>CM047809.1:62007373-62250647 GCA_026214975.1 Gentiana macrophylla
GAGTTTGACCTGGAGATCAAAGATAAGAAGGGTAGTGAAAATATTGTGGTGATCACTGTCTCGCCTAGTAAATGAGGGTGGCAAAATTTCCAAGGACATAGGCATTGATTTTCCAACGAGCAATTAATGAAGCTAGAGAGCTGTGAGGCCGTGGTATCTTGATTACGCAACTACTTAGCGGTGGGCATTTAGAAGAGATGACGTGTCGAGGAAAAGAAGAAAATTTTCAGCGACTTAAAGTATCTCTCGTATGGGAGGATCCATATCTATTTAAAGTGCAGGATGGGTTGCTTAGAAGGTGCGTTCGGAGCATGAACAATTGGATATCTTGGAGCAATGTCTTAGTGGTCGGGTAGGCACTCTGGAGCACCTAAGGCAGTCACAAAATCCTTCAAGCTGGTTTTTTGGCCTACTTTGTTTAAAGATCTGAAGCCTTTTGCAAAGGCTGTGATAGATGCCAAAGTAGGGAGACTCGATAATAGGATGGAAATGCCTTTGAGGCCTATCTTGGAATGTGAAGTTTTTGGCGTCTGGGGAATTGATTTTATGGGACCGTTCCCATCATCATGCTCTAACAAATATATTCGGTGCCATGTGGACTATGTTTCCAAGTGGGTAGAGGCCATAGCCACCTAAACCAATGATCCCAAAGTTGTAAAGAAATTCTTGCAAAAGAATATCTTTACTAGATTTAGCTGTCTGAAACCATATCGATGATGAAGGTTCGCATTTTACGTAATGCACCACCGGATAAAATTCTTGAGAGCTATGGTGTTAAGCATAGAATTGGTACACCATACCACTCCCAAACCAGTTGGCTAAGTCGAGGTGAGCAACGAAGTCTAAAGCGGATTTTGGAGAAAACGTGAATTCCAATAGATCCAAGCGAGAGTCGGCGTTGGATGGCGCTTTTGGGCTTAACGCCTTGCGTTTAAGACCCCTATGGGTGCGTCACACTTCCAAATGGTTTATGGTAAAGCTTGCCATTTACCGGTCGAACTTGAGCATAGAGCTTCTTGGGCTATTAAATTCTTGAATTTCGACGACCCGACTTTGTGGGGAAAAGAGATTATTGCAATTGAGCGAGCTCGATGAGTTCCGACTCCGTGCCCTCGAGAATTCGAGAATCGATGAAGGAAAGAACGAAGGCACTCCATGATGCTAAGATTAAAGATCGGGAATTCAAAGTGGGAGACATGGCTTTCTTTGTATAACACCAGGCTCCATCTTTTTCTTTGGTAAGCTTAAATCTAGATGGTGCGCCCTTTGAGATTCTTGATGTTCATCTGGTGGAGCCATTACGTTGAAAGTGCAGCGATCAACCGTTCAAAGTCAATGGTCACGAGTTAAGAAGTACTTTGGGCAACCCAGGAAAAGCACGAAGTACTATACTTTCAAAAGAGAAATGAAACGGTTGAGTCGTTTATTTGTGAAGAGATTCCATCGACTTCTTTGGAGTGGATGATGACATTATTACCCCTATCCTTGCAGATCCTACATCAATGCTCCTGAGCTGTTAGCATACCTCGGCCCGAATCGAGAAACAAGAACAAGAAAAAAGAGTCGGTGTTATGCGGAGAAAAATTTCATAATTTTCTCGCGCACTTGACTTGTTGTTGTGGCGAATACCATTTCCGTCATAGTCATTCTGATTCTGACAGAGAAGTGGTTAGCCTCATACCCAAGTGGCCTGATCCAGGTTGACTTGGTTTACTCTGTCAAGCTAATGACATAAAAGAAGAGCTACTAGGAGGCAACCTAGTCTTTTAAGTTACTTTTTAGTTAAGTTTTTAGGGCATTAGGAATAAAACCATGGTGATTTGTGTGTTGGTTATCCCTGTCCTATTTGTGAATGCTTTATTTGCCCATTTCTGTGTGCATTCATGTTTACTCATATACCCCTTGTACCCCGAGATTATATGCTATGTCGAGTGTTGCGAGATATTGTTGAGCGGTTTTGCCGGTTGTCACTTTTAGTGTTGTGCATTCATGCTACAAGTTGCACGCCCGGTACATTCATGCTACGTCCGACCTCTCTGCCAACCTACGACCCGACAATCATTTTGAAAACCATTAAGTATTCTTTTCTTTTATCTGCACATTACGAGGACATAATGTTATTTAAGTGTGGGGGTGTCTAAATTGGGTATGTTATCATGCTATATTTGAAAAGTGAGTAAATGTGAGCGGAGCAAGAATTTAAAATTTTTCAAAGTAAACTTGGATAATTCTAAATCTTGAGCATGTAATTGAAACAAATGTCTTGCTAGTTGTAGTTTCACGGCGTTGATTATGCAGTAACCATGAGATAGTTATAGCATGTTTTTTCTTGATATGAGATAGTATTCATTTCACACTCACGAAAAAAGCCTTTGATATTGAAGCAAAAATTTTGAATCGTATCCTTTCACTATTTTAGTGATTTATCTTAGAGATTTGTTCTTAATAGTAATAAGTGAAGTAACACCTAAGTTCGAGCGTGCCTTTGTGAATATCTCAAGGTTTGAATGTGATAAGTGAAACGTAACTAATGTTTTTTGAAAAAGTTGAGTTAATAGTAAATAAATGAGTGTGTCGAAAGCTGGTCGATGATTGGAGTGCGGTAGGGCATTATCTCGAAATGTTCTATACCACTATGATGACTGAAAGCTCACGGCTTGATCGAGAAAAGCTACCCTATGATTTGAGTAAGGTAAGGTGTTATCCCGAAACATCATATTCTACTATGAGGGGTGAGAGCTCATTCTGATGTGCGTCAAAAAGGAAGTGAGAAAAAATTAAAGACTTTGTTATCATTGAACTTATACCAGTATAAACCGAATAATATCTTTGTAGGGATTATCCTACTTGAGTGCCTTGAGGAAGACTTTGTGTGGAATGACTACTGCTATACCTAGGATAGTCATTAAAATTATTTGAGAGGATATTTGTTTGAGAGGATTGTGAAGATTGAAAAGGGCTTGTCACACACACACAGAATCTATCTCTATGTTGTTATCTTTTGTTACGGGAGTTAGGGATCTATGTGGATTTCATAAAAGTGAGCTAGTTTTGATTGTTTTGTTAAGGAATGAACAAAAGTCTAAGTGTGTGGGAGTTGTTTACGACTAATTTTGTGGTTTATATCGAGTTATTTACGTAACAATATCTTCCGTGTTTTAGTGATTTTTATAGAAAATCACTTGCTAAAAGATAAATTGGAAGAATGGGTTTAGAATTTATTAAAGTGTGAAAATCGAGCTATTTATATGCGATTTTACACTTTGCTCGCTTCTATCGCCTTGTAGGTATGATTGAATGTTGTGAAAGGAGCTAGAAACAGTGTTTGATTGAAGATTAAAGGAAGGAGAAAGATGCAAGTTTGAGATTGGCATGAAGGTTTACATGGCTGAACTGGCGTCCATTGCATCCGTCCAGTGGACGGGCGTTTAAAGCACCAGACGGGCGTCCAGAAGGCTTATTCGATTCAAAGAAGAAAGGTCCCGGTGGGCGGGCGTGCGAATATATGGGCGAGCATCCGGAGAGAAATTTGTCTGAGAGAGTTTGGGCGCGGCATGGGCGGACGTCTGGAACAAAGTCAAGATCCTGGGACGGGCGTCCAACAAACCGGACGGGCGTCCTTCGGCCGACTTAGCAGAACCGACCTAGTTTCCCATAAAAGAAGCAGCGCCCCAAACCCTAAAAACACATCAGACCGCATCATAAAAAACAAAAATTACACAAAGACCGCGCCGTTCCGAGAGCAAACAAGGAGATGAATTCTTCCATCCCAACAATCATGATCACAAATATGATTGTTGGCTAAGCATATCAGCGGTGGGACAACGGAGGAATCAATCAACAACCACACCAACTAGAGGATTTCTAGCTATATCTTAGTGAGTTAAATTTATGATTTTTCATCAATTGGATATTGTTATATTGTTTATGTTTTATTTGAAGCGAGAGATCGATGAAACTATCATTTTGATTGAATTTATATGAGAGTATTGATTCAAGCTTTGATCTTTTCAATTGATGCAATTAATTGTGATTCAAGAGATTGTTCATGATTAGCTGAGTAGAGTATTGGAGACACTCTCATGATCTTGTTATGCATGCTAGTTTATTTTTGCTTGAGAAAGAAAACGAAACCCTAGAAATTGATTATAGAGATTTAATCAAATTCGTGATTTGATCATTACTAAAAACCGTATTTTTAGCTCACAATCTAGTTGGGGTTGGTTGGTTCATTGGTGGATTCTCGTTGCCTTGCCGTTATTTTAAATCTTTGATAAACCAAATTCGTTCGTATCAATTGTGATTGCTAAGTTTAGTTATTTTAAAAAACCCTAGTTTTTACCTGCTGTTTTCTGCATATTTTCTGTTTCCAGAATGTTATCGGACGCCCGTCCACATCAGTGAACGCCCGTCCAGTGTCATTTTTGTTCTATTTTCTGCTATTTTCTGTTTATAGTCATAGTTTCTAGATTATAATTAATATATACCTTAGTTTTAGATAATAATTTGTGACATAATCGATACAATAACTGTACTTAATCCGATAGACATTCGATTCCCTTAGGACGACCCGGTAACACCTTTACTACGAGCCTTGCACTTGGGGTGTTCCGGTAATTATAAATTTAAAACGAGTTTTTACCGAACAGCTTCATGTTCGCAGCTCGGAGCACCTCAAAAACCTCTCTAACATCAACAATAATCTGTCCCATGGACCTACTCTTGATTAATAAATCATCGACATAAACCTCCATATTACAGCCTATCTGTTTCTCAAAAAAAAATTTAACCGCTCTCTGATAAGTGGCGCCTGCATTCTTTAGGCCAAATGGCATCGTCACGAAACAAATTGTACCAAACTCTGTGATGAAAGCGGTCTTCTCCGAGTCTTGGGGGTCCATGAAAATCTGGTAATATCCCCTGTAAGCATGTAGGAACCCGAAGACCTCGAAACCCAACGTCGAATCGACTAACTGATCAATTTTAGGAAGTGGATATGAATCCTTAGGGCATGCCTTGTTTAGATCCGTAAAATCGACATATGGCTTCTTAACCAAAACTAGATTGGCTAACGATGCAGGTAGAATTCCTCGCCAGCGATTCCGAAGAACTAACAATTTATCAACTTCTTTCTTTACTGCCTCTCTCCTCTCGGGGGCGAGGTTTCTCTTCTTTTCCTATATCGGCTTCTTTCTTGGGTCGATATTGAGCCGATGTACTGCTATCTCTGCTGATAAGCCTGGCATATTGTTTGCCTTCCAAGCGAACACATCTCGATACTCGATCCGGAGGTCGGCCAAGGCTTGCATGTCGGGGTGTGGTATCCACTTCCCGATCTGGACCCCTTGGCCCTCCTCTTCTTTCCAAACATGGACCTCCTCTATCGGATCGACAGAAACCCAAATTTTATCCTCTTCATCTTCAGGAATTAATTCCTCGACCAACACTTGTCCGACTCCTTTCACTTTAATTGTGCCCAAACTACAATTCTTGGCTACCTCAACGCCTTCTTTCACTTCATGGGTACCATACCAGGTGGGAAATTTCATGATATTATGGAATGTGGAAATAATGGCTCTCAGGTCATATAAGGCAGGTCGACCTAAAATAGCGTTGTAACCCGATGGGGCTTTAACGACGACATAAGTCATTTCCATCGTTCTGCCTTTCTCTCCATCTCCAACTGTAGCCAACAAGTTTATCAATCCGACAGGGTGGATCGCCTGACCTGTGAATCCAAACAAAAGGGTTGATAATGGCACAATGTCTTCATCCTTCAACCTCATAGCTTTGAAGGCTGAGTAATAGAGGATGTTGACGGCACTTCCACTATCGACACCAACCCTCTTGATCCGTCCTCGGCTTATCACTGCCTCTATCACCAACCCTTCACTGTGTCTGCGGGAGCTTAGAATATCATCTTTAGGTCCATAACCCACCTCCGTAGTGAACCTAAGTTTCTTTGATTCCCTCGATCTGTCTACAGACTGTCGACTGGATCGAGGTCTATCCGATTCGTGTTCGGCAACAATTGTGTTGACAACATACCCGATGCGGTTATCCCTGTGAGGGTCCCGATTCAAATCTCCTTCAAGATCAACCCGACGGTTATCTCTGTAGTTCAGCTCGGACGACCTATCCCGATGCCTCTTATTGTCTTGACGTGGTGATCGGTCTCTCCTCCCGTTATAACTTTTCCTCTTATATTCTCGATGACCCTTGGGCTCGTGCTTCTTTGATCTGTCGACCACCTCATCTAACCGACCCTCTTGAATACAGGCATCAATATCTCTCTTCAAATCGAAACATTCTTCCGTGTCATGCCCCACATCCTTGCGATAGTCACAGTACTTATGGGTATTCTTTCTTTTCTCAGGATCCTTGGACATCGGTTTCGGTGTTCGTGCAATGTTTTTCTTGATCATGATGGCCAACACCTCCCCCCGAGATCAGTTGAGAGGGATAAAATCTCGATCTTTCAAATTTCCCTTCTTTCCGAGCCGATCCGTGATCGGTGCGGTCAATCGATCGAACACATTTGAATTTCCTTCATCATTCCGACCCTAAGGCTGACCTTTGGTCTGGCCTCGGGCGTTATTCCTCGAGTTGAGGCCAAGTGAGATGGTGTGAAAGCGCACTGCCTCTTCACCTTGGCAAAATTTGTGGACTATGTTCACACATTCGTCCATGTCATTGGGCATCTTCTTAGAAAACTTGTCGTATAGTTTCATATTACGCAGGCCTCCGACAAATGAATTGACCTGAAGTGCATCACTGGCATTATGCACCTTCATGGCCTCGAGATTGAAGCACCTCATGAAATCAATAGTTGATTCTCATTTCTCTTGCTTGATATTCATGAGGTGAGTAGCACTGAGGTGGAACTTCTTATTCCCAATAAAATCATCTCGGAATTTCTGCCCCAACTGTAAAAAAACTTGAGATCGACCCGGGTCGTAGCTTATGGAACCACTCCGGAGCTCGAATCGTAAGCAAGGTATCGAAGGCACGACATTTCATGGCATCGTTGGCGTTCCTTAATCTCATCAATGATATATAACGATACAGATGGTCCTCTGGGTCCGTAGTACCATCGTAAGGTTCCATCTTCGGTGGCTTGAAGGATTCGGGCATCGTGTATACCTCTATCTCGGGACTGAATGGAGACTCGAGCCACTCTGTGACCTGATCTTTTCCCACGATGCGGTTGAACTCGTTTCGAATACTATCTTCAACTTGCCTTTGCTGCTTTTCATGTCCAGAATGCTTTTTGGCGTTGGTTGTGCTGATTACTACTTCGTCTTCGCACTCTTCCCGGGGATCGACATGCTTCTTTCCCCTTGTATTCTCCATCTCCTTTCGGCCCTGTGGGTCTAACAGGTTATGCTCCTCAGGGGTGTTATATATCGCTTTGTCTATAAATGCGGATGCCACGACTCGTTTCAAGGCATCCTTATCTAAGGACGCTAAGTGATCGGCCATGTCTTGTAACTGTGGGGGAAGTTGGGGCTTTGGCGGTTGCGCAACTGTGGGCCTAGATCGAGTGGTGACTTCAGGAACTTGGATTTGTACCCCTGCTGGATCTAAATCCGTGTGCTCTTCGATCTGCGGGTTCTTGCTGCTCGTTGGTTTCTGTCTTCTTGCAGGCAGTGCCATTGCGATATCTTTACAAACTCAACGGTAGAAGGCCCTCCTTCTAGTGCCAAATGATGATGCTAAATAATGCACCACCGGATTAACAGTGCTACGTGTAATCTGAGAATGAGCTGAGAAGGAATCGAACGGCTAGAAATGTAGTAAATATAGTGTTTTTGGTATTTTATGGCTGAGTCCAAGAATGTATCTTGGATTTCCTACGTATCCTGTGTAATGTCCAGGAATCAAGCCTTACGTAGTTCCTGGAGTCATGTATTTATAGGCACATGCCCTTCTTCTACCCTAAACTTAAGGCGGATTAGTCTATTGACATAAATACCCTTTACTGGGCCTGGACCCTTGCCCAAGTAACCCTGTGGATAATGGGCTTAAGAATCTGGGCAGGAACTCAGGCATCGACTCGGATAACATCGACATGGGTGCTCGAGATGGGACACTTGCAGAATCTGTTGGTTGTTGTGGTCTTCTCTGACTCGTATCTTATTCGAGCCGATGTGGTTGGTAAACTTAGGCTTTTCCACATGCCAGCTGGACCAATTAGATAATTCCATGTGGAGGGATGGAATCCCGTATCGTCAATATGCATATGAAGTTGAATTCATGATATGATGCATGTCATGAAAATTGTCCAGTTCTACACATATATCCTAAGCATGCATACTAGTGCGGAAAATAAACATCAAGATGGACCGTCGGCACCCCCGCATCTAACCTATTTTCTAGGAATAAAATAAATTAAATTACAATCTTCAAATCTTCATCCGCATCTTGAATGGATCTTTACACGAACCACGAGCCACGAGCTTCGAAGGAGAGTAGGGGCGGATCCACTTTTTTTTTAATATATAAACATATATATAACAGTAAAAAAAATTAAAAAAATTAAATACTTTTTATTTTCAGCCGTTTTTTTTATTAAAGAAAATATCCGACCTTACCAAAAAAAAAGGATCACCGCCGGCCCCTCTCTCCCAATATTCTTGGTATTCATCATCTTCATCTTCAAGATCTTCATGTCTTGAACCCGGATAGATTACATAAAATTTACAAACAACGCGGAAATAAAAATTGCATAAAATTTAAATTACAATTCCTATGCTTAATCTATACTAATAAAAAAAAACTACAATAGATCTAACGGTAAACAAGTGGCAACACCAATCCATCTCTTCAACCACAATAACCAATCACACCAAAAATTATACACGCATGAAATAAAAATTTCTACATGCAATTCCACTCCTTTTAAATCGTTTATCTATGAATATAATTCATAAATCGTGGAACCTGGCTCTGATACCACATGAAGGATGTCGTTTCTTTGCGCAGTGGGTGGATCACGATCTACCAATTACAATACATAAATAAAGGATCTAAATTCATACAAGGGGGTTTAGTATGTCTTACCAATAGCAGGAAGACAAGCCAAGATCTTCCAATGTGTTCTCCAAACGGTGGTTGGTGGACACCAATTCTTGGTACTAGAACCTCCTTGATATGTTTCCAAGAAAAACTACAACCAGAAACTTAAGACAAGAAACAAGTTTTTTTTCTCTATTTATGTGTGTGTATGTCGAAAAATTCTTCTCACGTATGTCTTGGAGGAACTCTCTTTATATAGGAGAGTAAATACTTCGCCTCCAAGTGTCTAATTAATTAAATAAATAATTAAAAAGAAATCACAATAAAAGATAATTCTATTTATAAAAGATGGTGATTAATCAATCAATCAATTACAAATCAATTATATTTTATTAATTATTTATTTCACTAGTAAATAATTATTCACACAACAAAAACAATTCTTGCACATTATGACTTGGGAGGCGCCACACCTAGGGTTTTAGGCCTACAGAAAATGTCTTTTCTGTGTATTATATTATTTCGTCCAACTAAATAATATTTCACATATCAATTAATTGGCCCAGCCAATTAATTATCTCTGAGGCCCAATAACAAGAAAAATACATGAATTACAGGAGCCACATTGGGGACCAAGGACATATAACCAGTAGCTCCAATAACTAAGTAAAATATTCATCGAACATAATATTCATATCTAAATTATTAATTCAGGGATTACGCCACCATAAATCCGAAACTGAACTCTACCAATTATAGATGCACACTTACACTCAACCCTATGAGTAAATAAACATCCACTGATATAATCACTACATACGGACTAACACTCCATAGACTTTCCATTCTGAGTGGGAAGTCTCCGTGAACCTGACTTAGAACATCTTATCTGTATTTACCACTAACCCCTAGTGATCAATTAGTTCACATATCTGACTAGTAGTTAATTAGTCTAATATGAACTAGGCCCATTGATCATTTTATTAGGGTCAACAAATAAGGGGACTGTCTCTCTACTTCCCACAGAAAGGAATGGATTCCATGTCTGTGAAAACCAGAACTACTCACTCATCAGGGAATAGTGCCAACGAGAAGTGACTTGGATCACATATCAAAGTGATCCGTAACTAACACATCAAACACTACCCCAAGACAAGAAGCATCCTGTGATCACCTCAAGATTAAGGTCAATCCATATATGATCATCTAATGATTTAATAAGATTTCCTTATTACAGAATTATATCAAGAAATACAGATTAAATCGGTCCAGTCCTATATGAATGCCATCATATAGAAATGCCCCATATAGGTAGCATCTACCGACAGTCCGGATAAGACTATCACATCCTAAGGTGTTCTGGGTGCATTATTGGTGTTTTAATCATGAGACCCAAAACTCTGATTAAATTCACCATGGACTAACGGTTAAAGTATATCACCCCTAACTGTATCCTCACGTGCATGCCATACACTGAGTTAAGTGGTTACATACTGATATACTTAGGGTTTGCAGTAGTGTATTTTTTATAAGCACATAGCAAATAATAAGATGAATAAAAAACTGTCATTATTAAATCAAAAACAATTATTTAAATTGTCTTTCGGGCACTACATCTAACATCGTACAGAGTCAATTCTGAAAAATCTGTAAAAAAAAATAGAAGCCGGTTTACCGAGGCTCTACCACGGTAAACTGAGGGTCCAGTTTTGGCAGAATTGTTTCTGTTAGTTCAGAGTCAAGTCAGTAGTCGGAGTCTGTATTTTTTAGTCTGCCAGGCGTGTGTAATAGCCTCTGAGGCAAGCCACTAAACTTTTTATTTCCTTTTTGTGTCTTGTAGTATGCTACACGAAGTTCAAGAGACAAACTCGAGAGATTCATACCTGAGATTGAAATGTTTGCTAGACAAAAGAGAAAGGAAACTCGAGAGAGATCTGTTAGGCTGGAGGACGACGTGATTTTGCATGAAGGAGATCACAATGAGAGGGAAGAAGAGATTCCACCTTTGAAAGATACGGAAATCAACATGGAACAGAATGGAGCCGGAGTTGTGGTACAAGCAGATAAGAGAACTCTACAAAGCTATGCAATGCGAACGATTGAGCAATTTGTGCCCGCAATTGTTCAGCCTGAGGATACAGCTGAGGTATTTCATCCGAAACCAAATGTGATACAAATGGTGACCAACTACACTACATTTCATGGAGTAATGAATGAAGATCCTAGTGTACACGTCACCAACTTTCTTGAAATAGGCAGCACGGTTAAGCCAGCAGGAGTACCTGAAGACAACATCAAGTTGAAATTGTTTCCATTCACTCTAAAAGACAAAGCAAAGAATGGGTTATTGTCTCTAGCACAGGGACCGATCCAAACTTGGACCGATCTGTTGTAGAAGTTTATGAATAAGTAATGCCCACCTGGGAAGTCACTACAGATAAAACAAGAGATTATGAATTTCAAGCAGAAACCTACTGAAACCTTTGAAGAAGCTTGGGAAATATTTAAGGAAGCACAGAGGAGATGCCATCACCATGATATCACTTTGCCCGTACGAATGCATAGTTTTTATCACGGATTACGGCCAAGTGAACAAATGAGATTTCATGCATCAAGCAACGGATGTTTTGCGTTTCTATCACTTGAAGAAGCCGAACAGAAATTGGAGCAAATCACACTGACAAGTCAATGGGGAACACATCAAGTTGAAACCGCCAAGGTAGCTAAAAGCGTATTTGGAGAAGATACTTTTCAAAAGATCTTATATCAGCTAATGGCGATGAATGAGAATTTAGATGGCATGCAAGATCACATAGCCAAGGTTGAGAAAGTTTAAAATTTTGAAGCAACCAACACTGAGGGCGTGAACTATATAGGGAGGCAAGGAAATCCTTTTGGGGGCGGATATCGCCTAGGTTCTCATGACCAACCAGGTTTTAGACTAAGCGACCTTACTGTGGGTTTTCGACAAAGTGATTCTAATGGTGGAGAAAGACCGAGACAAGCTGGTGGATTCATGCCTCAATTCAACAAGTCCGGTGGTTGGGGAGCAGCCATGGATAAAATGAGCTCAACTGTGACCGACACGGTCAATCAACTTACGAAATCCATGACTGAGCTAAATACAAACATCACCACATATTGTTATAAGAATGATATAAGACTGACCAATCAAGAAGCATTAGTGTAGAATCTGTCGCACCAAGTGGGACAGTTTGCAGAACAAGTGTCAGCCCGTCCTCTGGGAGGATCACCAAGTAATACTGAGAAGAATCCGAAGGACATTAATGCAATCATGACTAGAAGTGGAAAGGAACTATCTGGACCAGTTTTACCAACTGTCCAGGAAGAATTAGAAAGTAGTCAGCAGCAGAACGAAGCGGAATCTGGAGAAAAAGAGGGGCCGGTAAACCCAAACACTATGCCGGTAAACCGGGAGTCTGAAAATTCAGCAGACAAGCGGCGAGCGAAAGACGATCGGCGAGTAAGTCTTTATGAACTGTAACTATTAATCCTGCTACTTTACCCTATCCCCCTAGGAAATATAAGCCAAATAATGATTATGCGCGTTATAACAAGTTTATAGAGATGTTTTAAAAGTTGCAAGTGAATATACCTTTGGTAGAAGCTCTGGCCGGAATGCCAGAGTATGTAAAATTCTTGAAAGAAGCAATCTCTAACAAAATGATGTTATTAGACCTTGAGACTATTCCTTAACAAGGAATGCTCAGCAGTTTTGCAACGCAAACTACCTCCTATGTGTAAAGATCCTGGGAGCTTCCTCATACCTTGCACGATTGGAGGAGTGTGCCTGAACAAAGCATTGTGTGATCTTGGAGCCAGTGTCAATCTAATTCCACTCTTCATCTTTCATAAGTTTGGCATGAAAGAATTGAATGAAACATCTATAACCCTTCAATTAGCAGATAGGTCAATGAAGCAACCGTGTGGAGTGGTGGAGGATGTTTTGGTGAAAGTGGATAAGTTTGTGTTCCCTGTAGACTTTGTGGTGCTAGACATGCAGGCTAACCATGATGTTCCACTAATCTTAGGAAGACCCTTCCTAGCTATGAGAAAAACATTGATAGTTGTTCATAAGGGTGATTTGATTTTGAGAGTGAATGAGGACAAAGTAGTATTCAATGTAATGAATTCAATGAAGTATGCATCAGATGAAGGAGAAGCATGCTACATGTTAGATGCCATAGATGAACTTGTGTTGGAATTATATCAGCAAGTGGAACTATATCCTGAAGTAGCAGAGACTTTGCTCCTGAAGGGTGAGGAAAGTTATGAGGAAACCTGGCCTGGGTGTAGCAAAGGTCAAGTATCTGTGGATTTAGGAGGAACCACCATAGACCTTCGTGGCACAAGTTCTTTGACTTACAATTGACTGGTAAGCTGTTAAGATCATCATTAGAGGAGCCACCAAGGAAATTAATGTTAAAACCTTTGCCTTCTCACCTAAAGTACGTGTACTTACAAGATGATACTCTCCCCCTTATAATTTCATCGTCATTATCACCTTTAGAGGAGGAGAAACTTTTAAGAGTACTGAGAGAGCATAAGGGAACGTTTGGATGGACGATTGCAGATATTAGACAAATAAGCCCATCAGTGTGCATGCATAAGATATCTGTAGACCCTGAGAAGAAAGCGGTAGCACAACCTCAAAAGAGGTTGACGCCACAACTGAAGGATGTTGTTAAGGAAGAAATCATAAAGATGTTGGAGATGGGAATCATTTTCCCAATTACAGACAGTGAGTGGGTGAGCCCGATTCATATGGTGCCCAAGAAAGGAGGATTTACTTTCCAACCTAATGAGTTTGATGCATTAATCCATGTGAAGATAATTATTGGACATCGAGTTTGCATAGACTTTAGGAAACTGAATGATGCAACTCGTAAAGATCATTTCCCCTACCTTTCATTGATCAGATGTTGGAAAGAGTAAGCGGTCATGCATTTTATTGCTTCTTAGATGGATATTCTGGTTACAATCAAATCCATATTTCCCCTGAGGACTGAGAGAAGACAACTTTCACATGTCCTTATGGAACCTTTGCATACAATCGCATGCCCTTTGGGTTATGTAATGCACCAGCAACTTTCAAAGGTGTATGATGTCATTATTTGCGGGCATGGTGGAGGATTTTCTAGAGATTTTCATTGATGACTTCTCTGTATTTGGAGATAGCTTTGATAAATGCTTGGACAATTTGAGTAAATTGCTAAAGAGATGTGAAGAGACCAACCTTGTACTTAAGTGGGAAAAATGTCATTTCATGGTTATAGAAGGAATAATGTTGGGTCACAGGATTTCAAAGAAAGAAATGGAAGTTGATAGAGCAAAGATAGAGGTAATAAAGAAGTTATCCTCTCCAACAAACTTAAAGACGTTGCGAGCCTTTCTTGGCCACGCAGGATTTTATAGGAGGTTTATTAAGGACTTCTTTAAAGTTTCTAAACCTTTGATGGAATTACTTGCAAAAGATGTGCCTTTCGTATTTGGAGAAGAGTGCAAGAAAGGATTCAACACATTAAAGCAAATGATTATAACAGCCCCAATTCTGGTGGCCCCAGATTGGAACAAACCTTTTGAGCTAATGTCTGATGCAAGCGACACGGAAGTTGGAGCAGTCCTGGGACAAAGGCAGGATAAAATATTTAAGCCTATCTATTACGCCAGTCGTACCCTTAATAGTGCCCAAAGAAATTATGCAACTAGAAAAAAGGAACTCTTAGCTGTCATATTTGCGTTTGACAAGTTTCGACCTTAACTGATAGGATCAAAAGTCACCGTATTCATTGACCATGCAGCGTTGAAATACCTTCTAACCAAGCAAGACTCCTGGCCGAGACTGTTAAGATGGATTCTACTCTTACAACAGTTTGATGTGGAAATCAAAGATAAAAATAGAACTGAGAACCAGGTGGCTGATCACCTATCAAGATTAACTTTGCTGGAAGAAGAGCAACCGACTGAGATTAGGGAAAGCTTTCCTGATGATTAACTTTTTTCCGTCTCAGTGATAGCTCGAGTTTAATCTCAGACCCGACATCATACATCAAGAGTGGGCAAGGTATAACCTTGGTTTGCTAACATTGTCAATTATTTAGCAGGAAGGTACCTACCACCGGAATTCACGAATTCGGAAAAGAAAAAGTTTTTCACATATCTGAAGCATTATCATTGGGACGATCCCTACCTATACAAACTATGCCCTGCTGCCATTCTTAGGAGATGCGTCCATGACGATGATATTCCATGTATTTTGCACTTATGTCATTCTAGAGAAGCTGGAGGCCACTATAGGCCAGACAAGGCAGCAGCAAAAGTACTGCAGTGTGGATTCTATTGCCCAACAATTCATAAATCTGCTTACGAGTTTACAAGATCCTGTCACTACAAAGTTTACAATTCATGTCTAATAGTCACTGGTAATATTTCATGTCTAATCGTCACTGGTAATATTTCTAAGCGGAATGAGATGCCACTACAAAGTATCTTAGAAGTGGAGTTATTTGATGCTTGGGGAATTGATTTTGTTGGGCCTTGCACATCGTCATAATCAAATTGTTACATCATGGTAGCAGTCGAATATGTTTCCAAATGGGTGGAAGCAGTAGCCTCCCCTACTAATGATGCCAGGGTTGTCCTAGATTTCTTAATAAAAACATTTTTACGAGGTTTAGAGTGCCCAGAGCCATAATTAGTGACGAATGGAGTCAATTCTGTAATAGGTTGTTTGAGAAGTTGATGATGAGATATGGGGTTAGACATAATATTGCAGCATCATATCACCCCAGACGAGTGGACAAGTAGAAGTCACAAACAGAGCGATTAAGAGGATCTTAGAAAAGACTGTGAATCACACAAGGAAATATTGGTCTTTGAAATTAGATGACGCTCTTTGGGAGTATAGAAGAGGTTATAGGACCACGGTTGGGATGTCACCATATATGATAGTGTTTGGAAAATCATGCCATTTACCGGTAAAACTCGAGCACCGAGCACTATGGACTATGAGTTTTCTAAACATGGATGAGGATTTAGCCGGTGAAAAGAGAATGCTAGGTTCGAATAGATTGGAGGAGTTTAGACTTCAAGCGTATGATAATGCCAAGATTTACAAGGAAAGAATGAAGCGTCTGCATGATAAGAAAATTCTAAACCGCACATATCAAGTTGGAGATAAGGTGCTGGTATATAATTCGCGTCTTCATCTTTCTCCTGGGAAGTTGAAGTCTAGATAGTATGGACCACATGTAGTCACGAAAGTCTTCAATTCCGGAGCGTGTGAAGTTATACATGAATACTCTAGGTAGATTTTCACAGTAAACGGCCACAGGCTGAAGCATTACCTAGAGCACAAGTATAACCCTGAGTTGGAAGTCTTTACGTTGATAGAGCCAGAATATGAATGAAGGAGCCCTATTAGTACAGTCGACCTAGGGAATATAAATTCAGAACTATTTCAAAACCCTTATTTATTGCTTTTGTTTATTTAAGTTATCTTGAGTCAATAAAGTAGCATGACAATCGCAGGGTTTTTTTCATCACATATATCTTCAGCAATCTGACTAGAGATATATGTGGTTTTTTCCTTCACAATTCTCATGTGATACCCTCGTAAAAGTTTTCGCGTCTTGCTTAGGCCAATAACAGAATAAAGTGGCTTAAACTGTTTTTGCACATTCCTCCGGCATGCACAATTACCCGCACCTTATTTTCTTATTGCCCTTCGCATGTTACAAACAGTTCTAATGATTCTGCTCCAGGATTCGTTTTGACTCAGCCAACATTTCCAGAGCTAAGTACATTTTCTTTTATTTATTATTAGTCATTGGGAACAATGTCTATAATAAGTGGGGGGTAGGCGATAATCGTAAAAGGGAATAATTTTGAAAATTTTAACACTGTTTTAAGCTTGCTTATTGCACGTTTTTTTAGTAAGGAATCGGTAGAAAATCAGCCCTAGTTCAATTTGAAGTGAGCTATAGCATATTCAATTTAGTATGGAAGAATGAGCATATTGTAGGTTGTAATATCGCAGGATGGATCAAAGATCCACCCGATTACGCAGCGGAAAGTACAAGATCTAGATCTAACAACAAATATACATAAATAAATAGATCTAAACCTACGAGGGGGTTTAGATTGCTTACCGATTTATTGTGAATAAACGTCTAGAACAATCCGAGATCCAAGATCAAAAAAATTGAGAAGCCACGGTCTTCTGACGTGTATCTCCAAGAAACACCAAGTGGATGGTGATTCAAGCCGCTTGACCTCCTCGATATGCTACCGGAATAATCCCGAGGATTATCCCAACTCAAAACCCTAATATTATAGCCAAAAATTCTAAGCTATAATACTCTCCAATATGCGTGTAATGTGATTGATCAAAAGGCTTGGGAGAACTCTCTTTATATAGGAGAGTAATCCTTGTCCTCCAAGGATTAAATAATTAAGCAATAATTATTAAATTAATCATTTTCCTTAAAAAGATAAATCTAAAATAGTCCTAAATTAATTAGGATATACAAAAGATTTTATTTTCCTTAAATTATTTAACACATAAATAATTTAATCACATGTCATATTATTTATTAAGAAAACTAATTTCCTTACAAATAACAACTACAATATGCGCCACTTACAACCTAATTAATTAGGTTATGCGCATCTTACACCACAATGGGCCGAGTCCATGAAAAATTTCTTTTACATGTATTTAATTATCTAGTCCAACTAAACAATTAATCCACATATCAATTAAATAGTCCAATCCAAATATTTAATTTTAATTGAGGTGAAACGACGAGTAAACCTATATGCTATATTAGGAGACACGTCGGGGACCATGGACCCATATTCAGTAGCTACAATAAATTAAATTATATTATCCATCAGACCGAACAATAATATCCAATCAATTAATTCTGGGATTACACCACCATAAACCCGAAATTTAACTCTTTCGAATATAGATAACTTACACTCAACTATGAGTTGATAAGCGTCCGCTAATATAATCATTACATACGGATAAATCCTCTATAGACTGTTCATTTCGAGTCGGGATATTTCCATAAACCCTACTCGAAACATCTTATCCTTATTTACCATTAACCCTTAGTGATCAATTAGTTCACATACCAGACTAGTAGCTAATTAGTCTAACATGAACTCTCGGGATCGATCATTTTCTTAGGGCTAACAAATAAGGGAACTGTATGTCTACTTCACGAGGGAAGGAATGGATTCCATATCTGTGATAGCACAGACTACTCACTCATTCCAGAACGAAGTGATCCTTACTCACACATCAAACCCTACCCTAGTCTAGCGTTAAATGCAGATCACCTCAGAGATTGAGATTAATCCATATATGATCATCTTGTGATTCGATAAGACTTCTCGATTCACGGAATAATATCGAGAACTCAAATCAAATCGTTCCACCCTATATGATTATCATCATATATAAATGCCCCACTAGTACCACTATTACCGACAGTCCGGATAAGACTGTCACACCGTAAAGTGTTCTGGGCACATTATTAGCATATTAATCATGATACCCGTACTCAGATTAATCAACGCTACGGACTAAGTTAATTTTAAGTACATCTCACTAACTCAATCCTCTTGGGTATAGCCATACACTGAGTTATATGATTACATTAACGATGTACTTAGGGTTTTCAGTAGTGTCTTAATTATAAACATAAATGCATATAATAAGATGAATAATTAATTCTGTCCTAAAACAATTACATAATTGTCTTTCGGGCACTACACCTAACAATCTCCCACTTGCACGAAAGGCAAGTGGATTAATTGTTTTAGAGCACACCCTTTATATCTATATCTACAACATTCTCCCACTTGCTCAAAACAAGTGAGACATATCCCCAAGATTCATACCCTCCAAGCGCATCTTAGTAATTCATCCTTCCAAGCACGACCGGAGTGTGCCGCCGTAGGGTAGGTCAGTGACCCGGCGCGTTCTTAGAATCCGAATACCATGTGACTTGATACACTGATCAGGTAGGTTGGCTTCTTGAGTCAATCTTTGGGATCGAAATGTCGCCTTTCTATCTAATCCGGTGGTACGATTTCAATATGCCTTTGATTCAACACTGAGGACGAAATTGACTTAACGATCATCCTTAATCTGACCAAAAGTCAGAATCAGTGTCATCACTTATATTCTAGTTCGCTCCTGAATATACCAGCATATTATTATTCCTCATTCTCCCGAAGAGACTGTTAGGTGTGATGCCCGAAAGAAAATTTTGTAATTCTTTTATTTAATAAATGAAATGATATTATTATTCATATTTATTATTCTCATATTCTCCGATTTGACAATAGTATTTACACTATAGAAAACCCTAAAGTATATCGTTTATGTTTTCACTTAACTCAGTGTATGGGATATACATGGGAGGATTGAGTTAGTGAAGATGTACTTAAAATACAATTAGCCCGTAGTGAAGTTAATCGAGGGTATCGGGTCTCTCCTTTAACATGCTATTAATGCGCCCTGAACACAATAGGTGTGATTGTCTTATCCGGACATTCGGTTAAGAGAACCTAGTATGGCATTTATTTATGATGGATATATCATATAGGGCTGGACCGATTTGATTATAGTTCACGATATAAATCCGTAATCGAGAAGTCTTATCGAATCAATCAATGATCATATTTATGGATATATCTTAATCCTGAGGAGATCACAGTCAACTGCTTGAATCAGTATGAGGTTTGACTTGACGGTTAAGGATTACACTGAGTCTATGATCTGAATTACCCCATCTTGGCATTGTACTGGATTGAGTGAGTAGTCTATGTTATCACAGATACGGAATCCATTCCTTCCACTTTTGGAAGTAGATAGACAGTTCCCTTATTTGTTAATCCTAGAAACTGATCGATCCATAGAGTTCATATTACACTGATTAGCTACCAGTGAGTTGTATGAATTAATTGATCACTAGGGGGTTAATGGTAAATAAGGATAAGAGGTTCTGAAAAGGGTTAACGGTAACTTCTCGATTTAGAATGAACAATCTATGGAGGATTAATCCATATGTAATGATTATATCAATTGACGCTTATTATCATTCTCGTTAGGAGATAAATATAATCTCATAATCGGAGGAGTGCTGTCACAGGATTATGGTGGCATATTCCTGTGATTGATTTATCGAATATAATTATTCAGTCGTAAGATAATTATTTATTTGATTTGTCGGAGCCGCTGATTATTAGTCCATGGTCCCCGACGTGCCTCCAATATAGCATAGCTATTCTCGGACGTCGAATCCTAATAATATTAATTTAGTTCTTGTAAGAATTTAATTAAAATGATATGTGAATTAATTGTTTAGTGGACTATTAAATTAGTTGGGCTAAATAATTAAATATGTGAAAAATGCATTCTTCATAAGCTTGGCCCAAAAATGTGTTATAGCCGAACTATTGTTGTGACTAGGTATGTAATTTTCGGCCAAAGGTATTTTAATGAACAATGAATTAGTTTTCTTGTGAATTAATAAGACATGTGCACAAAATATTTATTGGATAAATATTTATGGTAAGAAATAAAGATAAATTTTATTCTAGATTTGTTCTAGAATATTATGGGATTATCTTTTATTTATTGGATTTATTTATTTGCAAATTAAAATCCTTGGAGGACAATGATTACTCTCCTATATAAAGAGAGTTCTCCCAAACCAAAAACACATTGTGATTTTCGACTTCACCTCTTAGAGAGCAGAAGAAAATTTTCGGCCAAGGGGAGCAAGGGAAAATCTAGGAGATTTTTCCGGGCAGAATATCGGAAGGATTCGAGACGAGGATTTCCTTCCACCGGGAGTTGCTTGGATCACACGTGCGGAAGATCGTGGTGCTCTTCACACTATCCTTTGATCTTCATATTGCGGTTCTTCTACTTGGATTTTGAGATCCAAGAGGTATGTTCTACAACCCCCTTGTAGAGTAGATCTAGTTATTTTATTACGTGTAATTTATAGATCTAGATCCTTAAATCGCTTCCGTTGCGGATGGTATTACTAACAGTGGTATCGGAGCCTGGTGATCTATATTTATACGTATAAAATATTAGATCTAGGAGTGGAAAACATGTAGATTTTTTTGTCCCAATTTATTTTAATAGGGGCCGAAATTTATATAATTTTATTTATGTTGCGATTGTTGTGGTTTGAAGAGATGGATTGGGGTTGGTACTGTTTACTCGTTAGATCTATTTTGTAGCTCCTTTGTTTAGTAACAATTGAGCATAGGAATTGTATTTTTTTTATGTCAATTTTTTTCGAAATTATGTAAAAGTAGCATCTTTTATTGTAATTTTGATAATCCGGGCTCGAAAAGATGAAGATCTTGCTGAAAAATTGAAGATCAAGGCGAAACCCAAGGTATGAACGAGGAGAAACGGATAAAAACTTTTAAAAACTTCTACAGGAATTTCTATGACGCTGAAAAGCGTCGCTATAAGTCATGTCTATAAAAATTGCATGCGGCTAGGGTTTTTTAATGCGTGCGACTGCATTAACTTTTTTTAACCTAATTTTTTTTATAAAACTGCCGATTGGCATAAAGAAAGAAAATAATAATAATTTATTTTGGGAAATAATTTTTTTTTGTAACAGCCGCATAATAATAATAATTTTTTTTAATTATAATAAATTGGGTTTATTTAATTAAAAAAAGGACTTTTCTCCTCTCGGCTGTTCGTGGTTCGTGATCGGGCGGTTCGAGTTCAAGATTCGAAGATCAAGACTCGAAGACATAGATTATGTAATTTATTGCTTTCCTAAGATAGATTACATACGGTGGTACCAACAATCCATCTCGGTGTTTAAATTTTACGCAATTTATTTTTTATGTGTTTGATCATAAAATATATATAAAATCGGAATTGACATGACATGCATCATATCATAAATCCACTCCATGCATACATGTAGAATTTTAATTTTGGTAATTAAAATAGGCATGTATACAAACTCGCGTAATTAGTTGAAATTTAATTAATACGTGGTAATTAATTAATTTAGTAACTAATTAAAGATCCGAGGACGTGTTATGAAATCGTTAAGCCTTTCGGTGTGTGTTCTCGGTGAACCGCCGTAAAAGCCCAAACGAGATCACGTTTTCGATTCGTAATGTCTACGAGATTGAATGATGATAAAAGAAAAATAAATCTTGGATAAAAACGGTTCGCCTATACGTTGGGTGGTCAATTGAGCTAGGCTCGACCGACTTAACCCTCCTAGTGTGATGTATGTACGGGGGTCCGGCAAGACTAAGCTACACCGGTGAGCGGAAGGGTGATTCATTCTTATCTCCATGGGGTTCTCTTGACCCGACTTCGTCCGACTGTCACATATGTTCCAATGAATAGGACGGGTAGGCTTGCCTACGTTACCGACACCATTCGGAATCCTTGATTTGATGTGCTTTTATGTTAACATCAAAAAGACGTGGTTAATTAACCCACCACCACTTCCAAAATATTGTGTGGAAGCGGGGGAGGCGACAGCCAACCCCACGGCCTCTACTATAGATACAAGTAAGTGAGAGAAGGGTGACGCCTCGCGGCGCTTTGATTTCGTCCCCCTAGGATGGTGTTTACCCCTATCAACATTCATGGCTTGGTCTCCGAAAGGATAGGATTTCTGGGTACTCGTCGGGTCACTGACCTATCCTACGACGGCACACTCGGGGCGTACCTAAGAGATCCGATATAGTAGGTCACACTCATCAAGGATATTCTTGATAATATATAGGCTAAAAAAGGAAGGTAGTCAATGAATAAAGGGATGTTCGATTCTCACAAGTTATTCATTGATGAGATTGTCTCGATTTAACCATCATCTCTTTGACCTACCCTACGGCGGCACTGTGATGCAAGGTTAAAACCTTGGAATGGTAGAGTAGACATAATTTTAGTTTACAATTCCTAAAATAATCTTATATAGTAGTGTTAAACTTGAATTAATATATGTCACTTTATTTACAGCATTATATCCCTTACTAAATTGCTTAAAAATTAATAATTGACTAGTATTGACTTCGTTAAAAAGTGGAAAGTAACTAGGACGTTGAACTAGTTAATCGATAATGCAATTATTTTTCGAAAAATATATTCTCTCTTAAGCCTTATAAAAACCAGAGTGACATATAGGTATGTCACTAGTGTCATTCGTGTCAAACAGGAGACAAACTAATTTTGATCAAAGGTGATTTCAGACTTTGAAATTCTTCTAGTGAATTTTGAGTGTGTAGTGATTACACGAGTAATTTTCTCATTGAAAAATCGGAAAAACATGAAGTGTTACTAGTTGGACGATATTTGGAATCGATGAACTAGTGGGAGCTTTATGATTTGTTGTTTTTCTAGAACATTAGAAAAGTGTAACTGACTACTCACGTAACCGTTCTAATTGAAAAACCGGAAAGTCATGAAATGTCGCTAGTTGGACGATATTTGGAATCGATGAACTAGTGGGAGTTCTATGATTTGTTGTTTTTCTTGAAACATTGGAACTATGTACGAAAGATTTTCTAATCGAAAAAATTGGAAAATCATAAAAAAAAAAATAAAGCATTGCTCGTTAGACGGTATTTTGTAATTGTTTTATTTATTAAATGAAATGATATTATTATTCATATTTATTATTCTCATATTCACCGATGTGACAATAGTATTTACACTACAGAAAACCTTAAAGTATATCGTTTATGTAATCACTTAACACAGTGTATGGGATATACACGGGAAGATTGAGTTAGTGAAGATGTACTTAAAAACAATTAGCCCGTAGTGAAGTTAATCGAGAGTATCGGGTCTCTCCTTTAACAAGCTATTAATGCGTCCAGAACACAATAGGTGTGATTGTCTTATCCGGACTTTCAGTTAAGAGAACCTACTGGGGCCTTTATATATGATGGATATATCATATAGGGCTGGACCGATTTGATTAGAGTTCACGATATAATTCCTTAATCGAGAAGTCTTATCGAATCAATCGATGATCATATTTATGGATATATCTTAATCCTAAGGTGATCACAGTCAACTGCTTGAATCCGTATGAGGTTTGACTTGACGGTTAAGGATTACACTGAGTCTGTGATCTGAATTACCCCATCTTGGCATTGTACTGGATTGTGTGAGTAGTCTGTGTTATCACAGATACGGAATCCATTCCTTCCATTTCTGGAAGTAGATAGACAGTTCCCTTATTTGTTAATCCTAGAAACTGATCGATCCATGGAGTTCATAATACATTGATTAGCTACCAGTGAGTTGTATGAATTAATTGATCACTAGGGGTTCATGGTAAATAAGGATAAGAGGTTCTGAAAAGGGTTAACGTTAACTTCCCGATTTGGAATGAACAGACTACGGATGATTAATCCATATGTAATGATTATATCAATGGACGCTTATTATCATTCTCGTGAGGATATAAATATAATCTCATAATCGGAGGAGTGCAGTCACAGGATTATGGTGGCATATTCGTGTGATTGATTTATCGAATATAATTATTCTGTTCGTAAGATAATTATTTATTTGATTTGTCGGAGCCGCTGATTATTAGTCCATGGTCCCCGACGTGCCTCCAATATAGCATAGCTATTCTCGGACGTCGATTACTAATAATATTAATTTAGTTCTTGTTAGAATTTAATTAAAACGATATGTGAATTAATTGTTTAGTGGACTATTAAATTAGTTGGGCTAAATAATTAAATATGTGAAAAAGACATTCTTCATAATCTTGGCCCAAAAATGTGTTATGGCCGAAATATTGTTGTGACTAGGTCACAAGATATGTAATTTTCGGCCAAAGGTATTTTAATGAACAAGGAATTAGTTTTCTTGTGAATTAATAAGACATGTGCACAAAATATTTATTGGATAAATATTTATGATAAGAAATAAAGATAAATATTATTCTAGATTTGTTCTAGAATATTATGGGATTATCTTTTATTTATTGGATTTATTTATTTGCAAAATAAAATCCTTGGAGGACAAGGATTATTCTCCTATATAAAGAGAGTTCTCCCAAGCCTAAAACACATTGTGATTTTCGACTTCACCTCGTAGAGAGGAGAAGAAAATTTTCGGCCAAGGGGAGCAAGGGAAAATCTTGGAGATTTTTCCAGGAAGCATATCGGAAGGATTCGAGACGAAGATTTCCTTCCACCGGGAGTTGCTTGGATCACACGTGCGGAAGATCGTGGTGCTCTTAACACCATCCTTTGATCTTCATATTGCAGTTCTTCTACTTGGATTTTGAGATCCAAGAGGTATGTTCTACAACCCTCTTGTAGAGTAGATCTAGTTATTTTATTACGTGTAATTTATAGATCTAGATCCTTAAATCGCTTCCGTTGCGGATGGTATTACTAACAGAGACTTCAGGATTCACTAAACGTCCCATTTAGTATTCATCTGCAGGTTTAGATAATCATTCCTGAGAGGTAGGGTAGACTACATCGTTGAATGTTGCATAAATGCAAGAATATCTTAACCAGGAGAACGGATGGGATTGCCAATGATCCCAATGGCATGTCAGACTCTGACTTCAGATAACACACCCATGTTGTTTCCAACTGTTTCAGTGTTACCATTCACAAACACTAATCTACATACTGCTTTACTAATATTGATGCCAAGTCTACAAAAGACTTATCAACATTTTGGTCAAGTCCACATATTAAAATATATGACTTTGGAATGACCTAAAGGTTTGCTTTAATCCCCAAAGGATATAAGCTATGGCAGGCATCCTGCCAAAGGTTCTTTCTGAATAAATTAAGATACCATTAGTCTCACAAAAAATTCTGAGGGAATCACCCCTATTTTCTGCTTTGTAACGAATCCGCCATTTGCTCTTAGCTAAAAACCTTCTGTTCTGAATGAATTCAGATTCCGTTGTTCGGCAAGGAAGTCTTAGGGAATCATCCATATTTCCCCATTTCTGACGAAATCAAGCAAGACTGAGTGGTAAGAGAGATCACGGTCTGGTTAACTCTCTACCTTTTAGGGAATCACCCCTAAATTTCTCAGTTTTGCGTTTGAATGTTAAACTTTCCAATTCATTCGACTCTATTCCGTGTAGTCCCAATTACTCGCACTGGGCCTGAGATACTCAGGTGGTTCGACAAAAGTTTCAATAGAACTAGAGTATCAAACTCCATTCACAGGGTTATGGCTTCTAAACCAACCTCTATGATCAGGATCCTATACAGCCCACGAAGGACTATAGGTCAATAATCTACCCTATAGACCGTAAGGTCCTGAAATGGGTAATGGACAAACCATACTCCCACTGCGTTCAGGGTGGATTGATATACTGATCTAGTTTAGTAGTTTTGATTAGTGTTACCACCAACTCCCGGTGTTGGATGTGGACTGAACAAATCAGTTAGTAACATCTTGAGTACAAGTACTTCAAGATTTAAGGTTGTTATTTATAGACTCTATCAGACCGAGTTTGACAGTATAACCGTCATTCTCTGATTTTACGAGTTTTATAACCAACCTTTACTCAATGCATTAAGATATTTCTTGACCTGAATGTGTTCACAAAATTTCCAGTCCTACCTTCAAGCACTCGGTGCTAAACGCCTCTATTTACGGAAGTGGGGTGAACCGAGTTCACTCCTTATCCACAAATGCGTATGCATCTTTTAGGTAGACTTCTCAGTTTTTCATTACAACGTAAACCGTTATTTCGCAACCAATATCTTAAATGAGTTCAGCAGCGCATTGTAGCACATCAATAACTATATAAGGCAAATTTATGGTGTATCCCTTAGTGAAAACATTTCACTGGGAGGCGAGCCGAGCATCATCCCAAGACTACTACACAATAACCTATTTACGAGTATGGAATACTCTATCTCTCAGTGAAATCAGAGATTTCCTCCAAATATTTTGGATAAACTTACCGGAGTCTCGAATAGTTGTCAGACAATATGTCACCACTCAGAAGCTCCCACTAGCTTGTATTTTTCATATGACCCCGAAGGTTGTTAAGAACACGCTATGTTACTTCTTTAAATCTATTACCCTTTCCTGATTGAAAGGAAACTTAGTCATTGTTCCTTTTGAGACAATGTTCCTTTGACTGGGAGATAGGAATCACCCTATGCTAGTCGTCAGATCTTGTCTTTAGGGAATATGCACTAATTAATAGAATAGAAAGAAGCGTTTATCGAAATATGGAAACCATTTGCGTTTATATATTTTAGGATGTTTTACTAAAACCTTTTCAGCAATGCTTAGTGGTTCTGACTTTATCAAACAAAAGTCCGTGTCTTGGATTCGTGCTACGAATGTTATATTCATCGTCAATAAGACAAACAAATTATCCTATTGAAAATGAATACGTTCGTTCCAACGAATCCGGAAACAGAAAATTAATTTTCTGTGATACCCAAGAATTGAATCCGAGATTCATTTCCTTATATCACTCCCACTAGTTTATCTGAAATAACTGCCCGTTGTCTATTTTATTTATCGTTTAATGCAAAGCTACCTGGTTCTTCCAAAGAACTTTAGCTTTTGAGAAAATTGCTACGGATGCATTGGTTAGTGATCCGAAATCACTTTCCTTATCCTCTAATTTCCAATTTATTAAATTTTCCGGTTTAGCCTTAAAACTACTTAGTTTATATGACTGACACATATAAACATTCTTTCCCATTCTCGACTTTCCTTAGATAAAAACAGTCTAGAACTAGCAGTTCGTTTGAGTAGACACTACTCTTGAACTGTGGGATGTTCAGTGTTACTTGCTTGGACTATCGATTTTTCTAATCGTCAAATCATAAGACCAAAGCTCCCACTAGTTTATCGGTTTACCGTCTAACTAGCAACACTTTGTATTTATGATTTTTCAAAGATCAGAAAATCCCCCAGAACTAAGCTCCCACTAGTTTTTCAGTTCCAAATCTTTGTCCTAACTAGCAATCTTTGTGTTCATTATGTTTCAAAGATTATAAAATCTCCAGAACTAAGCTCCCACTAGTTTATCAGTTCCAAATACTGTCTAACTAGTAACGCTTTATTCTTGTTTTTCCAATAAATGGAGAAACTCCTGTGCAGTCTATTACACATTTCTAATGATTTAGAAAAACAACAAATCATAAGACTAAGGCTCCCACTAGTTTATCGGTTCCAAATACTGTCTAACTAGCAACGCCTTATGTACATGATTTTCCAATTTTTCAATTTAGAAATTTGTTGTGCAATTACACTTTTAAAATTCAATAAATGAATTTTATATATATAGTCTTAAATCATCTTTTGTAAACTAAGTATGGTCGTCTCTCGTTTAACACGAGTGACACCCGTGACATACCTACACTATGTCACTTAAGTTTTTGAAGGCTTAAGAGAATAAATCTTTTTCTGAAAAATTAACTGCATTGTTTGATAATTACAACGTACTTGTTACTTTCCACATTTTTAAGGAAGTCCTATTACTAACAGTTTAGTAACCTAGAGATTTAGTTGTAAATAAAATGACAGAAAGTTAAATTCAAAATAAATTTTCCACTACTAGATTTATTTTAGGAATAATAAACTATAAAAAAAGTTTATCCTACCATTCCCAGGATTTAACCTCGCACAAGCATCTTGTCCCGGAGGTCGATATCAAGACTATGACGGTTAAACTGAGACAGTCTCTCTCAATGATTAAACATTGGGAATCGAACATCCCACGAGAATCAGACATCCCGGACTTTAATCATTGATTACCTTCCTTTTTCTAGCCAAGATATTTCTAAAATACCCTTAATGAGTGTGACCTAATATATCAGATCTCAGATTACGCCCGAGTATGCCTACGAGGCGGTCGATGACCCGGCGAGTACCAAAATCCTATCCTTTCGGAGACCAAGCCTTGAATTTTGATAGCTGTGAACACCATCCGAAGGGGGCCGAAATCAAAGCGGCACGAGACGTCACCATTCTCTCACGTGCTTGCACCTATAGTAGAGGCAGTGGGGTCGGCTGTCGCCTTCCCCGCTCCCACTCAATATTTTGAAAAAGTGGTGGGTTTACTAATTACGGTTTCAGTCTTGACAATAAGAAACAATAAATCAAAGTACTTCGAATAGGGTCGGTTATGTAGGGAAGCCTATGCCGTCTTATTCGTTGGAACATATGTGACAGTTCAGGCTAATTCGACAAGAGAAGCCCCATTTAGCCCGAAGGCTTATCGGCTATGCTAAGTCTTGTCAAACCACTGTAACGTACATCACACATGGAAGGGGAGTCGATTGAGCCGAAGCTCAGTTGAACTCGCCCAACCATGGTTCGACCATTTCCGAACCCATGTACATTGATTTTCCGATTTCTAAATTATCAACCAAAGCGTAATCTCGTTTCTGTTTAAGGTAGGTTCACCGAAACTCAACGATTTATCTAAGTGGGACTCACCGAGAATCCATCACTAAAATCGTAACGATTGACAAAACCCGGTTCCTCGGTTTTTATAATTAGTTACTTATTTATTAACTACCACATATTAATTAAATAAGCTTTTTAACTAATTATACGAGTTATACATGCCTAATTTATTCGAAATAAACTAGCTACTTGTATGCATTGGAGTGAAATCATGATATGATGCATGTCATGCCAATTTTCCGGTTTCTATCACATAATTTCGATCATACACGAAAAAATAACGGAAAAATTAAACACCGAGATGGATCGTTGGTACCCCCGTATCTAACCTATTAACAAAAAATAAACAAACCCTAACTAGGGTTTACAATTTTCTGATCTGCTGCTGATGCGTTTTATCGATGATCGGACATCCAATCGAACCTTGATCGTCACGAAACTTTATGGACCTGTTCTTCACTCCTACTACTTCAATCTGAAAGGTTGGATCTTCGTTTCAACAGTCCAATTATTTCCAGAAATCCGCCGATCTAATTGCTGCATCTGTTTATAACTGCAGCGCAACAGTGTCTTCCCGGGGACGATCGGGCATCGAGCCAAATCCCGATCGACCTGAAATTTTTAGGGCTTGTACATAACTCCATGGTAGTCGATTGGAACGGTTGGATCTTCGTTTCAACGGTCTAATCTCTTCCAGAAATTCGACGAACTAACAGCTAGTGTTTTAATGCCTGCTGTGCTTTTCTGTTCCATCAGCAACTTTATAGCAGCGATCGGAAATCGAGATCAACTCCGATCGTCACGAAATTTTGAGGGCATGTTCTTCAAATGTTATTCTTCATTCTGACCGGAGGGATATTCGTTTCAACGGCTCAAACTCCAGGAAAACATAAAAAACGGAACAGGAACAAAACAGATCTACTTCCAGGAAATTAAAATTACAAAATTTCCTATACTCATATAAACGAATTTATATGAGTTTACAATAGATCTAACGAGTAAACAGTACCAACCCCAATCCGTCTCTTCAACCAAGACAATCACAAAGGCATACATACATGATATTTTCGATTCGTAAAAAAAAAGAAAATAAAGCAATCTACACATGTTGTTCCACTCCTTAGATCTAAAATTAACATACTTTGATTGATAGATCAAAGACTCTGATACCACTTGTAAGATGTAATATCGCCGGATGGATCATAGATCCACCCGATTACGCAGCGGAAAGTACAAGATCTAGATCTAACAACCAAAATACATAAATAAATAGATCTACACCTACGAGGGGGTTTAGATTGCTTACCGATTTATTATGAATAAACGTCTAGAATAATCCGAGATCCAAGATCCAAAAAAAGCCACCGTCTTCCGACGTGTATCTCCAAGCAACACCAAGTGGATGGTGATTCAAGCCGCTTGATCTCCTCGATATGCTACCGAAATAATCCCGAGGATTATCCCAACTCAAAACCCTAGTATTATAGCCGAAAATTCTAAGCTATAATACTCACCAATATGCGAGTAATGTGATTGATCAAAAGGCTTCGGAGAACTCTCTTTATATAGGAGAGTAATCCTTGTCCTCCAAGGATTTAATAATTAACCAATAATTATTAAATTAATCATTTTCCTTAAAAAGATAAATCTAAAATATTCCTAAATTAATTAGGATATACAAAAGATTTTCTTTTCCTTAAATTATTTAACACATAAATAATTTAATCACATGTCTTATTATTTATTAAGAAAACTAATTTCCTAACAAATAACAACTACAAAATGCGCCCCTTACAACCTAATTAGTTAGGTTATGCACATCTTACACCACAATGGGCCGAGTCCACGAAAAATTTCTTTTCCATATATTTAATTATCTAGTCCAACTAAACAATTAATCCACATATAAATTAAATAGTCCAACCCAACTATTTAATTTTAATTGAGGTGAAACGACGAGAAAAAACCTATATTATATTAGGAGCCTACGCCAGGACCATGGACCCATATTCGATGAATTACAATAAATTAAATAATATTATCCGTCGAGACCGAACAATAATATTCAATCTATTAATTCCGGGATTACACCACCATAAACCTGAAATGGAACTCTTTCGAATATAGATAACTTACACTCAACCATGAGTTGATAAGCGTCCACTGATATATTCATTACATACGGATAAATCGTCCATAGACTGTTCATTTCGAGTCGGGATATTTTCGTAAACCCTTCTCGAAACATCTTATCCTTATTTACCATTAACCCCCTAGTGATCAATTAGTTCACATACCAGACTAGTAGCTAATTAGTTTAACATGAACTTCCGGGATCGATCATTTTCTTAGGGCTAACAAATAAGGGAACTGTCTGTCTACACCCGAGGGAAGGAATGGATTCTATATCTGTGATAGCACAGACTACTCACTCATTCCAAAATAGTGCCAACGAGAAGTGTTGGACCTTATACTACGAAGTGATCCTTACTAACACATCAAACCCTACCCTAGTCTAAGCAGTCGTCTGTGATCACCTCAGGATTGAGATTAATCCATATATGATCATCTTGTGATTCGATAAGACTTCTCGATTACGGAATTATATCGAGAACTCAAATCAAATCGGTCCAGCCCTATATGATTATCATCATATATAAATGCCCCACTAGGTACCCTATTACCGACAGTCCGGATAAGACTGTCACACCGTAAAGTGTTCTGGGCGCATTATTAGCATATTAATCATGAGACCCGTACTCAGATTAATCAACGCTACGGACTAAGTTAATTTTAAGTACATCTCACTAACTCAATCCTCTTGTGTATAGCCATACACTGAGTTATGTGATTACATTAACGAGGTACTTAGGGTTTTCAGTAGTGTCTTAATTATAAACATAAATGCATATAATAAGATGAATTATTAATTCTGTCCTAAAACAATTACATAATTGTCTTTCGGGCACTACACCTAACAAATATATTATGTTGCGTGAAGTAGTAACTTATTAATTATTATTCTATCATTGCAATCAATATTTGAGCACATAATCTGGGTGAGAAGTGTTTAAGATTAGATGATGAATTGTTTTAACCGGGAATCATTGTTTGTCTGTCTATATACTTCAACAAATTGTTTTAAGACAAGAGAAGCAACTTGGATGACGAGAGGTAACCGGGACCAACGGACTTGTGAGAGAAAGAGAAATAAGTGAGGAAATTTGCCAGAAAAAATGAAAAATGTAATAAAAGAAAAAAAATGCAATAAAGGCAGTAAGAGAAGCGAACTCGTGTAAAAAGGGCATGACCCTCGCATAAAAATAAACAAACGAGGCCTTAAGAGCGATGCTCAGTCCCCGAGTCCGCCCGACCCAATTACGGTACCATGTTGTGTAACCAAGTCTGAAAGCAAGTTGAGCGAGTGTATGCGCAAGCAAGTTAAGGTTTTGTGGTTAATACAACTTGAATCTTCTCACGAACGCACTATCACAACTAATTCATCACACGACACATTGATGCATGATAAGTAGTGATTAATAGGGAGCTTATGGATTGTGGCTTGATGTTTGTTTCTACCGGAAATCTTTATTGAATATGTGATAGTTGATGGGGACTTTTCTTGGAGGTACATTCCGCCTTGATACTCTGCTCGCAGACAAGCAGAAGGCTAGTGGGGGTAGTTAAAAATCTTGATCACGTGCAAAGCACTTACTGGCAATAGGACTAGGTGTATCGTAGTAGAATACTGGAAAATCAAGGTCGATCCCACAGAGACTCGAAGGAACGTCTAATTATCAAGATTGAGATTGTAACGATAACGGTCTACGACCAACTATAATATAGGCAGTAGTAAATTTGGTAACAATCAACTAGAAAGATTATGCAAGTTCACCAATGCAAACTAGAGTTTCTAATGTATTAGTTCAATTATGAGTAATTAGTTATTCCACCCACACATGCAACAGTCCTCCCTATTGGTGAATTTATTCATTGTTCAGCTATGGTTACAACTCCTAAACCTATTCGCAAGCTACCCTCCTTAATTGGTCCGTAATAGCCCATACGCATAAAGAACTAGAGATGTCGATATTGAGCGCTAACTCATACCGCAAACCCACCTAGACAGCTGTCGACATTGATCAGCACATTCCTAGGGTCCATTCTATATAATGTCAAAACATAGCACTTCACGATTCGTATTTCATGCTAGTTTACGATAACATGCAAATAGTTGACCAGGCTAAAAACATGTAATTTAAATCTATCGATCAACGTAGCTGGCGCCGATTATCATGAATTAGTAATTTAATAGGTATTCAGATCCAGCGATATAGACCATTGCAGATCTAAAGAACGCAACTACTCTCTCATGATTTCTTCACAAACGAATCTGATCTATAACACATGGGGTAAAATAAACTACTACAAAATTAAACTAAATAAGCAATTAAAACATACTAGTCGAATAGAATAATGATAGATCTACATCTTGCAAAAGACAGAAAATCATACCATTGAAGATGAGTGTTGATCTCCTTCGGATCTCTCCCTAGGCGGCGACTCCATCGTCTCTCCGACCAGAACTCATAAAATAAGTAAAATAAAGAACAAAGAACTTTTATTGCTAATACTTGTCTTGAAAATTGTACAATTGTTTCTAAGGTGAAGCCTCTTATTTATAGCTATCTAAACCGACTTAGGAACATCTAGTTCTACCCCTCGTCCAAGAAAATACGTTTATGAAGATTCTCGAAGCTCGGTAAGTCGGCACCGCCTCCTAGGTTACCGAGGGTATTTTTGTCCTTTTTCTTCAGCCGACTTAACATGGAATGTTCTGGAATACCCTAGGCCCATTCTTTTCATTTATTCCACTCCAGGGTATGTATCATGATAAGTGCAGAATCCAGATTAGTGGATTCGGTTAAGATACTGCGGGAGAATGGAAAAGACGTTTCATGCTTGTTTGAGTAATAGCAATGAGATTTCTCAATATCATGCTAAGAATAGCAAGGATTTCCAGAAGAAGATGGCATTCATTTGATGAGAACCATTTCGCGCGGGTCTCTGGGCACTTGAGTCAGCCACCTGCGCCCGACAGCGTCTTGACCCCATCCAATTTTTAGGCCAATTCCCCCTTCGTACTACCAAAAAATGATATTCTTGCCGAATCTAAGTTTGCGGCTCCAACCATTACCAAATTAATACCTATTCTGTTTAGTACTTCCGGTGCTTCTGCTGCGCACAGTAGTGAGGAGCTCATAGGTTCTCTCACGGTAGTGCGCTTACGGCGTGCTCTTTCTTTTCTTTCATTCCACCATAGCCTCTCATTCTAAAGATTCGTCCATGTTGCTCAGCCCAATATTTCATATACTGAAAATCATCAAATAATACCTGAAATAATATCGAAATAGGGAAAATATATGCTAAGTGCAGATTTCTCGACTCACGAACCCAACATATGATATTCAACTCAAATGGTTAATATTTATAGGTCGAAAAAACTATCTTTAGCTCACAATGGATAAAATGTTGATGCCGTAGGATAGAGTATTTTTACCGTCATCAGTGACCCCAAGAAAACCAAAGAGCCAAGCTTCTTCTTTTAGCATGTGTTCTGAATTATGAAGCTGAAGTCTGGAATCACCCTCCTTCCATTCAAGATATGAAACAATTCTATCATCGATATCTTTGGGAGATACTTTTGCTTGTTCTTCCAGAGTCTCAACATCATCTCCATTATCTTCATCAACCTCTTCATTTTCTGGTTGATCATCATCACTACTTCCTTCTTCCTCTTGTTGTTCTGGTTCTTCGTCTGTTTCCTCTTCCTCTTCTTCATCTACTAATTGTCCAAAATCTTCCTTGTCCAAATTTCTTTGAACCTGTTGCTTCTTTCATTGGCCAGAGGTGTTTCTGCTCGGTTGCTTTCTCTTCCTACCTCCTGATGTCTTTTGTTGTTTGACGTAAGTAAACATGATTTTGGAGTCATGGAATTTGTGTAGCTCTATGATGGGTACTTTCAGGCATTGCGTAAGATAGTGGAGTTGAATTCCATAGGACTTCTTTACCTAGAAGATCCCTTTATTTGTCTTGCCTTCTGCTATTTCCTTTTTAGCGGATCTTGCCTCTCCCTGAATTTGCTCTTTGATTCTCAGGAAAAATAGTTGGCCAAGTTGAACTCCAAACTATTGTAGATGATTCCCATTAGGTGCATTGTAGCCTCTGTCATTGCATGGTTTACACCTAGCTTTCTTTAAATGTTCTTTCCAATTAGGGCGCTGAATTCACTAAAAGATTTCTTTAATGAGGTAATGGCGTGAATTTTTATGTATAAATCACAGTATTTGAGTGTAGTGGGAGAGTGGATTGAGGTATGTAATGATAGATCCCGGGAATCGAAGTGTTGCCATCATTTTTGTAATTCAAAAATAATATAGTTACCTCAACGATTATAAACTAATCTCCCCGTGGGTGATCTTCCATATAACTATTCTCCATTAATTCTCTGATTTTCCACATGTGTAAATCTGTTTTTGTTTACACTTCACTTTGCTGTTGTCTTCAAGATATTTATCGGTGGAGTAACTTGACTGGTCATTACTCCGGTGTAGTGCCTCTTTGACTGAACTGCTACATAAAACTGTTCCTAACAATCAGTGAAGTTGGCTTTACTGGATACCAGTGCCTTACCTGCCAAGTGAGCTCACTCAAAATTGTAAAGGTTTAGTCAGCTGGTGAAGTCACTTAGCTGTTTACTCCAGTTGTCTACTCTTTGAGACTTAATCGATTTCAATGATTCCCACTCAGTTCTCAACTTGCAAAATCTTTCATGACTGAGTGGTTTAGTGAAAATATCAGCCAATTGATCTTTAGCTGGTATGTATCTTAGAATAATATCTCATTTTTCAACATGATCTCTGATAAACTGATGTCTCACATCAATATGCTTTGTTCTTGAGTGCAATACTAGATTTTCTGTAATAGATATTGCACTTGTGTTATCACACATAATTGGAATTGTCTTCCCTTTCATTCTATAGTCCCTTAGCTATTGTCTGATCCACAACACTTGTGCACAGCAGCTACGTGCTTCTATATATTCTGCTTCAGCTGTTGATGTGGATATAGAGTTTTGCTTTTTGTTAAACCATGATACTATTTTGCTGCCTAACATTTGACAAGTTCCAGTTGTGCTTTTCCTATCAATCTTGTATCCGGCATAGTCTGAATCTGAATAAGATATTAGTTTGAATCCTCCATCTTTTGGATACCAAATTCCTACATTGATTGTTTGGTTAAAATATTTGATGATCTTTTTGGCTGCTAATAAGTGAGATTCATTAGGTTGGGCTTGGAATCTTGCACATACTACAACTGCAAATGCTATATCAGGTCTGCTTGCAGTTAGATAGAGTAGAGATCCAATGATCCCTCTATACACCTTTTGATCAATATCTTTTCCAGTTTCATCTTTTCCAAGAATAACTCTTGCACACATTGGTGTATCTGCTGTGCCACTTGTATCCATACCGTATTTGTATATGAAGTCTTTTGTATACTTGGCTTGATTTATAAAGATGTCATCCTTCATTTGGTTTACTGGTAAACCAAGAAAGTAATTGAGCTCTCCCATCATACTCATTCGAAATTTTCTCTTCATCAAATTTGAAAATTTCCCACACAGCTTCTCATCTTCTGATCCAAAGATGAGGTAATCAACATAATCTGAACTAACAATGTGCTAGTACCTTCTTCTGGCTTAAGGAGAGACTTTTCAATAGTTCCTTTGTTGAATATATTGTTGATTAGGAATTGCGATAGTGTCTCATACCAGGCACTAGGTGCCTGTTTGAGTCCATATAGTGCCTTTTTGAGCTTGTGAACTTTATCTTCTTTACTTTTGAGTTGGAAACTAGGAGGCTGTTCCACATATACTTCTTCTTCCAAAAGTCTATTTAGAAATGCACTCTTGACATCAATTTGATAAACTTTGAAGTCTTTATGTGCGGCAAAGCTAGAAAGAGTCTGATTGCTTCCAATCTTGCTACTGGTGCAAATGTTTCATCAAAATATATTCCTTCTGCTTGAGTGTATCATTTTGCAACTAGCCTTGCTTTGTTTCTGACAGCTGTCCCTTGTTCAACCGTCTTGTTTCTGAATACCATTTTGTTCTAATGAAGTTGGCCATGTCTGGTCTGTCAACAAGTTCTCAGACCTCGTTTCTCTAAAATTCATTTAGCTCTTCTTGCATGGTGGTAATCCAATCACATCTTGAATTGCATCATCTATAGTTTTGGGTTCCACCTGTGATAGAAAACAAGTTTGCATATTATCTAGTTTTCTTCTGGTTCTAACTCCTGTATGAATATCTTCAATGACTTGTTCTTCAGGATGATCTCTCAGCCAATTCAAATCAGGTTGAAGTTGCTCTTGATTTGGTTCTTCCCCAACTTCAGCTTGTGCATCAACTCCTTGATCTTGTGTTGTATTGACTGGTGCGTCATCTTGATTTAAAAAAGTGTGATCCAAGATTGTAGCTGGTACTGTTGTATCCATGTAGACTTGTCCTTCTACAACTTCTGTTTCTTCATAATTGTATAAGCTTTCACCATTTGTATTTGGTTCATCAAAGACTACATGAATTGATTCTTCAATCACCAAAGTTCTTTTGCTGAGTACTCTAATAGCTTTGCTGGTGTCTGAGTATCCCATGAAAATTGCTTCATCAGCTTTTTCATCAAAAGTATGTAACTGATTCATGTTCAAAACAAAACATTTACATCCAAGCATATGTAAAAATGAAATGTTAGGTTTCTTCCATTCCAAATTTCATATGGTGTTTTTCCATGATGTTTGTTGATGATTGATATGTTTTGAGTATAGCATTTTGTGTTTGCTGTTTCAGCCCAAAATCTCTTTGGTAAGCATGCTTCTGCAATCTTTGTCCTGACTACTTCTTTAAGTGTCATGTTTCTTCTTTCTGCTACACCATTTTGTTGTGCAGTGGCTGCTGCTGACAGTTGATGTAGTAATCCATTCTCTTCACAATATGTTCAGTAATTTCATTTAGCATCTCTATGACACTATCTGATCTTATCTTCATGATCTTCAGTTCATTTTCATTTTGAATTCTTCTTAACAAATCTGGTAGCTTTTTGAGTGTCTCTCTTTTCTTGCTCATGAATGTGGTCCAAGTGAATTTGGAAAAGTCATCCACCACAACTTGCGTGTACTTCTTTCCACTAACACTTACTAGTTTGACTGGTCCAAAAAGGTCCATATTCAGTAAGTGTAGGATCTTTGTTGTAGATTGATAGGGCTTTGACTCGAATGAGCTTTTGATCTGTTTTCCTTTTTGACATGCATCACAAAGACATTCCTTTTTGAATGTAATCTTTGAAAGGCCTTCAACTAGCTTGCTTTTTGACAATTTGTTGATCATCTTGAAGTTGAAGGACCAAGACAGACCTCCCACCTAGGGTTAGGTGTGATTAACATAGAGCCTCATTCATTACAACGACACTCTCTGAGTGACATGTGGTGAGGTCTACTCTGGTCCTCATCATAAGCCCACAAGGCCTAACTAAACTCTATCAGAGTAGAGCAGACCTGACTTAGGCGGAGCGCAGCTCGGCTAGTTCACAGAGTTGAGGCTTGCCTTACCATGTGGTTGTGTTACCGTCATCAATTAACTCTGACAAGAACGAAAAATAAAGTGTTTCTATACATGCCTTATTGATGAGGCGGTTTTCCCATACTGTTTTTTGAGGTTTATAACCCCCTAGTCTTGTCACGTCTCTTCCGACATTACAACCTTCAATTTAAATCCGGGATTGAAGTCGGACGGTTGCCATTCCAATCTTCAACATCCCCAATACAAGTAAGCTTCCTGTGATCTCTTCATTTTAATTCCTTCATTGTTAATGAGTGAGCCCGTTATTCTTACTGATAGTACAATTGAAGATTTGGTTGAGCCTGAGCCAGAATCGGAAAGTGAAATCTCCCATTTTAGGGTTAACTCTTAGAACCCTGTTCTTCTACCGGTCGAAAATATTGTCTCTAAAACCTTAATCAATCGTAGGGGATTTGAACACATGGTTCTAGCCACCCGGCGCGATCCATCTTATTCCGGTCCCCCATGCTCCTCTGAAACTTCTATGTTCTTCCTGACTTTAAAAGCACATATAACGTTGAAATCCCAAGCCACTTGTCACGGCATCGACTCTAACCTGGCTAGGAGTGACGTAGCCTCTATCTGTAAGCATTATAAGATAGCTAATCCAATATATGACCAAAAAATGCCTGCTCCCGGTGTGTACGCTTATCAAGCTCCGGAAGGGTACTGCGCCTTCTACCGGGACTAACTCCTTTGTGGTTTGAAGTTTCCGGTGTGTCCTGCGATATTGGCCGTCCTAGAGAACTATGGTCTAGGGCATGCCTAAATCGTACCCAATGGTATATGGGACACAATGGGTTTGGCCATGTGGTGCCGGTGCGCCTGCATCCCCTTCACCATTAAGCATTTCTTGCTCTTCCACTGGTGTAAGCAGGTGCCTGACCAGGCTGGGTACTACTATTTTCTACACCAAGGAGACTTCTTAAAGGATGTCCGGTTCATCAAGAAAGGAGAGACCTCTTACCAAAACTGAAAGCGTCGGATCTTCTTCCTTTGTCTCGAGGTGAAGCTTAACCAGGGTAGATGGAATACCGCCAACCTGGGTAGAGATCCTCGGCCTATGGATGTGGATAAGAAACTAATAGATGATTTTTAGAAGGGTGGCATTTATATTGGCATAAAGAAGTACTCTTGTGCGTTCATTGAATTTGCCAAACTGCCAACTGCTGGCCCCGATCCCTACAATGAGCTAAGTAAAGAGGAATATGAAACCTGTAGGGTCTTTATATTTGTTATGTTCTCTATTCTTTGTTAACAAAACACTTGTATTGACACTTCTGTCTTATTGTTTGCAGTGTCAAATTTTGCTGAGTTACTAGTGGATGTTGCTGAGGGGGAGGAAGCACCCGTTGATGCTCAGCTTGAATAGGACTCTGACAGGACAGTGAGTACCGACTTGGCCGTTGCTTGGTCTTCCAGGAACGTGCTGGATCTTGAGGCAGCTAGGATCCTGTCTGAGCTTCCTAAGGACACCCCTGCCTCTTCTTCTCGGGCCTCCGAATGGATGTGGAGGATACCGAGGAAGAAGAAGAGAGGGATGAGTTCCGACTCCAAAAGAGGAAGCAATTAGTGATCGTTCACACTCCCCGAAGGGGTAAATCCAAGAGAAAGAGGATTGTTCCCAGCCCTGATGAAGAGATTGAAGATGTTGACCGGGAGGATGACGTGCCAGTGGGTCAAGGGCATCTAGTTAAATTGTCCGACCATGATCTAGCTGCTGTGGTAAGTTATCTCTTGGTATCCTAACCTTGGTATAATAAGCTATGGTTTTTGCGGACCTTTAGCTATTTTAGGGAGCCCAGATTGGGCAAGACTTCTTGAAAAGACTCGCTGAGTCCTCAGCCAGCAAGGAGGTGTTAGGAAATCACTAGTTTAACGCAGCGGAATTTAAAATTAGTTTTCCTTTTCTAGATCGTTCTTCGTTTAATGCAATAAACACGTTAAGTAGTTTGACGGTTATACCTCAGATGATATATAAGATCGTCGCTTTGACCAAAACAGAGAGTAGTTCAATGTGCAAGCCGTCCACGCGTCCGGCCTCTATCGCTAATCCACACGAACCCCTCGCCGGAATCCTACTTGGATTGCTATCGGAAAACTCCAGTTGCTAGAGCGGACCTTTTCTTCCCTCACAAACTCACTATGGAAGGCTCTCTATTTTACACAAGAATTATGAACTCTTGCAATTGTGATGTACAAAGAGCTTGACACCGACCTCTATATATATAGTGGTTGGGCGCCCATATGGTGTGGAGGAGAAGAAAACCTTTTTCCAATAAAATAAGGAAAATCAACTAGATTAATTTATCTCTTTAATTATAATTTATTTTGCCAATATCTTATATTGATTATAATTATCTTATTACCATAAATCTATTTTTTCCAAAATCAATTAATAGCTTATATTAATATTATGGTAATCTTATTAATTAAAGTGCACAATCCATGTGTATCTCATACACTTAAATGTGGCGCCCCATATGCCAATAAATTGGCTTCCAGAATATTCTTTAATTAATCTAATTTGTATATAATTAATATCTTGTATTTTATTTATTCATAATAAATAAATACCACCATATTAATTTACCACTATAACCTTTATAGACTAGAGATAAACATTCCTTATTTGGTTATCAACCATAACCGCATTTTAATCCAACTCGATGTTCATATGTGTGTGACCCGATAGGCTTCCGAGTATGTTGGCCGTAGACACAAAGTGCAATTTACTAAAATGCCCTTCATACCTAACGATCACGGGATAGCGTCTAGCAACACACCGTGACCCCCAATTATCGGAAGAGTCAAAAGCAATGACTACTACCTTTCATGTGAAGCAGTTACCGTGTAACTTACAATCCTATCACTGTAATAATATCCATACGATCGTATCTCGAGTGTCAATACATTGACGATAGTATCTTATAATCCGGATATCATGCTCTCTCGGAATAACACATTTACTCCCACATTGCAAAGATTCTCGAGAGCTAGACATTCCTTATAAGAAGGCCATTTCGGATATTCGATCCCAATCATAGGATACGCGATTCCCGGACGACCAATCATGTATACTCCGCATGCTTCAATATCATACCCAATCACTACCGCATGATCGCCCCGTGGTTAGGAGAATTCTCAATAGTGTCAAAGCATGACAATCCACACCGTGATGCCATGAAGACTCCGGTCAAAATGATAATTACACAACCGCCACATAGTGTGACACTTAATGTAAGTGGAGTCGATCTAACGTCGCATTCTCTAATACACATCCACGTATAGTCTAAGTGTCCCTACACTTCGATAGACGAGATCTATCCCTATCTTCTAAAAGATAGAAGACATCCAATACGTGCTAGTCCGATTATACTATCAATGTCCCATTTGATAATATATAAGACTAGAGATATTTAAGTACCAACCTTGTTATAGTGATTAGAGATCTCATCAACCATAATTCACTATCATGGTTTCTCTATCACAGATTGATACTAAGGACGTTACTATATATATACACAACAAATAATATGAAGATAAACAATATATAATAACATAAGTGCTTTTATTAATCATAATAAAGTTATTACACGAACTAAATTGACTGTAAACGACCCAACCCGGTCGGATCCGGTCCAACCCGATTGGGTTTAGGACACCTTTCCAACAGGAGGCTCAAAAGAAGACCATTGATGAGCTAAGAGCTAGTCGGTAGAGGCATAGGGAATCTTCCAAGATCAAAGATGAGGAGATCAAGTCCCTGAAGGAACAACTCGGAGCTTATGACGTTGAGCTCCAACAAGCCAAGATTCATTATACCAACAAGCTTCAAGCCACTTTTGATAAGTATACTGCGGAGAACTCTGAGCTAGGGCATGACTTAGTTAAAGTTTGGGCCGAGAGGGATGCTCTGCAAGCCTATATTCCTACACGGAATGCCCAAGCCATCCACGAGTACAAGTCCTCTAGACACATAGCTGAGGCCTTAAAGGCCTTATTGGGCCCCATCATGCAGCATGGTTATACTTCTGGGGTTGATGAAGCAAGGAGCAACGTGCCGACCTGATCCTTCCCGACCTTCCCCACTATTAGATGATGTACAAGGAAGGTGCGGGCAAGATCTACGATGATCGCCTGAGAGAGTTTAAAGAATGTGAAGACATTAGGGCTAAGTACAAAAAGCACCACCATGTCTCTCATGGTGCTGAGCCGACTCCTTCCTCAACAGAGCAGAATCCTGCTGCTAAGAAGTTATTTGTATTCTCTCTTTTATTAAGACATATTTTCCTTTGTAAATTTTTTGAAAAACTTGTGTGTTTTCCGACTATTTGTGGTGCTTTGCCCACTGTGCTTTTACTTTTATTCTGAAATATATTTTGGCTAAGTACTTACCTGGTACCCCTTGCATTCCCTCAGTATGGCATGCCTCACTTATTGTACTGGATGGCATACTAGGTTCTGATTGTGAGCTTTGTATAGACTTTTTAGTTTCAACCAGACCTGCAGACTCGGGAAGTTTGCCCATTGCGAACTTTCTAAGTCGACTGCGATACTCGATTAAAAATTGGCGACCTGCAGACTCGGGAAGTTTGTCCATTGCAAACTTTACGAGTCGACGATAATACTCGATTAAAAATTTGGCCGACACATAGACTCGGGAAGTTTGTCCTTTGCAAACTTTTTGAGTCTGACCTGTAGTACTCAGTTCAAAAATTGGCCTGACCTGCAGACTCAGGAAGTTTTTCCTTTGAAAACTTTCTTATTACGACTGCATGCTCGATTAAAAATCGGCTGACCAAAGATACCGGAAGTTTGTCCTTTGCACACTTTATGAGTCTGACCTGCAATACTCGGTTAAAAAATTGGCCTGACCTGCAGACTCATGAAGTTTATCCTTTGCAAACTTTCTTAGTCTGACCTGCAGAACTCTTTTAAAAAATTGGCCTGACCTACAGACCCGGGAAGGTTGTCTTAAGAAAACTTTCTGAGTCTGACCTGCAGTACTCAATTAAAAAAATGGCCTGACCTACAGACTCGGGAAGTTTGTTCTTTGCAAACTTTCTGAGTCTGACCTGCAGTACTCAGTTAAAAAATTGGCCTTACCTGCAGACTTAGGAAGTTTTTCCATTGCAAACTTTCTAAGTCTAGCCTGTAATACTCAGTTAAAAAATTGGCCTGACCTGCAGAGTCTGGAAGTTTGTCCTTTGCAAACTTTCTGAGTCTGACCTGCAGTACTCAGTTAAAAATTGGTCTGACCTACAGACTTGGGAAGTTTGTCCTTTGCAAACTCTCTGATTCTGACCTACAGTACTTAGTTAAAAAATTGACCAGACATGCAGACTCGGGAAGTTTGTCCTTTGCAAACTTTATGAGTATGACCTGCAGTACTCGATTAAAAAATTGGCCCCTTCAGGGCTGTGAATTGACAATATCATACTCATAAAAAGAAAAAATTTATTATAATTCATCATTGGTCGAGTACATATTTATTGAAATAACAATACCAAAAAGAAAATAAAGCAAGTCTGGCACCTGTCCTAGAGATAAAATTTCCAGAGATTGTTGTCATTCCAACTTCGAGGTATGGTACTGCAACTTGCATCGGCTAGCTAGTATGCACATTTTCCATGAACCTTGACCACCTTATAGGGGCCTTCCCAGTTCGGGTCAATCTTGCCTTGAGGGCCTCGCCTGCTAACTTTGTTTTTTCTCAATACCAAGTCTCATTCTTTAAAATATGAGTGCCTTACTCGGGAGTTATAGTAGTGAGATTTTTTTTGCTTATACTTGGTCATTCTAATGTAGGCCACTTCTCTGGCTTCTTCCAAGTCGTCTTTGGCCTGCCTGAGTTCAGCATCTTGATCTGTCTGGGCGTGGATCTTGGACCTCGGAGAGGGGACACCGATTTCTGCTGGAATGACTGCTTCACACCCATAAGCTAAAGAAAAAGGGTGTTCACCTGTAGCTAAGTTTGGCGTAGTCCTGTACGCCCAAAGTATGTTGGGTAGATGCTCAACCCAATTCTCTCCCTCTACTTCTAGTCTTCTTTAGGCCAACCTTGACCTGCATGTTTGTTTGTTCTACTTGGCCATTAGCTTGTGGATGGCCAACAGAGGTAAAGTGTTGGGTTATACCCAGCTCGGCACACCATGATCGGACTGTCCTATCTTCAGATTGTGTCCCATTGTCTGAGATTATGGTCTTGGGTATTCCATATCTACAGACAATGCTTTTCCAGAGGAACTTTTGAATGGCTTATACAGTGATGGTCGTCAGAGCTTTAGCTTCTACCCACTTGGTAAAGTAGTCCACTGATACTACAAGGAACCTCAGATTTCCTAGAGCTCAAGGAAGTGGGCCGACTAGGTCCACACCCTATTGATAAAAAGGCCAAGGAGAGACTATGGGGGTCATTTCTTGTGAAGGTTGGTGAGATAAGTTATCATGCACCTGGCATGACTTGCACTGCATGACTAGGTCATTGGCATCACTCTGCATTGTGGGCCAATAATACCTGAATAAACGACATTTTCTTATCAGGGTTAGTGCACCCGCATGATTTTCATAGATACCAAGATGAATTTCTCTAAGGAGAAAATTTCCTTCATCCTTTGAAGCACACCTGAGCCAAGAGGATATTAAAGACCGCCTGCAAAGAACTTTGTTAACAAGAGAGTACATACTAGCTAATAGATTCTTCTTTTGGGCTTGGGACTTATCAGTCGGAAGGGTGCTATGTTTGAGATAGGACACAATGGGGTCCATCCGTGTAGCTTGCTCAGTGAACGGTTGAACTTCATTCTGGACATAACTTCGCTCAGCGAGTTGCCCTACCAAGACCCTTTTGTCTGAGAAGAAATTGGAGGCCAGCTTTTAAAAGTTGTCAGCTTGCTTAACCTGAGACCAAGATACCTGCTTCATCTGGACAGGCATTAGGTTCCTGAGTATTGCTTGGGCTACTGACGAGTATTTCTTCATCGGTTACTCCATTGCTTCATTTTCCCCTTTGAAATGATTAACTACCAACTAGGAGTCACTAAACACTTGTAGGTTGAAAGCACCGAGCTTGCTGGCTAGTCGAAGGCCGGTGATCAGAGCTTCATACTCGGCTTCATTGTTCGTAGCATTGAACTAGAAACGCAAGGCATAGGGGAATTCTTATCCTTTTGGACTTATGAGCAGGAGGCCTGCTCCTGCTCCTACTTTTCTTAGTGCCTTGTCCACATACAGGGTCCATAAGTTGACTTGCCTAGTCGGTTGATCTTTCTCGATGTCCACTGAGATTACCTCAGCTAAAAAGTCTTCCAAAGCCTGAGCCTTTATGGCAGTTCGGGGTTGGTAGTCCAGATCATACTCTGCAAGCTCTATGACCCACTTTTCCAATCATCCAGATGTATCAGGTTGAGCCAGTATCTGTCGTAAAGGCTGGTCTGTAACAACCGTTATCAGATGCGCTTGAAAATACGGCCTCAACTACCTCGATGCATGAACTAATGCCAAAGCTAGTTTTTCTGCATTGGTGTACCTGACTTCTGGTCCATGTAGAGCCCTGCTCAAATAGAATACTTGTCTCTGTATGTTGTCCTCATATCTGATCAGGACTGCACTGATGGCTTCTTTGACAACTGCTAAATATACGACCAGAGTTTCTCCATACCGAGGAAAGGTCAGGGTTGATGTGATATATGATGAGCTTTATGATGAGGAGCCAGATCCATTAGCACCCATGAAGAAGAGTGATCCACTGGCCATTAGAGATGGACCTTTGACAAAGGCTCCAAAGGAAGAGAATGAGAGAAGCCTTGAATACCTTGCTAAAAGAAATCCATGAAGAGTATGGGCTGCCCAAAAGGAGTGATGAAGCTTCAATATTATACATTCACTACGCTTTTGGGCTTAAGGAAAATGCTTAGTTGAAGGCCCATTCATAGGGCGCCTAGAGGACCACTTTTATCAGTCTTTTTATTTCAGTTTTGTGTCAATAAAGGCTAGTTGGGCCTGAAGTGTGGTTTGGAAAAGCCCATCTAGTGGGAGGCGCCTTTTTCCTTTATGTTTGTTTAGTTTTCATTAGTTTACCATCCCACATTGGAAGATGGAACATTGAGTCAGTTTTTGAAGCCTATATATTGGCCAACACTATCTCTTTTATGAACAACATATATTTGAGTGAAATTTTATTATTTGATTAAGCTTGTCTTAATTGTGCACGTTTATGTGTGAGATTCTCTTGGATTGGAGGATCACCCCTTTGAGAACTTATCAGCGTAACCGAGCATTACGTTGTGGCGTTCCAACCGTAGTCTTAGATTAAGGTACGGATCATAGCTCTCATTGGTTACAATTCAGTTTATTCCTAGGCAAACAAAGGATTTGAGTCGTAAGGATCACATCAGTTGGTATCAGAGCTCAGTAACTGAAGGTAATCAAATATCCTTTTCCTTTAATTTCGTTTTTTTTCTTATCTTACAAAAAAAATCAAAGAAAAAAACACGTCTTTCTTTTTGTTTTCTTTTCCGTTTTCTTCTTGTTATTGGCCGAATCAAACCCTAGGTTTTCACAACCCTAAACCTACTCCTTCAACCCGAAACCTTCAAATTTTCTTCAAACCTTCTTCCTCGCAGCCCGGATAATATTGCTACAATACACACAAATCCGTCGCAATCATCCTACCTAAGCCCTAACCATCCCCGGATAATAAGGTTGCAACACCCCCAAAATCGCAACCATTCAACCCTAAACCCTATTTTCACACCAAGAATGATCAAGAACCCTAGTTTGTGCATATTGGTTTTGTCAGTCATTTATTTGATGTGCGTATAATTTTGTTGTTTGTGTAATCATCCAAAAGGCATCCCGGCCTAAAAAAAATTAAAAAATTGGTGTTACGAAAATTTTGTAGCTTGTGTTGTGTCGTAGAGATCTTGTGCAAAATTTAGTGTTACGAAAATTTTTGTGATAAAAAAACAAAATGAGTAAAATGGCGGGAAAATTCTGCAACAATTTTTGTTTTTGTTTTTTGTAGCTTGTGTTGTGTCGTGCAGTTCTTGTGCAAAATTTTGTGTTACGAAAATTTTGGTGATCCGAACCCGTCCCAAACCGAACCCTAGCCTAACCCTGGCCTAGATTCATTTTGCTCGTTATTCTGATTCGTTTGTAAAAGGGTGCTTTAATTTCCATAAGAGAGAGAGTGAGTGTAAACACGAGTGTATTGGTGAGGCTTGAATTGTCTATCCTATGGCGGACGATAAGAGTGATGATGATAATGCATTGAGAGATGAGTATTTTGAAGGGAGATTGGCTACTCATGCCAAGGCCGTGCATGATGTGACTAATAATAAGATTGAGAGGTTTCGTGAGAAGATGGCTGATCAGTTGGCTGCGATAACGGCGTCCATTCAAAATTTGACCATGCAATTAGCTGATCGTGATCGTGGTGGGCATCCCGTTGGTCGTGGAGACCGAGGTGTTGTTGATGCAGAGAATCAAGTTAGGCAACCAGTCCGTTTGCACAATGTTCCGCAAGCCCAAAATCTGAATGATGATGCAATTGATAATGGTGTAGAGGCTGAGAACATTCCAGATAATAACATGACAAGGGTAAAGATGAAGCTTCCTAGATAGTGCTTCTGTGTATCTTGATTGGGAGAATAAGCTCGATCAGATTTTTGCATGTAATAATTATACTGATGAGAAGAAGTGCAATCCAGCCCAATTGGAGTTTACAGGTTATGCTATGGTGTGGTGGAATCAGGTACAATTCATGCGTACCAAACATAGACAACCACCCATCCATACATGGACACTTTTGAAGGAGGTAATGCGATATCGATTTGTTCCTATGTCATATTATCAATATCTCTATCGTGCTCTTCAGACTATGAAACAAGGAGAACGTTCGGTGGATGATTTCTATGAGGAGATGATGACTACACTAGCAAGATCACAGATTGAGGGGGATGAGATGGTCACCATGCAACAATTTTTGTGTGGTGTGCATTTCGAAATTTGATTGCCATTGGAGTTACGTGGTTGTAATACATTGGATGAGATGTTACAAACAGCTCGTGCGATTGAGAAGCAGTTGAAACGCCCAAAACCCACTTTTAATAAATCAATTGGAGGTAATTCTTCTTCTTTTCGTTCATTTCAGCCTGGAGGAGATAATCCAAATTTTGTACGGAGTGCACCTCGGACAGCCCCTACTACTTCCTATGATGCTTATAAAGCTAAGGCAGGTGAGAAGGGTAAAGGTGTAGACCACCGCATTATGCAGCCTCGTGACGTTAAATGTTTTAAATGCACCGGTGTTGGTCATGTTGCGTCTGAGTGTCCTACTAAACGCAGCATGCTAGTTGTAGAGGAGGCTGTAGATGGTTATGATTTTGATGGGGAGGACTTTGAACAGGCTGAATATGAGGATGATGAGGGTAATATTGAGTGTGGCCCACTTGAGGGTTCTATTTATGTGCTTAAAAAGGTGCTCACTGCTAGTGCTAAACTTGAGGACGGTGTCCAACATGAAAATATTTTCCATACACGCGGCTTGCTGAATGGTAAACTATGTTCTCTTATTGTCGATTATGGTAGTTGTGCTAATGTTGTTAGTGCTGATTTGATTGCTCGTATGGGTTTACATACTATTCCTCATCCCCACCCCTACAAGTTGCAATGGTTGAATAGCGTGGGAGAGCTGAAGGTTACACAACATGCGTTGATTTCTTTTAGTATTGGGAAATACGAAGATGAGGTGTTATGTGATGTAGTCCCTTTGGAAGTCAGCCATATATTGTTGGGTCGCCCTTGGCAATATGATAGAAATGTGTTGTTTTATGGGTTTTTGAATAAGTACACCGTTCATCATAAGGGCAAGAATTATTCTTTATCAGCTCTTACCCCTGAACAAGTACGTCAAGATCAACTTGCACTTGTTCGAGCTCGTGAGGAAAAGCAAAAGAAAGAAGGAGAACTGTTGAAAAGTAAAGATAAAAAATTGACGGGAGAAAAAAACATGAGGCTCTTCGGAATGAGGGCAAAATAAAAGTTGAAAATCAAACGGCAAGAGAGGTCGATTTAGTTTCTCGCCGAGGGAGTAATAAAGTTGAAAAGTCAATTGCGAGTGCCGGTGCCAAAACTAGTGAGGGAGGTAATACAGTTGAAAAGTCAAAAGGTGCACGCGTGTATAGGAATTTCTATGCCAAAGCCACTGAATTCATTGATAATATTGAATCCAATCAGGTTGTATTTCTTTTCTTAATTAAAGTTCCCGTGATCCCTTCCCCTACACATGTAGCCGGCCCCACACACTCACCAAAGGTGACTTGGCCGAGTGGCTCCCCTCCCCCTTCCCCTTTCCCCTCCCCTTCCCCTTGTTTAATTCTTGTAAGTGATCTCAACGGTTCTCTACCTAGTGTTGTGTGCTCTGTCTTGCAGGAGTTTGCTGATGTATTCCCCGAGGAGGAACCAAGTGGCTTGCCACCAATGTGAGGCGTGGAACATCATATTGACCTCGTACCGGGCTCTGCGTTGCCCAATCGTCTGGCTTATAGAGCCAACCCCGCAGAAACTTTAGAGATCAAGAAGCAAGTCGATATAGGGAAAATTCAAGAATCTATGAGCCCCCCTTGTGCTGTGCCAGTGTTAGTAGTGCCCAAGAAAGGAGGTGAATGGAGAATGTGCATGGACAGTCGTGCCATTAAAATTTAACTATGAAGATGATGATCGGATTGAAATAAAGTTGTTTTCTTGAATAAAAGGAAAGTAAATAAAAACAAGAAAAGATAGGAGCTACCTTGAAAGCCTAGAAATCCTGTTTCTAGGGATCTTGGTATTGTCCTTGGAAGCTTAGAAATCTCGTTTCTAAGGACCTTGGATCGATGGATGCCACAACAACTTGCTCAAGTTTGTTGATAAATCCGGTAAATTTCGTGTTCTATCCAGAAACACACACCAAAAGTAAAAATACTTTGGAAAGAAAACTTAATAGTTTTATAGATGAAAAATTGAATGATGAATCCTTTTGGTTACAAAAGTTTGGATATTTATAGGAAAATAAATACATGAATAATGGCATAAATAAGATGAAAAGTCTTCCTCAAATATCACAAAATGGGGCGCCCAAAATAAGCTACTTTCAAAGCATCCTGAATCAATGTATCTTGAATAAAGGTTCATGCATCTTGATTCAATGTATTTGCATTCTCAAAACTTGCCTTCTTGACTTCTTGAACTCAAAAATGGCGCCATTTACTTCCCAAATTCAGCCATGTTTTTTTTGTTGTTTATTTAAATAATATTGATTATTTAAATAAATATTATAATACCAAAATAAAGGCCTTAATGATGGGCCATTTATTCAGCAAACCCAATAACACTTAAAATGAACATGTTAGCCTTTTCTTGCTTGTTGGACTTGGGCTCCTCAAATGTAGATGTCACCATAATTTTTAGGGCTTCTTCCCTATTCTTTCGTTGCAATCTTGTTTCAGGCCCAACATGAATGGTTAACGGATCATGATTCGCATCATTCCTCCCGTTGCAAAGGATTTGTCCTCAAATCAAGAGGGTTGTCAAATGGTTTTAAATCGAGATGTTGAAAGAATTTGAAATGCCCCATCATCGGAATGTCTACCTTATAAGCATTGTTGTTAATCCGCTCCAAAATCTGAAATGGTCCATCTCCTCTTGGTGTGTAGCTTTGATTCGTTTGTGAGAAATCTTTCTTTGCGAAAATGGATCAAACCCAATCGCCAGTTCGAGTATCAACTCCTTTTTGCCTTTGTTTGCTTTCTTAGCATAGCCAGCGAAGCTGTTTATTCTTCAAGTTCTTCCTTGCTTTCTCATGCATCTCTCGGACCAGTGTGCTTTCTTCTCTCCCATCCAAATGTGTTTGCATTCCTACAGAGCAAGGAATAAGATCAATAGATGCAGTAGGGTTGAAACCATAAACAAGTTCAAAAGGTGAATACTTTGTGGCGAGAATCGTATACGATTATAAGCAAACTCAATAAATGGTAAACATGATTCCCAATTCTTTAAGTTCTTTTGGATAACAACTACGCAATAATTGTCCTAAAGTTCGATTCACAACCGGTTTGGCCATCGGTTTGAGGTGATATGCGATTGAATACAAAGAGATGTACCAAGTTTCATCCACAAAACACGCCAAAAGTGGTGACAAATTTAACATCACGATCACTTACGATTGATTTAGGCACACCATGTAAGCGAACCACTTCTTTAAAGAATAAATCGAGCAATATCTGAAGCATCATTGGTTTTATTACAAGGAATGAAGTGTGCCATTTTGAAAATCGATCAACTACCACAAAAGCAGAATCTTTACCCGGCTTGGGAGCAGGGTAGGCCTAGCACAAAGTCCATAGACAAATCCTCCCATGGAAATGAGGGAATTGGCAAAGGGTATACAAACCATGCGGATGTGACTTAGACTTAGCCCTTTTACGATTAATGCAAGTATCACAAATCGTCGAACATCCTTAACCATTTTAGGCCAATAAAAATGAGTATGCAGCATGTCAAGTGTTTTAGCAATTCCAAAATGCCCCATTAAACCGCCCCCATGTGCTTCCCGAACCAAATACTCACGAATTGAACCACGAGGAATACACAATTTAGATTCCTTAAATAAAAACCCATCATGCTTATAAAACTTCTCAAAGCGGTTGTCACACAACTTGTAAATGTCACTAAAATCAAAATCTGAATCATACAAGTCTTTCATTTGCTCAAAACCCAACAATTTCGTTTGCATTTGCGTGATCAAGGTGTAACGACGGGATAGGGCATCAGCCACAACATTCTCTTTTCCTTTCTTGTATTTAATGACATAAGGGAATGATTCAATGAATTCAAGCCAACGAATGTGCCTAGAATGCAATTTTGATTGTCCTTTTAAGTACTTCAAAGATTCATGATCTGAATGTATAACAAACTCTTTAGGACGCAAATAGTGTTGCCAGTGCATAAAACATTGAACTAATGCATATAACTCTTTATCATAAGTTGCATAATTCAGATTTGCTCCCTTTAATTTTCACTAAAATATGCAATCGGTTTTCCTTCTTGAATTAATACACCCCCCAATCCCAACACCCGAAGCATCGCACTCAATTTCAAACATTTTCGAAAAATCGGGTAGAGCAAGAATAGGTGCAGAAATTAATAGAGTTTTAAGAGTTTGAAATGCTTCCCTTTCTTTTGGACCCCAATGAAATAGCACATGCTTTTTGACCAACTCGTTGAGAGGTGCTGCAATGGTGCTGAAATTTCTCACAAATCGTCTATAGAAACTTGCAAGGCCATGAAAAGATCTAACCTCCATAACACTTTTTGGTTCGGGCCAATCATTACTTTTTTTCACTTTCTCCTTGTCAACTTCAATACCCTGTCCACTTACAACAAACCCAAGAAAAACAACTCTATCCATGCAAAATGAACATTTCTTTAAGTTAGCATAGAGTTTTGCTTGCCTTAGTGTGTTCAAAACAGCCCTCAAATGAGTTAAATGCGTTTCCATATCAATGCTGTAAATGAGTATATCATCAAAATACACAACCACAAATTTTCCAATAAACTCATGCAAAACCTCGTTCATTAATCTCATAAAAGTGCTTGGGGCGTTTGAAAGTCAAATGGCATTACTAACCACTCATATAATCCGAACTTGGTTTTAAATGCAGTTTTCCATTCATCTCCTTTTAATTCTAACTTGAATAGCCACTTTTTAAATCGATTTTTGAAAAAATTTTGATCCATGCAACTCATCTAACATGTCATCGAGGCGAGGAATAGGAAATCGATATTTTACCGTGATCTGGTTGATGGCCTGCTTTGTCCATACATTCTCCATTCCCCATTCTTCTTAGGAACAATTAAGACAGGAACAGCACAGGGACTCATAGATTTCCTTATCTTCCCATTGGCTAGCAATTCCATGACTTGTTTTTGAATTTCTTGTGCCTCAGTTGGATTGACTCGGTAGGCTGGTCGGTTAGGTAGGACAGCCCCTGGAATGAAGTCAATTGCGTGTTCCACTCCCCTCAAAGGTGGTAATCCCTTAGTTTCCTCCTCGGGAAAAACATCTTCAAATTCTGCAAAAGCGATTGCACACCACACTAGGAAGAGAATCGGTTAGATCATTTCTGAAAGTAGTAAAGGAAAGGGAATTCAGACAGGCTCTCTTCACTTGTGTGTGGAATTAATTCATTTGTATCTTGATACATGAAAAGAATCGGAAACCTCTCGGATTTCAAGGTCAAATGCAAAGACTTCCCAATTTTCGTTTTAGGTACCACAATTTAAACTTCTTTTGCCAAGTTTGTTTGGATTTTGCGTCATTGGAATCCACAAGCTTAGTGTCAACCTATAACCCTCATTCAGCCTCTTTTTATTAAATTTTACATGGTCCATGTGCGCCTCTTGGGTGACAAGGATGCCAAGGTAAAGCGTTTGCCATTATGCAAAAAGTGTACTTATTAGTGTACCCATCATAAGTCACTTTTCTATCAAAGCGCCAAAGTCGGCCCAAAAGTATATGAGTCACGGTCATTGGTACAATATCACAAAGAATCGGTCCTCATATTTAGTCAAAGAAAAGCGGAACATAAACTTGACTCACCACTTTAATTGATTCTCGGTCTTTCGACCATTGAAGTTTATAAGGTTGTGGGTGTTTAATTGTTTCAAGCCCAAGTTTTTCCACAACATCGGTACTTACGGCATTGGTACAACTTCCAGAATCAATTATTAACATGCATAACTTTCCTTTAATCAAACAGCGGGTTTGAAAAATGTTCTCTCGTTGTAGTTCATTTTTATCAATGCTCTCAACAGTGTTAAGTATTTTTTTTGTTACCAACATTGGCTGATCATCGAAATCAAGTCCCTCATCCTCACTCATGTCGAATTATTATTGTCAAGAATATTAGGTTCATTTTCACCTTCGATCTGATTCATACATATCCTTACCAACGGCTGTGTAAACACGTTTGTTCGGACATTCATTTGCTTTATGACCAACACCTTGACATTTATAACATGTAATAGTGCTACTGGAAGCTACAACCGACTTACCCTTGTCAAATTCAGGTTTCTTGACTTGTGATGCATTGTGTCGTTCAGAATTAGATTGCGAAGGGGTGTACTTAGGCAATTATGGCGAAAAGACTTACCTCGCCGGTGTTTGAATAAGTAGGCTTGGTAAAAGAACCTCCAGCGTTTCGACTTGAGTGGGTTGATTTTCTTTGTTTTATTTGCCTCTCAACAGTGATTGCAGCATGCAACAAGTCGTCATAAGTCTTACAATTTTGTCGTTCCACTGTAAAGCCAATTTCAGCCCGTAGTCCTCCAAGAAAGCGTGCCATAGTATGCTCTTCGTCTTCTTCCGTTCTTTGTCCTCCTTAATGCTAATTCAGTGCTCCATGAAAATCCATAAGCGATTTGTCACCTTGTTCCAAAGTTTGCAAGTGTCTTACTTGCTCTACTTTATATGATTCCGGTACCCATCGCTGTGCATTTTCCTCTAACAAAACAGCCCAAGAATTGATAGGAGTTTGCCTATTTTCTGCGCGTTTTTAGTTAGTGTGCAAAAACCATAACATAGGCGACTCTTCAAATTCACTAGTGGCTAGAGCAACTTTCATACGTTCAGAATATTGATGACATAAAAAGATTTGTTCCATACGTAATACCCATGCAAAATAATCATTAGGATTAGATGTACCTTTAAAGGGTGGAATTTTTTGCTTAATGCTTTTTACCTCATCATTGGGTTCAGCCCTCTCTTGGTCACCTTCTTCATATGGTTCTTCTTCAAACTCAATATGTCTAACAGCTCCTTGTTGAGCTCCTCGGCCCCCTTGACCACCTCGGCCTCCTCTACCACCACGTCCGCCATTAACGTTCAAATGTGTCATGAGTGCAGCCAAATTTTCGCTAATTTCCCCAAATCGTTGTTCATTTATTCTGTTTTGTCCCTCTTGGGCTCGTAGAAAGAGTTCTACATCCCTTGTGGTTCTAGGAACACGAGCAGCACTTTCTTCCCCCTCAGTATTTTCCATTGTATATGTAATTGGATAGAATTTATAAATTCTAGATTCTTTCAACAAAGTTTTACAAACTCTTGAGTTCTCCAAAGATTCAAAATCAAAAGATTCAAAATTTCCAAACTTTAAAGAATAATTTCAAGAACTAGAAATCAAAAGAACTAAAGCTTTGTAGGAACTCCCACCTCACTTTTTTTTTTTAGAATTGTGATAAGATGGCTGGAGTACTACTCAAACAACCAGGAATTCAAGTAGATGCTTGTGGGGAACAAGTACTACTTATTCTTCTAACATACCCACAATTTACTTGTGCACTACTTGAATGAAAGTTTTTTTTTTTTTTTTTTTTTTTGAACGAATATATTTTTTTTTTTTTTTTTCACAAGATTATTTCAATCAACTTCTCTGATACCAACTGATAAGAATTTAACTATGAAGAATATGGATCGGATTGAAATAAAGTTGTTTTCTTGAATAAAAGGAAAGTAAATAAAAACAAGAAAAGATAGGAGCTACCTTGAAAGCCTAGAAATCCTGTTTCTAGGGATCTTGGTATTGTCCTTGGAAGCTTAGAAATCTCGTTTCTAAGGACCTTGGATCGATGGATGCCACAACAACTTGCTCAAGTTTGTTGATAAATCCGGTAAATTTAGTGTTCTATCCAGAAACACACACCAAAAGTAAAAATACTTTGGAAAGAAAAACTTAATAGTTTTATAGATAAAAATTGAATGATGAATCCTTTTGGTTACAAAAGTTTGGATATTTATAGGAAAATAAATACATGAATAATGGCATAAATAAGATGAAAAGTCTTCCTCAAATATCACAAAATGGGGCGCCCAAAATAAGCTATTTTCAAAGCATCATGAATCAATGTATCTTGAATAAAGGTTCATGCATCTTGATTCAATGTATTTGCATTCTCCAAAACTTGCCTTCTTGACTTCTTGAACTCAAAAATGGCGCCATTTACTTCCCAAATTCAGCCATGTTTTTTGTTGTTTATTTAAATAATATTGATTATTTAAATAAATATTATAATACCAAAATAAAGGCCTTAATGATGGGCCATTTATTCAGCAAACCCAATAACACTTAAAATGAACATGTTAGCCTTTTCTTGCTTGTTGGACTTGGGCTCCTCAAATGTAGATGTCACCATAATTTTTAGGGCTTCTTCCCTATTCTTTCGTTGCAATCTTGTTTCAGGCCCAACATGAATGGTTAACGGATCATGATTCGCATCACTAAATTCCTTGGTTTTGAGTTTATCAAAGATTTGTATGCTTCTGGTGAGGATTTTCAGGATATTTGGCATAATACTGCTAATAAAACTGATGGTAGGTTCTTTCGACGTGAGGTTTTTTTGTATCGTGATCATGTTATTTGTATTCCTCGTTGTTCTATGTGTGACTTGTTGGTGCGTGAGGCACATAGTGGTGGTCTTATGGGTCATTTTTGGCATTACTAAGACGCTTGATATGCTTAAGTCACATTTTTATTGGCCTCGTATGAAAGTTGATGTTGCTAAATATAGTGATGCTTGTATCACTTGTAAGGCTGCTAAATCTACATTCAGCCGCCATGGTTTGTATCAGCCCCTTTCCATTCCTACACAACCTTGGACTGATTTATCTATGGATTTTGTGTTGGGCTTACCCCGTTCTAAGAGTGGTAAGGATTATGTGTTTGTGGTGGTGGATTGGTTTTCTATGATGGCACACTTTATTGCATGCTCTAAAACAAATGATGCTTCTTATATTGCTGATTTGTTTCTTAAGGAAGTTTTTAAATTGCATAGTGTGCCTAGAACAATTGTGAGTTATAGGGATTCCAAGTTTATTAGTCATTTTTGGAGAGTTTTGTGAGCCTTATGTAAGCTGGGGAGATCACTGCTCGGAGTTCTATCCTGTGCAGGTCTTCCTATGATAACATTATAGGCCGAGGGTGATTTGACTACAACATAATCCACCATAAGGGTCCTGCCCCTTGCCTCTTGTCCAAAAGTGGTCGGCAATCGGATCATGCCCATGGGATGGACTGAGGGTCCTGCAAACCGAAAATAGCGGAGCTAAGGCAGTGTCAACTTTGTTCTTTCCACGGATTGAAAAACGGTACATTACGTTTCTTTGCATTACCGTATCGACCACGGTGCTTCACCGTATGCTTATTGATTACCACTTCAATAACTAGACCTTTGCTATTAATGACTAAGGGCATGGGGTCACTCGGACCGTAAATTACATCTCTCAGAAGCCTTTGTCTTTTGTTGGAGTCGGTGGGTGTAGCTGACCAGCTTTTGTTCTTTCCCTCGGGTCAAGAAGCGGTGCTCGGGCCACCTGAGCTGGTATTGATTGTGTTGATGGGGTTGCTATCGACTTGCCCGTCAGGACCCGGGGACTGATCTCTTATACGGTGATAGTCATTGCATCGGTCTCGATCTTGGCCAAAGTTCCCTCTCTTAAACACTCTTCTCCCTCGGGGTTTCGTATTTTGTGACCGGTCTATGACCTCATCCAGCTTCCCCTCCATGACAGCCGCATCGATGTCTCTTTGGAAATCTCTGTAGTGCTCTGGATCGTGACCAATATCCTCACGGGATTTTCAATACATGGTCTGATCTCTTTTCTCACGAGGACCCCTCATGGGAGGCGGACTCGAGCTATACCTTTTCTCTGCATTATGGAGAGGACCTGCTCACGTGATCTGTTTAAAGGGATAAAATCCCTTTCTTGAAGAGCACCTATCTTCCCTAGTCGGTCAGATACGGGTGCGCCGACTCAGTCCCATACTGTCTTTGTTTTCTTTCAGGTCGGTCGTCAAATTTATCTTTTTTGGTACTTTCCACCTCTCTCTTTAAGCGGTTGTCTTCCTCACCCTAGCAGTGCTTGGAGGCCAGGTCCATGCACTCTTCCATATATTTCAGAAGTCGGCTGTTTAATTTAGCGTATAATCGACCTTATCATAGGTCTGCTACAAAAGAGGTGATTAGGAGATGCTCATTTGCTTTCCTGACCTGCCTGGACTATTTATTGAACCTCTTCAGGTATTGCAGCACAGTCTTCTCCTTTCTCTGCCTGATGGTGAGGAGGTGGGTGGCATTTCTCTGGAATGGTTTGGCCATGACAAAAGCCTATAGAAACCTCCTTGCCAAGGTTTCAAATTGGCGATCAATTAAGGTGGCAATTTCCTGAACCACCCACAGGCCCTACCCGTAAGTAAGGCCGGAAAAGCTTTGCACTTCACCTCTTCTGCTGCACAATCCAGGTTCATATGTGTCAGGTATTGGAACAGGTGATCTTGGGGATCCTTGGTTCCCTCATAAGGCTCGAACTTGGGCACCTTCAACCTCTCTGAACTTGGGTAATTCAAGATATGCTCTAAAAACGGTGACTCGAACGAGAGATCATCTGATTTCCGACATAGAATTCCATCGAGCTCTACACAGGCTGCCTCTTGGGCTTAGGCGATGACCGGTTTTTTTCCACGCATTGGAGGTGGAGGAATGGGTGTCCCCTATATCATCCTTGTGCAGTGGGTTGTTTTGAGGGGCATTGTTTTCTGGAGCTTCTTCATCTTGTCCCTTTAGGGCTAGACCCAGCACGCTTGTAAACGCTGACATGTCGAGATTTCATAACGCCTCTGATGGGAGTCAAATTGTAGTGTATTTCTTATATGAGATTACCTCATTTTACGAGTTATTCATGGTCATTTTGGGCTATTATAGGTAGTATATGAACGATATTCACTTATATGCATGTTTCGAGACGAATGACATTTTCGTGCTAAAAACTCGTGTTTTATGTGGATTTCGCTACGTTTCTGTCAATGTATATTATTCCTTGGTGTTTGGGTCTTTGTTTTCAGGCTTAGATTGATGTATAAGGTCGAGAATAAGGAAGAGTGTCTCGAGAAAGAACGAGATTTGGGGCCAAGGAGGAGAAAAGAGTGAAGAATCATTGATGAAATCTAAACTAGTCACTTCAGTGGCATCTTGATGAAAGTTGTAGAGGATTGAACGAGCTTTGCAACGCATCTTGAATCATCTCATTTGGAGCCCTAGAAGTGAAGTTATGATGAAAATACTGAAGCTTAAGTCAAACTAGCGTTTGGCCAATCCAAACGAGCGTTTACGGAGCAAATTTTCATACAAAGAGTTGGCCTTTCAGGCAAACGAGCGTTTGCCTAGCCACAAACGCCCGTTCACGGTCGGGATGCGGCAAAAACCTATAAAAACCCTCTTTTTCGATCCCATATGATATATATTCAGTACTTAGACGTTTTAGGGTTTCTTGGGGGCGATTTTAGGGCGATTTCAATTAGTTTAAATGTTGTTTCAATCCATAGATCATAGATTTAATTCATAGCAATTCTATACAACTTTCATAGCTTAGATTTTCAATTCGTGATCCAAGATTTCATCTTTTGAAGGAGATTTTCATACAATTCAAGGTTTCATCTTTTACGGTAATTATTTCTTTGTCTTTCAATTATTTGATTATGTCTTTGATTATTTCTTTGATTATTATTTCGTTTTTCAATTCCATCGTAAGTAGCTAATCCATTGTATGGTTGAATCATGTGAAAGTGGGTGAAACGCGCTAAGGGGGATTAGACGGGAGTAGTATCACGCTTAGTTAAACATTTGTATGATTAATCCACGTTCTAAAACTTGTTCTTATAAAGATTATAGCTTTGAATTAAATTGACAACCTAGTTCACTATCACACACACATCGAACTTATAGATGTATTTTGCGGTGAGATGCGGGATAATGGGTTTTAGGATCATCGCGTAGACACAGCCTAGTTGTTAGTTTGACAACCTAGCTAGTTGTTAGGACTGTGCCCTATGTGAGGTTTTCATCGGTTTTCCGAGAGGCTCGAGATTTTGGTAAACCATGTTAGGTTAGTTGGCTTTCTAAAGGGAGGTTTAATTAGCTTGGCGTAGGTTGTTAAGCGAGAGTTGTTAAGACCTTAACACCAAAATTAGGAGTTGGCACCCGTGAATGTCATATAAACTGAATTGGATAGGTAGGTCAGTTAAGACACGCTCCTTGTCGAGTCTTTCATGTAGGGTAAAAGTAACCCCCTGGATCGTAGTTCGGCTATGCTTTTTAATCATATAAGAAAAACCAGTAGTGTAATCGTTATTTCTACATTAGTTGTTAATCTTTCCACTATCTATTGACCTGCACCAAATTCTACGTCGACTTTGGTACTTCACTGTTACTCCTTGTGGATTCGACCTTGTGACCACTATACTACCGTTGACCCGATACTATTTCGGTTAAAGTTAGCAGTTAAGTATTTTGTTATCAAGAATTTTGGCGCCGTTGCCGGGGAGTACACGGTGAATATCTTGCAAGTTGACTGAAAGCTTGGGCTTAGGTCGTTTTAATTTATTTTTTATTTTTTTTCTTGATGGAGTTCGTATATTGAAGCGTCACACCACCTATTGTTGTGGTGGTGGTGACGAGATACTTTGATTGTGGGAACCATAATCAATACTACGGTTATTCGAATGGAAACAGTAACGGACAGTTTGGTGGGAATGGGCATGATTGGAATCAGGGGAATGGGATTAGTGATTTTCATCCTGTCCAACAATATCAACCGGTTCAGCAGAAGGGCCAAAACTTTAAACCGGAGTTCAACCAAGTGAATGTCAACCGAGTGCTGCAAATGCTAAGGGATGAGGGGTATGAAGACCATGTTTCCCAACAACTCTTGCAACAACTTATATAGCAGCAGCAGAGTCAGTATGACCATTTTGTATCTCAACCGCAAGAGGATTACGAGATTGATCCCGGTTATGCTGAAGAAGAACGGGAAGTTGAGATAATAGAGGAGCTGGCAGAGAATGTTTTTATTGCGAAAGTTGAGAGAGTGTGGATACACCATAGTTCTGACTGGGAGAAGTGGATGGATGAGTTGCAGAGGGAGATCACGGAATCTATGGATCAGATTTGGGCGCTCAACCGAAGGAGTGTGCGCGGTGAGTATAGAACCTCCACGACTAGAGAAGAATGTGCACGTATGAAGAACATATTTCTAGACATATCCAAGGATCTCCTATCTCTTAAGGAATCCCGGGAGCTAGAACATGAAAAGGAGGCTTGTCCACATGAGGTGAATAGAAGCTGACAGTGAATAAGTTCAGGTGGAGAGTGAGGTTGATGATTCGGGTTACCATGATGAGCTATCGGACCCAGAGAAGCAAGAGCTTGAGTTGGGATCGCCCATTTCTCCATCACTCCCGATTGAAGAGATGAAAGTTGATACTTTGGTGGAGTGCGCAGGGGAACCGACCATTGTTATAAGTGAACAAGAAGCCTTTAGTAATGAAACACTCAGGGATGAAGATGAGCTGCAGGACTAGGGGACAACAGAGGTGCAACTTATGTCTATTACACAGCCTCCCGATGAACCACAAAATAATGATGTGCAGGGGTGTGTGATAGATTTGAGCGTACTCTTTGATGAGACAGAGTTAGAGGAGCGAGAGATTGATATGGGATCACCCATTTCTCTATCACTCCCAAATGGAGATTTCCATAAGGAGTGTATGAGGAAACCTGATGAGATTGATAGGCCATCTTTGGTATAGCCACCGGGAGAGTTGGGAATATTTGATATGTCGGTCCCGGATTACTACTCTCGTCCACTCTGTGTGGATGAATTTTATGCGGTTCAGTTTGTGTACCCCCCAGTGGATGAACTTTATGGAATTGTGAAAAAGGGGAGATGACTATAGAGTGGTGATTTTCAGAAGAAGATGGATCGACAGGCCGATAAAAGAAGATTCTCCGGCTGGGAGGAGGTAGCATCGAGGACCAAAAGAGGTACGTTTCTAGTCAATTCAAAGTCCATGGTTCTCACATTGTTCACTTTTCTTAAGCTATTGGTCTTCCTGAGTTTAGATTTTGGTTGATGGTTTTTGGTGTTACTTGTTTGAAATAACTTGTTTAAGTGATGTTTTGAGTCATTTATGATTTGAGTTGGTTAAGCGTCACCCGGTCGAGCAAACGACGTAAAACACAGGTGCTTGTGGGAGGCAACCCACATTTTTACTTTATTTGTTTAGATCTTATTGGGACCCAGAGAGGATATTTTACACCCAATTCTTGTTTTTGGCATGCATGCTATAGCCGATATTTTCTTTATATATACATCTCCATGTTTGTGTTACCTACACTTAAGGTTTCGGCCTTTCGTTGTAGAGAATTCTTTGTGTTTACTTTGTAGCACAGGCACCCTAGGAGATACATTTGCGGTTGTTTCATTGCATTGGATGCGCTTTGCCGACTGTTCAACTATGTTTTTTTCCTTTCACACTCACACACTGAGGATAGTGCTTCGTTTAAGTGGGGGGTAGGAGACTTAGCTTCACTGTTTTGGTTGATAAATTTTTATGCCATGTTTTCATGTACTTGAATGATTTATAGGCTTAGTTTTTGCTATATCGTGTGAATTTGGGCCATATTTTAAAATTTCATGGATTGATGTTGTGTTATATGTTGAATCATGATATCCTTAGGTTAACTGTTTCACAATTGAGTAAACACATGCTAGTTAAGTCGTGATCTTGTTATAAAAATGGACTACACACGCACTCAATAGCTTCAATATCATGAGTTATGGTAATTAGTGATGCTTATTGTTGTCATAGACTATTCTGTTACCTAGAACTTATATGATTAACTTCGAGGTGAAATAGAAAGGTCAATCTTGGTAGATTAAGGGATGACGGTCCTGGCATTTCTTTGACCCAACTAGAGCCAAATAGCCAACCCTGTATATAATTTCCATAGAAACCCCTCTGAGCCTTTGTAGGGTGGTTAGACCCCCACGCGAACGTAGCCATTCGTTGATTAGCCTATAGTTACCGACCCTTAGCCTTTATTTGTGGTCTACATTTCTTTGACACCGTACGAGTGAGTTTTAATCTTATTTTGGGCACACTTTCTAGCACAAGTGTGGGGTGGTGAAGATGTGTATCAAAGTGTGGTGTTGGTGAACCTTTTGTGCTACGAATGAGAATGGGTAGCAAAAAGTGTTGGTGTTTGGTATGCAAAAAAAAAAGAAAAAGAAAAAAAATCATAATCAAAATCAGTCAAAAAAATGGAACAAAGTGTTTGAAAAAAAGTTGAGTCAATGAATTTTTTATGAAGACCGTGTATTAATTCTTCCTAAGTGGCGTTGGTGGATGAGTTTTCATTATTGTATGTTGGAATTTGAGAGTAAAGAAGGAGAATGCTTGCTTGAACCAAGCTAAGGAGGTGAGTTATGAGGCAATTTCAAGAAGTTTTGATTAAGCTCACTCGTTTTTCTCTTTTGATATTCCTTTTATCCTTTCGTTTAGCCCCGTCCCTAGCCTAACGTTACAACCGTGCAAGTCCTGCCTGACCTTAGTTAGCCTTCACTTGACCCCGATTAGTGGAAATGTTTATGAAGTATAAGCCTATGGTGTAACAACAATAGTCATGCATCTATAATCTGAACCGGTTAACTGTGATGAATGAATGAGAAGCTATGCACACACTCACATTCCATTTTTGTAATAAGGTAGGATTAGACTCAATTTCATTTGCCTGGTTGTTTTCACTTGCCCTTTTCATAAGATGATCCCGTGTATGAGTACAATGTTGACTCTATGTTACATTTTAGAGTCGCTTTGTTTGCTCGAGGGCGAGCAAAAGCTAAGTGGGGGGTAGTTGATGAGAGTCAAATTGTAGTGTATTTCTTATATGAGATTACCTCCTTTTACGAGTTATTCATGGTTATTTTGGGCTATTATGGGTAGTATATGAACGATATTCACTTATATGCATGTTTCGAGACGAATGACGTTTTCGTCCAAAAAACTCGTGTTTTTTGTGGATTTCGCTACGTTTCTGTCAATGTATATTATGACTTGGTGTTCGGGTCTTTGTTTTTAGGCTTAGATTGATGTATAAGGTTGAGAATAAGGAAGAGTGTCTCGAGAAAGAACGAGATTTGGGGCCAAGGAGGAGAAAGGAGTGAGGAATCATTGATGAAATCTGAACCAGTCACTTCAGGGGCATTTTGGTCACAATTGGAGACACTTTCAGAAATATATGAATTGATGAAAGTTGTAGAGGATTGAACGAGCTTTCCAACGCATCTTGAATCATCTCATTTGGAGCCCCAGAAGTGAAGTTATGATGAAAATACTGAAGCTTAGGTCAAACTAGCGTTTGGCCAATCCAAACGAGCGTTTACGGAGCAAATTTACATACAGAGAGTTGGCCTTTCAGGAAAACGAGTGTTTGCCTTGCCCCAAACGCCCGTTCACGGTCGGGATGCAGCAAAAACCTATAAAAACCCTCTTTTTCGATCCCATGTGATATATATTCAGTACCTAGACGTTTTAGGGTTTCTTAGGGGCGATTTTAGGGCGATTTCCATTAGTTTAAACGTTGTTTCAATCCTTAGATCATATATTTAATTCCTAGCAACTCTATACAACTTTCATAGCTTAGACTTTCGATTCGTGATCCAAGATTTCATCTTTTGAAGGAGATTTTCATACAATTCAAGGTTTCATCTTTTATGGTAATTATTTCTTTGTCTTTCAATTATTGGATTATGTCTTTGATCATTGCTTTCATTATTATTTCGTTTTTCAATTCTTTCATGAGTAGCTAATCCATTGTATGGTGGAATCATATGAAAGCGGGTGAAACGCCCTTAGGGGGATTAGACGGCAGTAGTGTAGCGCTTAATTAAACGTTTGTATGATTAATCCACGTTCTAAAACTTGTTCTTAAAATGATTATTGATCTGGGCCGACTCTTAGAATGATTTATCATGAACTTCTTACAATGGGATGATGATTGTGGTTTGTTTTAGACTGAGCCTGAGAGTTAGTTTCTCTCAAGTTTCCTACATATCCAATGTGTAAAATTTGGAATCAAGTCTCTCGTAGTTCCTTAGGGTTTATTTATATAGGGGCATCTAACCTCACATTCCTTGCTCTGGAAGTATTGGATTTATTTCTTGGTCCCTAAGGATTAATTCGAGTAAATCCCTTTGATAAAGGATAATTAAGACTGTATTCAAACTATAAGATCAATTTCCTATAATCATGGGATCCTTCCCATCATTATCCTATTATATAGGCATATGTGTGAATTATCAACATAAGAAAATACCCAGACGTCCTGCGCTGGGCTCCTCAGGTCGTCTCGGCCAGGGTTTTCCGACCTGCTGATACGCCTTAAATGGTACAAATAATTATACATCTATTCACCCTGAATTATGCTCTTGAGAGGATATATAGGCTCGTTATTATGTGGAATATGTGTTAAATGCTATATGCATATTTTCAGGATCGTAATTCTGCATCTATGTTATTTTCCTGACGATTTGGTCCTGGTTTGTCCCGTTTTGTATGTTTTATAGGATGTACCGAATATGGAGCATTGTAGAATGGATCTAGACTAGAAGAAGTATATTGGACCAAGTTATTAAAGTCCAAGAAGAAGTCTGCTGAAGAAAAAGAAGAAAAGTCAGCCCGGTTTACCAAGGGCTAGGGCCGGTAAACTAAGGAATTGTTTGATACGAAACTGATTCTGCAGCCTCTACTAGGTCGGTTAGGGTTTTAGAGAGTCATAATCCGGCTATTGTATCTATATAAGGACGCATATACTGATTATTACACAAGCACTCAATTATATTCAATTACATAATACAATTTGAAGAAATAAAGTTATTCCAAGATTTTGAGGAGTTATTTCTGGTTTCTCCCTTTATCTACAATCTCTAACCTGAGTAGATCGAGCTAGGTATCAATCGTTGAAGGTATGAAGCTTTGAACGTTCCTTTTTGTCTTCAATATGGTAGATCTGTTCGTATTTATGTGTTTTAGTTAATCTGCATGTTTAAAGACCCCATAATTTACATAGATTAATCGTAACAGAGCAATGTAGATCTAGGGAAAGAAAAAGCTGACCCCGGTAAACCGGCGGTCTATACCAGTTTACCGAGGCAATATTTAGAAAACCTAAAATTGGGATTCACTACAACTACGTTGATCGACAGGTTTAATTAATAGTAGGTTAGATCTAGCCAATCTGCTTATTGCAATCGTAAAACTAGCAGGAAATACGAATAGTGAAGTGTTAGTTTGGACATAGTCTTGAATGGACCCTAGGAACGTGCTGATCAGTGTCGACAGCTGTCTAGGCGGGTTAGTGGTATGAGTTGGCGCTTGATATCGGCAATTCTAGTTCTTATGCGTATGGGCTATTACGGACCAATTAAGGAGGGTAGCTTGCAAATAGATTGTCTACTACCATTTTCAGAGTAGATAGGGTTAGGAGTTGCACCCGTAGGTGATAACTAAATCAAAAGCTCGCTCGATTAATTTAAGGAAATTATGTGGGGAAGTAAACGTAACGATTAACAAATCCATGTTAGTAGATCGGTGAGAAGAGGGGGAGAAATACCAAGTTTCTTTTAAGTACATTGTTGGTCCATGACCGCCTATATGTTGTTTCTTAATTAGGTTAGAATCGTTTATACTTAGAGGTGCATTGTCCGTATGGGATCGACCTTGACTCACATTTACTATACTACGATGTACCTAGTATTCTTTCAGTAATATCAACGTTAGTGACTTACATGCGATCAAGATTTTTGGCGCTGTTGCCGGGGACAATGGCCAATTTTAAAGATAAATGTTTGATTAAGAAGTCGTTTTTATTTTATTTTAATTTCTTTAGATTCTTGAGTCGTTCTGGATCAAACCTGCACCAGTTAATCTGCAAGAATAAGAATCTTAGGCCCGGTTTACCGAGGGTTGCCCCCAATTTACGGAGGTCTGGGAAATTGAATTCTGATAGTCTTTGTTATTTATGTGTTATTCTCTGTTGATTTTAGTTAGTAGGTCTGCAACAGTTGGGATCATACCCAACTGATGCGGAAGTTCCTAATTTTCTTTCTTTTATATAGTCTTTTTAGCAGGAAGATCAGGACAATTTAGAGGTTTGATCAAACCGGAGTTGAAAAAGAGCAAATGAGTCAAGCAATATGCCTCGGACAATATTGAACATCACACCAATTTCCATGGATCTTGGAACCGCTGTCAGAGAGCAATACAAAGCGCATAAGAAGTGGGTGGAAAAAGATAAATAAGCAATCAAGCAAGAGCCGGAAGAGAACTTAATGGAGTATAGCACGTATCGTCCAGGTGAGATCCCTATCGAGCTAATTGACATGTCTTCTTCGGATTATGATTCTGATGATTCTGAAGAGGATCCCGACATGATGTTCTCTGAGCCTAAGGATTACCAAGTCTAAGACACCGTGGTTAAGTTAGGAGACCCTGGGACGTTCTGACTCCCAATTTCTGTTAATGGTATATCAGTAGGATTAGGTCTCTGCGACTCCGGCTCGAGTTGCAACATTCTATCTTTTTCCCTCTGCCAAAAGATTAAGCTTCCAGTCATTATTAATCAAACCCAAACCATGACTTTTGTCTATAGGACTAGAGATATGCCTGCCGGTCTTCTTGGGAAGTGCACGATTAAGGCAGGAGGGTTCACTTTTCCAATTGATTTCACACTAATAGACGTACCAGAGGACCCAAGTGCCCCAGTTTTGTTAAGAAGACCTTTCTTAGTGACAAGCAGAGCCGTCATGGATTTTGATAATGGGATGATCACTTTGAGGTTGAATAATGACGCATTATCTTTCAAAATCATAGAGCCCCTAGATAATAGGCCGGAAAGTTGCAAAACGACGTATGATCCAGGAATGGTGGAAATTATTGAGATAGAGAAGGAAGGGCATAAGCATCGAGAGGTTGCAGTAGAAACCATTGTGCAGGAATTCATGAGGTTAATGCTTAGAGAGATAAAAGTGAAGGACCACAACAAGACGCTCACGGAAGATAGTCCTTCCGTATTGCGTAGTGAACGATGTGAGCTTAAAGTAGGAAATGTGGAGTCCTTGGGTCTAAAGTCTAAATCTTGACGCAGAGGCAAACCTAACAGGCAAGCTAAGAGAGAGTGGTGTGCTAGGAAGAGAGCTCAAAAAGGTTCTGTGAAGATACAAACCTCTGGAGCAAAAATTTGGCGAGTTAAAGCTCCAACCCTTGAATGATCGGAAATTTGAAGAAAGTGGAGCTGGCGACTATAAACTTAGAACTATTCTCTTAAACCCTTAGGTAGATTAGGAATGAATAAAATTAGCTGGATGAAGGGACGAGCTTCTTCTCATCCTACCACACTCTTAGACTTGAAACTGATGGTTGTTGGGAAGTTTTTTTTTCTCGTTGTGGATTCTAGTGAAGAAGGTTAGGATTGAGTCAGAAATAGCAACAAAAGGAGTAAGGGACTAGTCAATTTGAGGTCAGAATTGAGCAGAGAGGTTGAGTAAAGTGTGCAGAGAAGGAGTACAAAGAAATCTAGGGAAAAGAATGTTTGGAAATCTACACGGGAACGCATCGGAATTCAAAATTTTGATTTCCTTTTACCCAAGATCGACTTCGTTTAAGAAATAAACAAATAAGCTAAAGACGGTGGTTACCTTGGTTGATCTAAAAGATCGACGCTCTGACCATCTAAGGAGAGTAGTTCTGCATAGAGCCGCCCAAGTGCTAGGCCTCTACCGCTAGTCCACACGAACAGCCTGCCGGAATCCCATCATGGATTGCAATTAGAAAACTCCAGTTGCTAGACCGGCCTTTTACCCCTCTCTCCAACTCTTTATAGGATGCTTTCTATTTTACACAAGAACTATTAGCTCTTGGAATTATGATGTACAAAAGAACTTGACACCCACCTCCTATTTATAGTGGTTGGGGCGCACCCTAGTACAGTAGAGGAGAGAAAACTTTTTCCCAATAAAATAAGGAAAATCTCCTAGATTGATTTATCTCATTTAATTTAATATCTTATATTAAATATTTCCAAGATATTGTCAATATCTTATATTGACTATCTTTATCTTATTACCATAAATCAATTTTCACATGTGTGCAAATCTATAGTCATTAATATCTAATATTAATATATGATAATCTTATTAATTAAATTGCACAATCCAAGTGTATCTTATACACTTAAATGTCGCGCCCCGTTTAGCCAAATATTGGCTTACGGAATATTCTTTAATTTATATAATACTATGATTAATTAATTTGCAAAATACATGTATATCACATATTTACATAATTTCGAAATTTATATGTATCAATATACATATTTAATTAATCATCATAATTAATATCTTGTATTTAGTTTATTCATAATAAATAAATACCACCATATTAATCTACCACTATAACCTTTAGAGTCTCGAGATAAACTTTCCTTATTTGGTTATCAACTATAACCACATTTTAATCCGGCTAGATGTTCATATGTGTGTGACCCGATAGGCTTCCGAATATGTTGGATGTAGACACAAAGTGCAAATTATGAAAATGCCCTTCATGCCTAACGATCACGGGATAGCGTCTAGCAACACACCGTGACCCCCAATCATCGGAAGAGTCAAATGCAATGACTACTACCATTCATATGAAACAGTTACCGTGTAACTTACAATCCTATTGCTGTAGTAATATCCATACGGTCGTACGTCGAGTGTCAAACATTAACGACCGTATCTTATAATCTGGATATCATGCCCTCTCGAAGTAACTCATTTACTCCCACTTTGCAATGATTCACGAGAGCTAGACATTCCTTAAAGAAGGCAATTTCGGATATTCGATCCCAATCATAGGATACGCGATTCCCGGACGACCAATCATGTATACTCCGCATGTTTCAATATCACACCCAAACACTACCGCATGATCGCCCCATGGCTAGGGGAAACCTTAATAGTATCAAATCATGACAATCCACACCATGATGCCATGAAGACTCCGGTCTTAAAGATAATTACACAATCGCCACATAGTGTTACACTTATCCATGTAAGTGGGTCAGTCTAACGTATGCATTCTCTAATACACGTCCACGTACTGTCCAAGTGTCTCTACACTTCGATAGACGAGATCTATCCCTGCCCTTAAAGACTGAAGACATCTAATACGTGCTAGTCTGTTTATACTATCAATGCCCTGTTTAATAGTAAATCAGCCTAGAGACATTTAAGTATCAAACTCATTAAAGTGATTAGAGATCTCATCAACCATAATCGCCTATCATGGTTTCTCTATCACATTTTAATACTAAGGACGTTATCATATAACAATTCATAATTGGTTCTTTAGAAGAACTGATATATGACAACAGAAAAGCCATTTAATATATGCACAAACATAAAGAAATAGTAGAAATGATCCGACCCGGTCGGATCCAGTCCAACCCGATTGGGTTTAGGACACTATTTCAACAATCTCCCACTTGGCCTAAAACCAATCACTCGCACACACAAGACCAAGTTGAAACACAAGAATCTCATGCAATACTCGCAACCAGCCCTAGCCATAAACGGATCACTATCCGTCGGGACACAGACTATCTTCATATCATGTTCCAAGTGACCATGTCAAAGGAACCGCCTCAACAAACACACGAATCTCTGACGAGACCCTGGTCCTTGCTTCAAGAAATGAATCCACTTACTATATCAACCATATAGAAAAGGTGGAAGAACCGTATAAGGTTCAGGAATGAACCTTCTAGATCTATGTACTGCTCTCGCTGCGTCTCTAAGGCACTACTGTGTTTTGGCCTGGTTGTAGAATTTACAGTGACCCATGGCTAAGAACATTTCCAGCTCACTGTATCACTTAATCAAAGTGATTCCAGCTCACCCATTGATTTTAACGCAGTTAGTCAAAGGATTAAGGACTTCATTGCGAGAAACCACTGGGAAAACAATTGAGCGTACTGAGCATTTTAATTCTACTTTGGTTGCTGAATTCTATGATATGCTTTCCACTATCATAGTTGATGAGGAACATCCTAACGTATGGTATGTAACTGTTAGGGGTGCCGATATCCCATTTTCACCGGATGACATTAATTCTTCCTTCGGTTTGCCTCCATCACCTGATACACCTTCGTTCGAGCATGTTTGGGAACTTGAGCCTAGTACTAAGACTTTTGAGAAAGCCGAAGAGGCAAGATGTTTCCTTTGTCCCTCTGGTGCTTGGGTCAGGGTCATTATAATTTTGGTGATGCTTCTAAAGATGTGAATGTCATGAAACATTTCTTAACCTTTAATGTTCAACCATCTAGCCATGTTCATGCATTCAATGCTGCCGATGCCTGTCTTACCTATGCCATTTTTAATAACGTATTTGTTAAACATCGGTGAAATTACCTTTAAGAAGATCTTCGACATTGCTCATCAACAGAATAAGACCAGACTTGCTCAATTTCCTCATCTTATTTCCGCCTTGTGTACTGATTAGCATGTACTTGAGTTTCCCGATGATGTGTTGATGCCTCCTTGTCGCATTAAGATTGGTTCAAATATTAAGGATACCCCTACGCCTGAAAGTGAGCCCACCGGAGCAATTCCCACCGACTCTTCTACACCCATGGGTGATTCGTCTATGATAAGTATGCTCCACCACCTAGATTCTGAGATAGCAATCCTTCGAGGTGGTCAAGTGGCTATGAGTGCTAATCAGACTCAGTTAGCAGAAAGAAGCCTCTTATGGGCAAATGATCTTTGGTCCGGCCTTCGTAGTCAACATGCTTTGCTTTTCTGTATGTGCCCAAACCCTAGGCTTCATCCAGAGAACTTTCCCTCATGTCAAGAGTTGCCTTATACCCTATTTCTTTGGGTCCCAGCTGTACCTATCCATACCCCACACTGCTGGTCTACCCTTTCTACAAACCGTTTTGGTGGTGTGCTTGATTTTACTGCTACATGTACAAGCTCTGAGCCAGTCCACTCTGAGCCATTCTAGGCACCGTTTTGCACAGGACCGTCAAGTGAGGGATTTTCTAGCATGAATTGGACAGCACTGTGGTTACATCTGTTGGTGGTGTATGAAGCGTTCTGGACCCTTGACTCATACTGCTGCTGAATACATGGAAGCCAATCTTGGTGGTGCTACAAATTTGGGGTTGAGTCCGAATTCCTTTTTATGCCATGATGGATAAGGGCATGGAGGATGATGGTGATGGTTCTTTTGACCCATTTGTTGACTCTTGAGAGCTTTGTGAGGATTTGTCAAACTCTTTCCATCATTCTTATTTGGTTGCCTCGTTTGGCATTAAGACTATTTCTTTTTTATTTGTGGAGTTATTTGTATGAACTTATGATGTGCTCTTGTATGATATTTTATCGTGGGAATGAGGAGTGTGCTTAGTTTGAGATTTGTTTGATATCTTTGATTTCCATACTTGTCCTTAGCTCCTTGCTTAGTGTTTGGTGATTTTGCACATAACTTAACTTTTTGAATGAGTTCAGAGACATTCGGTGCGTGCCGATTTCCGAATTGGGTAAGTCAGTGTACGCCGGATTTTCTGACATGACTTAACACATCACACTTTTCTGCACCATTCAGAATCGGTTCAAGAATCTAAGCCATAGACTGCTTTTTGATCAGGGCACGCCAACCCTGGAAATCCGCCGTACGCCAAAATTTCCTAGGGGCGGTGTTTTCAGCTTTTTATAAGCCTTTTCCCATCATCGTTCTATCAAAATCCTACCCCTCCTCATTTCTCTCCCACCCTTATTTCTTTCACCATGATGTCTTCTCCATCTTCTCCTTCACACTCACCACCCCAATATGATGAAGATTACCCTACTCGGTGTGCCACCGTTGGTGTCACCGCTGTTTCTTGCCTTGCTGATTACTTTGGACATGCTCCTTCTCTCATTGAAAATGGGCTCAATCATTATAAGCTCTCACCTGCTATGGACTTGCGCAGAGGCTACCAACTTTGGAAGCGTTTCTCTGAACTCCCTCATGGCCATGCCAATGTCACCCAAGTCCGAGAGTTCTACTCCGTGCTCACAGCTGCTATCCTTCACAAGAAGCCAACCAATCCTTTGAAGATTCGTGGGGTCAGTATTCTCTTTCACCCTCAACTGATTAACAATGTTTTCAATCTTGGTTATTTCAATGAGAATCTGGCCATGCACTATGAGGTTGTCTGGCACCTCCACGACCTCGTTATTTTTTGCCGTAAAGCTTCTGAGGCCCTGACTTACTTTTTCCCTCAACGGGGTAGTATGCCACATGAACCAACTATTTTTGATCTCTCGAAGGAGATGCATACTATCAAACGTTTCATCAATTCTCATGTATTCCCTTCTGCCAACATCTCTCGGATAACCCAAGAGGAGATTATCTTGATGTATGCCATTAGGACTGATGTTCCTGTTAACTGGGGTTGCCTCATCTATGCTTCTATCATCAAATTTGCTGCTACTCCTTGGGCTCACGCTGAGATCGTGCTTCCATTTCCTTGGTTAATTACCAAGCTGTGTGCTCGTGTTCCCAAACCCGCTGGATGAGATGCTCCCGAGCAAGAACACGCGGGGTGGTTTGCTGCCTGTAGATCCGGTTGGTGGTTCCTCCAGTGACGTGAATGAGTTTCCCAAGGATACTTCTGATACGGAGTGATGTCTGAGGCTTTGCCCAGTGCATGTTTACCTTCTGTTTGGTTGTGATATTTTCTTTCCTTTTGAATTGATGTGTAATAATGCTATCCGTGAGCACAACTTTTCCATTCCACCGTGATTTGTTTGGACTTGATTTGCACGTTATTTGTTCTATCTGTGGTATTGCATATTATTTTTTTATGGGCATTTGTGCTTAGCTCCTTCTTATGTGATGCCTTGCTTGATTACATTCCCCATGCATGCAATTACCCCAATTTTGCTTCGTATTCATGTTTTTCCGGTCTATGCTACTTTGATCACCAAGCCACTTGCTTTTCATCATAATCGGTGCTTGAATGACCAGCTCGGCATACATCGGCAAATCGCCGAATGTCCCAGTACCAGACTTGCTTTTTCGGCGTACGCCGATAGCCTAGTCGGTCTATACCGACATTTTTGTTATGATCATCTTTTGTCTCTTAATTGCTCATTTTGATTACTCTCTTTCCTCCTAACTACTCCTTGACACTCACTTCGCATTGAGAAAATTGCAAGTTCATAAGTGGGGAGTGGAGCCGTAGTTAATCGGATAGAGGTAAATGTCATTAAATACTCAAGAAACACATAGACTTTGATCATTTTCACGCATTACAAGCATACAATACCCCTGGTGTAGATGAAAAGGTGTTGTCATTTGATTGTGCAAACTGAAAAATGTGATTTGAGTGATACACGAGAACATGTAAGTCTAATCTTAAAGGGTAGTGTGAACCCTATGCATGCATATTTTTTTATTTTCTTCCATTGCAAATTGTTGTGAAATCTTTCAAGCAAACATCATGATAGAGTCTAGAACATAAGTTTGTCACTCATTTGAGAGGAATTTTAGGCATTCAAATCGGAATAGGGATGACGATTTTTGGTATTACTTTGACTCGACCATAGCCAAATGGCCTACATGTACATAAATTACCTTTCTGTCCCCACCTCAACCTTTGTAGAGTGCCGAGACCCTACTCGAAACTAGACATCGTATTTAACCTCATGATAATCTGACCCTTAACCCAATTTTGGTCTACATTCCCTTGGCTTCCCGTAAGTATAGCAAGTATCTATCGATTGTGTGGGCGGCCAGAGTGCGGAGTAGTGGTTGGATGACTTTAGTCGGCTCGAGTTTGTGTTTCCCCACCTTACAAAGTTTTCCTCAAAAAAAAATTTATAAAAAAAATTATTTTTAAAAATATGTTTCTCTTTCAAATATAATGTACATTGTACAATTTAGTTTCCAAAATCCCAAAAATTCAATTTGAAAAGGAGCTAGATTGAATCGTAAATACTATCAAATAAATGGCAAGTCAATGAAGGTAAATTTTGAGAATTCACGTATACAACCTTTGGTGATGTTGATACATGGTATAACTAATCGGAGCACTAGTTGATTGAAAGATGAAGGTGTAGATTCTCTCTATCCAGCCTTATTTTCTTTGATTTTCCTTGATTACCCTTCGGTTAGCCACCACCCTAGCTTAACATTACGAGCCTTTTGCCAACTACTTGACTTATTCCTGGACTCCTATTGCCTCAATTAGTGGCGAGTGAGTCCACGCTTGTGTATCCAGACTATACCAAGATGACTTTGCAAGAATTCGATTTTATGATGAATTGCTTGGTGAGAGATTTGAATTATGCACGCACATGTGCATCACTCTATTCTTGTAGACTTTGACTACCATGTGGTCATGACTGTCATTCGGTCACATCATTCCGTTGACACTTGTTCTTGATAATCACATCACCATTTTGAATGCATGAGTTGTATTGTCGCTTGTTTGATCAAGGACGACAAAAAGCTAAGTGGGGAGTGGTTGATGCAAGTCAACAGAATTATGCATTTTTATCCCAATTCTTAAGCTTTTAATGGCGCTTTTATATCAAATTCGTGCAATTATATGATGAAATAGATCAAAAGTTGTAAATAATTTTTAATTATCTAACCCCATATTTTAGGTTTTTATGCCAAGTTTTGTTATCGAAATAATGCGGGGTATCTTTTTTTGGCATTCTTTTGCAGATACCCAGGTTAGATATTAGTTTTGGAAGAGCTTGGAGCAGACCATCGAGCTTTAGAGAGGTTTCTTGTTGAAGAAGTTAATGAATCAACCCAAGATTAGAAAGTAGGCGGACGCCGAGTACACTGGGCGCCGGATTTTGGCAGTTGGAAATCTGACCAGCATTTAATGATTCTGACTCACCTAGCAACCTGCCAGAAGCCGGCGCACGCCGAGTGCACAGACGGCGGACACCGTAAAGCCTGGATGTCAAGTTTTAAAGCTTATTCTTGGCTTCATTTCGAGTGGGGAAGAAATAACATAACTCTCTCTAGACTTGAAGACACTTCACCTTCAAGGCTCTTCTAGCCAAAATTTTCATAACTTTAGCTTTTAAATTGCAAGTGTAAACATTAAGAAATCTTGACTGGATTCCTTGGATGAATTCTAATTGGAAAAGATTGTAGCTTTTGGGATACACTCTCTCCATTGGAGTTTGTGAAGGTTGAATTGCAAGTTTTCCTCTTTCAAGTTGTTAGCTTGTGATTGGTATAATTCTTATACTTTACTTTGATTTATTTGTTCTTATTGTTATGAATACTAACCTTGATATGTTGGAACTCATAACTATGAGTGTCTAGTTTCATACTAGCCAAGATAATATGAAGTGAAGGTGGATTCTTTTGATTGTGAATGAGTTGGTAGTTTTGCATTTGAGTTTTTTGTAGTGTTGAGACTCCTTCTACTTGATATTGTTGATAGCAACCTAGGAAGTAATTAACCCTAGTTTTCACACACACACTTGGTAGAGACCGAAAGAGTATATTGAGTGTGGGAAAGGGGTAGAAGAATCGGAAGGTAAAACCGACCTTAAGTGGAATTCGGTTTCTTATCCAAGGGTAGCTTCGGCTTTGTGTTCAAGTGCATATCATGTCGAATCATTAGACTTAAGGTACCTCAGTCAAGGTGGAGCCATAGAGTGATCTCATTCATTCGAAAGAAGGGGGATTGCTAGTCGAGGAACACACCGGTCCACACTCTTGAACATCATTAGGAGGAAGGAAGTTAGCCAACTCTTTCATAGTTCAGAAAGTCCATTGGAACAAAGCTGCTTCTTGGTTAGTCCCATTTTTCATTTGAGATTATTTATATTAAATGTCACTTATCTTTTGCAAAAATTGCGACTTGGATCGAAAATATGAACTTAATCGGTGGTTGACCAATACACTCCTTGAGGGATACGAAATTGACTCACCAACTAGGCTGCAGTTGACCCGGTACACTGCGGGTTAGACTGAACACCCAGTAGGGCTACATCACTAGGTCAGTGCAATTCGGCTAGAACAGCCTCGGGATCTCGGCGTAGGTCAATCTGAGTGTTATAAGAGAATAGGGAATCTAGATGCAAGATAGATAATTAACATATGCAATCTAACAATAATAATCAACAGAAATAACAGAAACAAGAAGAACATAGGATTTAACATGATTTCCGGCGTTGTGCCGACTACTCCACGGATAGAAAAGAGATATTTTATCATGCACTGAATTTTAGACGGATTACACACACTTTACAATGATCAATACATATGGTATTTATAGGCACATATCCCTAATCCCTAACCGTGAATAATCTTTGTCGGATTGCCATAAATGCCTCAGATGTTGGATCACTCTGCGGACTCAACCCAGCTGATCATTGCACATACATAGAACTCAAACAAGACCAAAAACCTTAGCAGATCACGACACCAGCATTTAAATTCAATAGACTTCCGAGCTGACTTTCATAGACTTGGATACACTTATTAGCAGACTATCACTCAGTTGACTACCAGATTAGTTCTACAGATATAGAGTTTAAGTCACTTTGCTGACAAATCTGCACCTTGACTTGACAGTCAACCAGATTGCACAACAAGATGTACTTGTACAAGATACATTCGTCAATGCTAGATGTATTGTACCATATTACTCCATTGAATCCACTCAGCTGACCTGCCCTCAGCTGAGCTTCAAGATTTCCAGATTATAAGCTTTGAATATTCAGCAAGTCCAGACACATCTGAAACTTGCTCTGCTGAACTGGCTTAGTAAACATATCAGCAGGGTTATCCTTGGTACTGATCTTCTTCACTTGAACCTTTTTTTTCATTTCTAAGAAAATGATACCTCACATCAATATGCTTGGTTCCCTGATGATGAACCTGATCCTTAGCTATACATATTGCACTCAAACAATCACAATAAATCTCTGCTTGATCCTAATATAGCCCCAAATCGCTAACTAGCCATTTCAACCAGATAACCTCATTGGCTACTTCAGTAAGAGCCATATATTCGGCCTTAGTAGTTGATAAAACCACTGTTTCCTGAAGAGTTTCTTTCTAGCTAAAAACGGAATTCCTCAATGTTAAAACATAACCAATCATTGATTTCCTACTGTCCACATCACATGCATAATTAGCATCACAGTATCCTGTGATCAGACCTTGAGTATCACCTCCATAAATGAGACCAACATCAGATGTACCCTTAAGATACCTGAACATTCTTTTCACAGCTTTACAGTGTTCCTTTCTAGGTTGATCCATGAACCTGCTGACAAGACTGACTGCTTGAGCTAGATCAGGCCTAGTGCACACAATGGCATACATCAGAAAGCCAAATACACTAGCATATGGAACTTTTTACATATAATCCATCTCCTGTACTAACTGTGAAGCAAAAACAGACAAATGAACATTAGATGCCATATGAATATCTATTGGTTTTGTAGTAGACATGCCAAATCTGGCCAATATCATCTGTATATATAACCCTGCTAAAACAAGAACAAGTTCTTTTGACTCATATCTCTCCAGATCTCCATCCTCAAAATATTTTTGATGTCACCCAAATCTTTCATTTCACACTCAGCACTGAGAAGATTCTTCAGATTTTGAACATTGGACTTCTTTTCAGCAGCTATGAAAATTATCCACATACAGGACAAGTTAGATATGTGATCTATCTTTCAGCTGACTGTGATACACACAACAGTCATATGGACACCTGTTATAACCCAGCTGGATCATATAATTGTCAAACCTTTTATACCACTGTCTAAGAGACTGATTTAGTCCATAGAAGGAACTCTATAACTTGTATACAAAATCTTCCTTGCCAGGAACTTGAAATCCCTCTGGCTGGATCATGTATATCACCTTATTTACCTCACCATGTAGAAAAGTTGGCTTCACATCTAACTGCTCAAGTTCAAGATCCTGCTATGCCACCATTTCTAGTAACACTCCGATTGAAGTGTGTCTGACCACTGGTGAGAATATCTCATCGAAGTGTACCTCTTCTTTCTGACTAAACCCTTTTTCAACCAAACATGCCATATACTTGACCCCTTCTGCCTTAGTCATTCCTTCCTACTTTTTGAAGATCCATTTGCAAGTAACAACTCTCCTACCAGTTGGATGTTTAACTAGATCTCATGTCTGATTCTTCAATAATGATTCCATTTCATCTCCCATTGCAGCAAGCCATTGAGATTCTTTAGAACATGTACATTCTTCCCTGTAAGTAGAGGTTCAAAACCATCCACTTCTTCTGCAACTTGAAGTGCATATCCAACCATATCATCAAAACCATACCTCTTGGGAGGTACCCCAACATTTGATCTTCTAGCCCTGCTGATAGCTATACTCTGCTGACCTTCCCACTATGACCCTGGACTCTGTTGATGACCAAATTGTATAACCCACTGATGAGTTAATCATAGAATTTTCCTCAAAGACCACATCTCTACTGAGTATGACCCTGGACTCTACTGATGACCAAATTCTATAACCCTTAACTCCATCACCATACCCCACAAACACTCTCTTTTTGGCCCTTGGTTCCAGCTTCATTTCACTCACATAATAGTAAACTGTGCTTTCAAAAACCCTTAGAACTGAGTAGTCACAAGGCTTGCCTGACCACATCTCCAATGGTATCTTGAGATTGATCTCTATGTGAGGACTCATGTTGATTAAGTAGCAAGATGTGGTTACAACCTCTGACCAAAATCTCCTTGATAAACCATCATTAGAGAGAATACATCTTGCCCTCTCAAGAAGATTTTGATTCACCCTTTTTGCTACACCATTCTGCTGAGGTGTATTCCTGAATGTATGATGTCTAGAAATACCCTCATCCTTACATAATGTATCAAACTCAGTCCAGCAGAATTCCAGACCATTATCTGTACTGATCCTTTGGATTTTCTTACTTGTCTGATTTTCCACTAGAGCCTTCCACTACTTGAAACTTTTGAATGCCTCACTTTTGTCTTTCATTATCACCACCCAAGCCATTCTTGAATAGTCATCTATGAATGACACAAAATATCTATGACCACCCAATGATTCCACCTTTGATGGACCCCAACAAACAGAATGGATATAATCAAGTGATGTCTTTGTAATGTGTATGCCTGCTGAGAACTTGCTTATATGTAGCTTCCTAAACTCACAGTGCTCACAAAAATCTAGATTCTTGAACTTTTATCCTTCAAGAAAACCTGCTGAAGAAAGGACTTGCATTCCTAGCAACTCTATACAACTTTCATAGCTTAGATTTTCGATTCGTGATCCAAGATTTCATCTTTTGAAGGAGATTTTCATACTATTCAAGGTTTCATCTTTTATGGTAATTATTTCGTTGTCTTTCAATTATTTGATTATGTCTTTGATTATTGCTTTCATTATTATTTCGTTTTTCAATTCCATCATGAGTAGCTAATCCATTGTATGGTGGAATCATGTGAAAGCGGGTGAAACGCCCTAAGGGCGATTAGACGGCAGTAGTGTAGCGCTTAATTAAACGTTTGTATGATTAATCCACGTTCTAAAACTTGTTCTTATAATGATTATTGCTTTGAATTAAATTGACAACCTAGTTCACTGTCACATACCCATCGAACTTATAGATGTATTTTGCGGTGAGATGTGGGATAATGGATTTTAGGATCATCGCGTAGACACATCCTAGTTGTTAGATTGACAACCTAGCTAGTTGTTAGGACTGTGCCCTATGTGAGGTTTTCATCGGTTTTCCGAGCGGCTCGAGATTTTGGTAATCCATGTTAGGTTAGTTGGCTTTCTAAAGGGAGGGTTAATTAGCCTGGCGTAGAGTGTTAAGCAAGAGTTGTTCAGACCTTAACACCAAAATTAGGAGTTGGCATCCGTGGATGTTATATAAACTGAATTGGATAGGTAGGTCGGTTAAGACACGCTCATTGTCGAGTCTTTCCTATGGGGTAAAAGTAACCCGCTGGATCGTAGTTCGGCTATGCTTTTTAATCATATAAGCAAAACCAGTAGTGTAATCATTATTTCTTCTTTAGTTGTTAATCTTTCCACTATCTATTGACCTGGACCAACTTCTATGTCGACTTTGGTACTTCACTGTTACTCCCTGTGGATTCGACCTTGTGACCACTACTACCATTGACCCGATACTCTGTCAGTTAAAGTTAGCGGTTAAGTATTTTGATATCAGCCTCCAATAGGGCTTATTGGGAAGGATCTTCCAGTACCTCTTCTTGTTGATGTTGGTGCTGGCTATTGGTAGCATTGGGTCTTTTCTCCACCTTCTGTTTGTCCAGCAGCTGTTGCAGCGGGATCGGTTTCCTGGATTAAAGGATCTTCAACTTGGGTCTTTTTCCCAATATTTTTTGGAGGTGCCATCGCTTGTTCTTGTTGAGATCACTGAAAGAGGGCCCTCCTTCTAGCGCCATTTGACAATGCTGGATATCATTTATTATATGATCTAGGCCGACTCTTAGAACGATTTATCAAGAACTTCTTACAATGGGATGATGATTGTGGTTTGTTTTAGACTGAGCCTGAGAGTTAGTTTCTCTCAAGTTTCCTACATATCCAATGTGTAAAATTTGGAATCTAGTCTCTCGTAGTTCCTTAGGGTTTATTTATATAGGGGCATCTCACCTCACATTCCTTGCTCTGGAAGTATTGGATTTATTACTTGGTCCCTAAGGATTAATTCGAGTAAATCCATTTGATAAGGGATAATTAAGACTGTATTCAAACTATAAGATCAATTTCCTATAATCATAGGATTCTTCCCGTCGTTATCCTATTATATAGGCATATGTGTGAATTATCAACATAAGAAAAGACCCAGACGTCCTGCGCTGGGCTCCTCAGGTCGTCTCGGCCAGGGTTGTCCGACCTGCTGATACGCCCTAAATGGTACAAATAATTATACCTTTATTCACCCTGAATTATGCTCAAGAGAGGATAGATAGGCTCATTATTATGTGGAATATGTGTTAAATGCTATATGCATATTTCCAGGATCGTAATTCTGCATCTATGTTATTTTCCTAATGATTTGGTCCTGTTTTGTCCCGTTTTGTATGTTTTATAGGATGTACTGAATATGGAGCATTGTAGAATGGATCTGGACCAGAAGAAGTATATTGGACCAAGTTAATAAAGTCCAAGAAGAAGTCTGCTGAAGAAAAAGAAGAAAGGTCAGCCCGGTTTACCAAGGGCTAGGGCCGGTAAACTAAGGAATTGTTTGATATGAAATTGATTCTGCTGCCTCTACTAGGTCGGTTAGGGTTTTAGAGAGTCATAAGCCGGCTATCGTATCTATATAAAGACGCATATACTGATTATTACACAAGCACTCAATTATATTCAATTACATTATACAATTTGATGAAATAAAGTTATTCCAAGATTTTGAGGAGTTATTTCTGGTTTCTCCCTTTATCTACAATCTCTAGTCTGAGTAGATCGAGCTAGGTATCTATCGTTGAAGGTATGAAGCTTTGAATGTTCCTTTTTGTCTTCAATATGGTAGATCTGTTCGTATTTATGTGTTTTAGTTAATCTGCATGTTTAAAGACCCCATAATTTACTTAGATTAATTGTAACAGAGCAATGTAGATCTAGGGAAAGAAAAGCTGACCCTGATATACCGGCGGTCTATACCTGTTTACCGAGGCAATATTTAGAAAACCTAAAATTGGGATTCACTACAATTACGTTGATCGACAGTTTTAATTAACAGTAGGTTAGATCTAGCCAATCTGCTTATTGCAATCGTAAAACTAACAGGAAATATGAATAGTGAAGTGTTAGTTTGGACATAGTCTTGAATGGACCCGAGAAACGTGCTGATCAGTGTCGACAGCTGTCTAGGCAGGTTAGTGGTATGAGTTGGCGCTTGATATCGGCAATTCTAGTTCTTATGCGTATGGGCTATTACGGACCAATTAAGGAGGGTAGCTTGCATATAGATTGTCTACTACCATTTTCAGAGTAGATAGGGATAGGAGTTGCACCCGTAGGTGATAACTAAATTAAAATCTCGCTCGATTAATTTAAGGAAATTATGTGGGGAAGTAAACGTAACGATTAACAAATCCATGTTAGTAGATCGGTGAGAAGAGGGGGATAAATACCAAGTTTCTTTTAAGTACATTGTTGGTCCATGACCGCCTATATGTTGTTTCTTAAATAGGTTAGAATCGATTATAATTAGAGGTGCATTGTCTCTATGGGATCGACCTTGACTCACATTTACTATACTACGATGTACCTAGTATTCTTGCTAGTAATATCAACGTTAGTGACTTACATGCGATCAAGATTTTTGGCGCCGTTTCCGGGGACAATGGCCAATTTTAAAGATAAACGTTTGATTAAGAAGTCGTTTTATTTTATTTTAATTTCTTTTGAGTCTTGAGTCGTTCTGGATCAAACCTACACCAGTTAATCTGCAAGAATAAGAATCTTGGGCCCGGTTTACCGAGGGTTGCCCCCAATTTACCGAGGCCTGGGAAATTGAATTCTGATAGTCTTTGTTATTTCTGTGTTATTCTCTGTTGATTTTAGTTAGTAGGTCTGCAACAGTTGGGATCATACCCAACTGATGCGGAAGTTCCTAACCTTTTATTTCTTTTATTTAGTCTTTTTCAAAGGAAGATCAGGACACTTTAGAGGTTAGATCAAACCGGAGTTGAAAAAGAGCAAATGAGTCAAGAAATATGCCTCGGACAATATTGATCATCACACCAATTTCCATGGATCTTGGAAGCGCTGTCAGAGAGCAATACGAAGCGCATAAGAAGTGGGTGGAAAAAGAGAAATAAGCAATCAAGCAAGAGCCGGAAGAGAACTTAAAGGAGTATAGAACGTATCGTCCAGGTGAGATCCCTTTCGAGCTAATTGACATGTCTTCTTCGGATTATGATTCTGATGATCCTGAAGAGGATCCCGACATGATGTTCTCTCAGCCTAAGGATTACCCTGACTAAGACACCGTGGTTAAGTTAGGAGTCCCTGGGACGTTCTGACTCCCAATTTCTGTTAATGGTATATCAGTAGGATTAGGTCTCTGCGACTCCGGCTCAAGTTGCAACATTCTATCTTTTTTCCCCCTGCCAAAATTAAGCTTCCAGTCATTATTAATCAAACACTAACCATGACTTTCGTCGATAGGACTAGATATATGCCTGCCGGTCTTCTTAGGAAGTGCCGATTAAGGTAGGAGGGTTCAGTTTTCCAATTGATTTCACAGTGATAGACGTACCAGAGGACCCAAGTGCCCCAGTATTGTTAAGAAGACCTTTCTTAGTGACAAGCAGTGCAGTCATGGATTTTGATAATGGGGAGATCACTTTGACGTTGAATAATGACGCATTATCTTTCAAAATCATAGATCCCCTAGATAATAGGCCGGAAAGTTGCAAGATGACGTATGATTCAGGAATGGTGGAAATTATTGAGATAGAGAATGAAGGGCATAAGAATCGAGAGGTTGCAGTAGAAACCGTAGAGCAGGAATTCATGAGATTAATGCTTAGAGAGATAAACGAGAAGGACCACAACAAGATGCTCACGGAAGCTAGTCCTTCTGTATTGCGTAGTGAACGATGTGACCTTAAAGTAGGAAATGTGGAGTCCTTGGGTCTAAAGTCTAAATCTTGACGCATAGGCAAACCTAGCACGTAAGCTAAGAGAGAGTGGTGTGCTAGGAAGAGAGCTCAAAAATGTTCTGTGAAGATACAAACCTCTGGAGCAAAAATTTGGCGAGTTAAAGCTCCAACCCTTGAATGATCGGAAATCTGAAGAAAGTCGAGCTGGCGACTATAAACTTAGAACTATTCTCTTAAACCCTTAGGTAGATTAGGAATGGATAAAAGTAGCTGGATGAAGGGACGAGCTTCTTCTCATTCTACCACACCCTTAGACTTGAAACTAATGATTGTTGGGAAGGTTTTTTTACTCGTTGTGCATTCTAGTGAAGTAGGTTAGGATTAAGTCAGAAATAGCAACAAAAGGAGTAAGGGACTAGTCAATTTAAGGTCAGAATTGAGAAGAGAGGTTGAGTAAAGTGTGCGGAGAAGGAGTACACAGAAATCTGGGGAAAAGAATGTTAGGAAAACTACGCAGGAACGCAGCGGAATTCAAAATTTTGATTTCCTTTGACCCAAGATCAACTTCGTTTAAGCAATAAAAAAATAAGCTAAAGACGGTGGTTACCTTGGTTGATCTAAAAGATCGATGCTTTGACCGTCTATGGAGAGTAGTTCTGCATAGAGCCGCCCAAGTGCTCGGCCTCTACCGCTAGTCCACACGAACAGCCCCCCAGAATCCCATCATGGATTGCAATTAGAAAACACTGGTTGCTAGACCGGCCTTTTACCCCTCTCTCCAACTCTCTATAGGATGCTCTCTATTTTACCCAAGAACTATTAACTCTTGGAATTATGATGTACAAAAGAACATGACACCACCTCCTATTTATAGTGGTTGGGGTGCCCCCTAGTAGAGTAGAGGAGAAGAAAACCTTTTCCCAATGAAATAAGGAAAATCTCTTAGATAGATTTATCTCATTTAATTTAATATCTTATATTAAATATTTCCAAGATATTGTCAATATCTTATATTGACTATCTTTATCTTATTACCATAAATCAATTTACACATGTGTGCAAATCTATAGTCATTAATATCTAATATTAATATATGATAATCTTATTAATTAAATTGCACAATCCAAGTGTATCTTATACACTTAAATGTGGCGCTCCGTTTAGCCAAATATTGGCTTCCGGAATATTCTTTAATTAATATAATACTATGATTAATTAATTTGCAAAATACATGTATATCACATATTTACATAATTTCGAAATTTATATGTATCAATATACATATTTAATTAATCATCATAATTAATATCTTGTATTTAGTTTATTCATAATAAATAAATACCACCATATCAATTTACCACTATACCCTTTATAGTCTCGAGATAAACTTTCCTTATTTGGTTATCAACTATAACCACATATTAATCCGGCTAGATGTTCATATGTGTGTGACCCGATAGGCTTCCGAATATGTTGGTTGTAGACACAAAGTGCAAATTATGAAAATGCCCTTCATGCCTAACGATCACGGGATAGCGTTTAGCAACACACCGTGACCCCCAATCATCGGAAGAGTCAAATGCAATGACTACTACCTTTCATGTGAAACAGTTACCGCGTAACTTACAATCCTATCGCTGAAATGATATCCATACGGTCGTACGTCGAGTGTCAAACATTAACGACCGTATCTTATAATCTGGATATCATGCCCTCTCGAAGTAACTCATTTACTCCCACTTTCCAATGATTCATGAGAGCTAGACATTCCTTATAAGAAGGCAATTTCGGATATTCGATCCCAATCAAAGGATACGCGATTCCCGGACGACCAATCATGTATACTCCGCATGTTTCAATATCACACCCAATCACTACCGCATGATCACCCCGTGGCTAGGGGAAACCTTAATAGTGTCAAAGCATGACAATCCACACCGTGATGCCATGAAGACTCCGGTCTTAAGGATAATTACACAACCGCCACATAGTGTGACACTTATCCATGTAAGTGGGTCAGTCTAACGTATGCATTCTCTAATACACGTCCACGTGTTCGGTAAAAAACGAGTTTTACAATTTATAACCGAAACACCCCAAGTATAAGGATCTGTAGTAAAGGATGTTATCGGGTCGTCCTAAGGGAGTGGAACGTTTATCGAATTCAAATATAAATCTATATCGATTATGTCACGATTATAAACTAAACTACTAAACTAAGGTGAAACTAACTAAAACCTAAACCTAAGAATTAAAACTAGAACAAGAATAAAAACAAGCGAAAATAAGAAAACAGAAAAGACGGACGAGCGTTCACTTTAATGAACGCAGCGTGCCTGGAAACTAAATCTACCGGACGAAGCGTCTTATTATGACGAGCGTCCGATTACGCAACGTAAAGGAAAAGTGCAGAAAACAAAGAGAAACTAGGGTTTATAAAACTAGAACTTACACTAAACTTAATCTAAACGGTTTGATTAAAACAATTAAAGGAAAACACAAATGAGGCGATCGACTCCACTTATCAACCAACAATCCAACTAGACGGTGATGAAAAAGACATAGTTTTTAGTAGTGATTTATCACGAATTCAATCAAATATCTTTAATCAAATTCCTAAGGTTCCGTTTAACTTTTTCAAGCAAACTAAACATGCAATCAAAACAGGATCACGAGATCGTTTCCAAACTCTTACTCAACTAATCATGCATAATCTCTTAAAACACAATTAGATGCATCACTTAAACGAAAGAGAACTCAAATAAACAGACTTTCGTAAATTTATTCAAGCATAAAGATAGATAAATAGATCGTTTCATAGAATTGATAATTCAACAAAACATGGCAATGTAAAACAAATATAAAAGTGATGAAAAACTAGATCGTAAACTCACTAAACATCCAGTATCGAACTCTCTAGTTGGTTTTGTTGTTGACGAGCTTCCTCCGTCGACTCACTGCAAGGTTTCTAGCCAACAATCATGTTGAAGATGATTGTTGGGTTGGAGAAGTTCATCTCTGCGTAAAAAGGCTTATGGCCACAGCTTTTTGGTATAAAGTTGCGATCTCAATTATGTGGTATGAATTAGGGTTAAGAGGCTGCTGCTATATATAGAGTTTTGGGTCGGTTATGACTAAGTCGGCAACGGACGCCGTCTCAATATCCGACGCCCGTCCGTAATGCCTCGACGCTGAGTAAACGCCGCTCATCCTCCGTCTGAACTCTCTTCAATGTAAAATACGATTCGACGCCGCATGGACGCCGATTCACTTCGGACGCTGCTTCAAGATCGATGACGCCCGCTTGAACCTGCCGAGGATCGGATCTCTTCATCTTTATCCAATTTCGTCATGCCAATTCCAACTCTATCTCTTATAATTCGACTTGAGCTTCATTTATCCTCATTATATGCACGAAAATTAACTCTACATGATAAATAAACAACGCAAAAATGTAATAAAATCCAAATAATAATAATTCCATTAAATTAAACACTTAAAATCATCAATTTTTCATACAACCCTCTTAAAATCATCTTTATTAAATAATTACACTTAAACCCTTAATTTTATATAAATTACGCAAATGTGGGGAAAATAATAATGAAATAAACCTTTAATAATCATATAAATATGGCCTTAACAACTCCCCACACTTAACTTTTTGTACGTCCTCGGGCAAAACAATCAAAACTATAGCTCAACTTTCATGCAATCCACATAGATCTCTAACTCATGTAACAAAAGATACAACAACTATAGCAAATGATACCATCACAGAGATAGATTCGATGTAAGTGTGACAAGCCGTTCTCAATCTTAACAAGCCTTTCAAAGAAATATCCTTTCAAAAATCCACCGACTATCCTAGGTACATGGCATAAAGAATAGCTCCACTCAAGCCTTCCCACGCACTCAGTAGGATAATCCCTACAAAGATATCATGCGGTTTATACTGGTATAAGATCCATGATAACAAAGACTTAACTTTTATTTTCAATTTCTTCAAAATTTTCAATTGTAACGCATATCAGAATAAGCTCTTACCCATCATAGCAGAATAGGACATTTCAAGATAATCCCCTACCTACTCAAATCATAAGGTAGCTTCTTCTAACTGACTATCGTGAGCTATTGGTCATCATAGTGGAATAGGACATACGAGGTATACCCTACCGCACTCAAATCATAAACCAGCTTCCGACAAACGTATTTATTAACAATTACTTACTCACTTTATTCATTCACTATTCCAAGTCATAAGTTACATCTCACTTATCACATTCAAACTTTATGATATTCACAAGATTACGGTCTAACTTAGGTGTAACTATACTCGACCTTCCTAAGATAAATCACTAAAACAATGAAAGGATATAGTTCAAAAATCTTGCTTCAAAATCAAAGGCTCTCGTGAACGTGAAAATGAATACTAGCTCCATGAAAGTAAAGACATGCTATAATTATCTCACTAAGTCACATACTATCATCGTTAGAAAACTACAACTAGCAAGCATCTAGTTCCAATTATATGCCCGAGACTCACAAAAAATTTTAAATTTGCTCGAAATTTAACATTCACTCATATTTCAAAGATATAGCATAAAAACATACCCAAACACTTCCCCACACTTAAATCACATTATGTCCTCGTAATGTGCAAATATAAAAGAAAAGAAAACTTAGTTGGTTTCAACGGTGGTTGTCGGATGAAAGTTGGCGGAGGTCAGCCGGAGCATGAACGCATCATGACAACTCGAATAGACAACACCGACATAAAAGCTTGTGAACTCCGCTCAAAAGTATCTCGCCACACTCGACATACCATATAATCTCGGGGTATACGGGTATATGAGCAACACATAACACAAAACACTTACAATGAATGTAGGAGGAATAACCATCAACACGTAACTGTGGCATTACTCCGAAAACTAAAAAGCAAATAACCTAAGAAAATTAATCAACCTAAAAGGAAAAGAAAACAAGACACGAAAACTAGGTTGCCTCCCTGGGAGCGCTCTTTTAATGTCAATAGCTTGACACAAAGTTCAAGATCAACCCGGATCGGGCCACTTTTGTTTAACAAACGCCACCTCGAGATCGTAATCGAAGTATTGGGGCGGAAATGATTTTCACCACAACAACAAGTCAAGTGTGCAATAAGATCATTAAACTTTTCTCTCAAACTACACCGACTCTCTTCTTCTTGTTCTTGCGCACGACAGCATAGACATAGTGGTATGATCGAAGTTTTCAAAGAAGGTACCTCACGGGTGGATATAGAACGTCATCATCATCTCGAATCAAAGAAATAAGATGGAACCTCTTCACAAATCATGACATCTCAGATTCTCATCTCTTCTTTGGAAATAAAGAAGCTCAGCTTTTCCTTCGTTTGCCCAAAATATTTCTTAAGTCTATGACCATTCACTTTGAAAGCTTGATTACCATACCCGCTCAATGTAATTACTCCACTCGGATTAACCTCGAGAATCTCAAAGGGACCAGACCATCTAGACTTGAGTTTACCCGGAAACAGGTGAAGTCTAGTATTATAGAGTAAAGCCATTTCACCATCTAGACTTAGCGTCATGGAGTATCTTAGTTCTCTCCTTGCTGAGTTTAGCATTCTCGTATGCTCTGAGTCTGAATTCGTCGAGCTCGTTCAATCAGAATAACCTTTTCTCCCCACGAGTTGGCTATCAAAATTTAAGAATTTAATTGCCCGTAAAGCTCTGTGTTCAAGTTCGACAGTAAATGACATGCTTTGCCATAGACCATTTGGAAGGGTGACGTGCCCATCGGGTTTTGAATGCAGACGATAGGCCCACAATGCGTCATCCAACTTAAGACTCCAATTAGATCGGTTATTGTTCACGGTCTTCTAAAAAATCTTTTCAAGCTCGGTTGCTTACCTCGACTTGGCCACTAGTTTGAGGATGATATGGTGTACCAATCTTATGTTTGACACCATACTTCTCAAGGATCTTGTCAAGCGGCGCATTGCAAAAGTGAGTACCTTCATCACTAATGAGTGCTCTCGGACAATCGAATCTAGTAAAGATATTCTTTTGCAAGAATTTCTTTACAACCTTGTGATCATTAGTTTGAGTAGCTATGGCCTCGACCCACTTTGAAACATAATCCACACAGATTTATGGATATACTTATTACCACATGAGGATGGAAAGGGTCCCATAAAATCTATGCCCCATACGTCGAAAACTTCACACTCAAGAATGGGCTTGAGTGGCATTTCCATCCTACTACTCGCTTTCCTGTTCTCGCACCTATCACAACCTTTACAAAAGGCTTCTCATGCCTTTAAACAGAGTCGGCCAAGAGAATCCAGATTGAAGAATCTTTGCAACCGCCTTCGGTGTTCCATAGTGACCTCCTGTAGGGCATTTGTGACATTGTTCCAGATATCCCACCGATCATGCTCGTGAACACACCGTCGAAGCAACCCGTCTTTACTGCACTCAACAAATAAGGATCTTCCCATACGAGATATTTAAGATCGAAAGAACTTTTCTTCTCCTCGATACGTCATATCCTCTAAATGACCACTCGCTAAATAGTTGACGTGAGTCGACATACCACGGCCTAACCGTTTCAAGCTTCATCAATTGCTCGGTCGGAAAATCAATGCTTATATCATTGTGATTTTCGCACCCTCATTTACTAAGCGAGATAAATGATCAGCCACAATATTCTCACTACCTTTCTTATCTTTAATCACAAGGTCAAACTCTTGTAGAATTAAAATCCATCTAAGTAACCTTGGTTTGGCATCCGCTTTATCCATAAGGTAGCGTAAAGTCGCATGATCTGTCCAAACAACAACTTGAGACCCTGAAGATAACTTCTAAACTTGTCAATGGCAAAACAACAACTAAGAATCCTTCTCGCCAGTGGTATAATTGCATTGATCCGGGTTCAAGGTGCGGCTCACATAATAAATGGGCCTGAACCTTTTATCAACTCTTTGTCCTAAAACTGCGCCACGGCGTAATTAGAGGCATCGCACATTAACTCAAAAGGCTTGGTCCAAATCAAAATACTAAAATAGGGGCATCGATAAGCTTGTCTTTCGACAATTGAAAGCTTCTTTGCACTTCAGATCGAACAAGAAATCTACATCTTCTTTCAAGAGATTTGATAAAGGCTTGGCAATCGTAGAAAAGTCTCTAATGAAACGCCGGTAGAAGCCAACATGTCCTAGAAAACCTCGTACCTCTTTCACTGTTTTTGGGTACGTCATCTTTTCAATGGCTTCAACCTTAGCCTTATCAACTTGAATGCCAGCATTGGACACCTTGTGTCCCAAAACTATTCCTTCATCAACTAGAAAATGGCATTTTTCCCAGTTAAGCACCAGATTCTTCTCAACGCAACGTTGGAGTACCATATCTAGATTCCTTAAGATTTCATCAAAGCTATCGCCGTAGACTGAGAAGTCATCCATGAAGACCTCCACAAGTCCATAAAAAATGGCCAACATACACCGTTGAAAAGTCGCGGGTGCATTGCATAGACCGAATGGCATTCTACGAAAAGCAAAAGTACCAGGATGGACACGTAAACGTGGTCTTCTCTCAGGTCATTAGGGTCGATGGCTATCCGGAAGTAACCGAGTATCCATCGAGAAAACAATAATACTTGTGACCACTCAGTCTTTCAATTAGTTGGTCAATGAAGGGTAAGGGGAAGTGATCTTTTGCAGTGACTTCATTCAGTCTACGATAGTCGATACAGACTCTGTAGCCAGTCACGAGACGTAGGGCAACTTCCTCCCCTTTTTCATTCTTTTCAACCGTAATACCGCCCTTCTTTGGCACAACTTGAGTAGGGCTGACCCACTCGCTATCGGCGATTGCGTAGATGATTCCCATGTCGAGCCACTTTATAACCTCCTTCTTGACAACCTCTTGCATATGCGGATTCAGCCTTCGCTGAGGTTGTCTTACCTTTTTAGCTCCTTCCTCCGTTCGGATTTTATGCATGCATATGTCTAGGCTGATCCCTCGGATATCACCCACTTGCCAACCGAACGCGAGGATGTTTTTCTTAAGCACTTCTATCAGCTGTGCTTCTTGCTCAGGGTCGAGTTTCGAAGAAATGATCAAAGGCAATTTATCTCCATCCTTAAGAAAGATATATTTAAGGTGTTTTGGAAGCGGTTTGAGCTCTAAATCGAAGAGGTGGTTGCTCAATACTAGACTTTAACGGGCCACCTTTCTCTTTATGAGCTTGGAGTAGTTGACTAAAGAATAACTCATCTTCCCGAGGCTCAACCCCAGAAAGGTATTGGATCAAATCGTCCATCGGAATCCTCCGATCAACACTTGCTTCCTTTTTCTTGTGATCGATCATTTTTCTTAACTCTTCATCTTTAAGCTCTTCTGCCACTCTTTCCCAATCATCTACTTCCCAATGAGTAGCTTCTCTCCAAAACTCTACCTCGTCCCAACTACCCATCAGAGCTTCTTCTTCACCAGGGATGAAGTCTTCCTGACTCAGTTCTTTGAAATGATCGTTTGTTGCTGGGCATCTCCATGCTTCTAACTCAATAACAGGCCCAGTGTGAGCGAGTGAAGATGACTCGTCAATGCCTACGGCTTGAAATGAATTAGAAGGTGGTCTGCAGTCAGCCGGATCCTCAATGTCCATGACTTCAAAAACACCTATCTCTGTCAACTCCTCTGCTTCTTCAAAGTAGGCATCTTTTTCGACCTCATAGATAGCTTCGACAAACGATATTTCATCAATTACGGCTCTTTCAGGATATGTCCCTCGTGTGAAGGTGATAGATGTGTCACCGACTCTAAGAGTAATATGTCCTTTGCAGAAGTCGATGAGAGCGTTAGAAGTGTCTAAAAAGGTTCGGCCTAGAATTAGAGGCATCTTCTTATCGTGGATAGTCTAGAATAACCCGGTCGGTAGGGAAGACTAAATGTTCAACTTGAAGGAGCACATTAGCTACACAACCGGCTCGCAAATCCGCTAGATTTATCTACCATCCAAGAGAAATCGGGCGCTCTCGCATCCTTTATCTAACCCGAGCTTTTTGCATACGCTTAATGGCATCACATTAATAGAGGCCCTGAGTCGCATAATACATTTTCGAACAAATGGCCTTCGATCTCACAGGAGATTGAAGTTCTGCCAGGTCACCTCGCTTAATCAAATGACTTTCTTCAGGAAACCATCGCGCAATCTTCACAGTAGCACTTCTTCACCCATCCCTGAAGCTTTCTCTTACTCCCACAAAATTCTTTGAGATACTTAGAGCATTTAGGCATTTCGCTTAATACCTCGGCTAAGGGCATACTAACTTGAGTGTCTCTAAGCATCCTCTCACTCCAAAGATACCGCTTGTCATTAATGAGGGCTTTCTCCTTCCTTTTTTGGTGGATAAGGAGGGGCTTTAGCATTCCCAGTAGCTTGATTCTTGATCGCCTCATCCTCCTTATCCTTCCATCGTACGAACTTTTCTTCCTTTTTCTTAGCCAGGGATACAAACTTTTCTGCCTTTCCTTCCTTTCCTCATCATCGAAATTATTTTCGCCCTCAAGAATTGTCACTAAGCTCCTCATCGTTGCTTTCTTCGGCATGTGGTTTTCGATTTCCCTCCCGAACTCATGGCGTCGGGAGGGGCTACTCGCTTCCCGACATCTTGCCGGGTCCAAATTGCTTACCACTTCTCAACGTTACTTCATTCAACTCCTCTTCTTGTCCATACTCCCATTGTGGTGTAATGGCAAAGCAAACATTCACATCGCTTTTGGGTTTCTCTCGGCATAACTCGGGAGTTTACCGTGAGGTCCGCTTGCTTGTCGGTGCGCCATCCTGACCAACTTGTCTCTCAATAGCTTTAACGCTAGTAGATAGAGTCTTCACCATGTCTACCAAATTTCATCAAATTTGTGTTGAGGACACATGAGGTGGTATGATTTTGAGTTTGGTTCCATCCTCGTTGAGGCCTTTGGGAGTTAGGAGTCGTCCTTTGATAGTTTGAGTTGAAAGAATTCGAATTTGAAGGGCCAGTGGTAACTTGGCTTGATTGAAGTTTTGTCGTTGAAATCCTGAGTAGTTCGGCTTTGATTGAAGTTTCGGAAGGGTTGGTTTTGATTATCCATTAAATTTACTTCTTCCGTCATCTCCGCTCCTACCGCATTCCCGGATCGGAAGGTCGCGTTTGAAGATTGGCCACCGCTTGCTTATCAATTCCATCCGAGCAACCAACAGCTTTGTATCGGAGATCGCCGGCAAGATTTTCTTTCTTAACAACATTGGTCTTCTTGGGAGTCGACCACATATTGTTCTTGGCGATGGTCTCACCACTCTGAGTGCGATCCTCATCACCTCCCTAAGAAGGATCCATGAGTCGTGGAGTCAAGATAGTCTCTATTAGGTTGAGAGACACCTCTATACAACAGCCTCCAAAGAACTCATGTCTGGCTATATCCGTGATTGGGGCATTTCCGCATCAAAAGATTCAATCTCTCCCAAGCCTTGCCAACAGCCTCATCCTCCAACCGCTCAAATGTAGCTATTTCCCGTTTCATCTCCATAATCTTGCCTCGGTGAAACCCACTTGAGAGCGCGAAGGCTCTTTTGACATCATTCCATGTATGGAGAGAATGATGTGCCAACGATTTAAACCACCGACTTGCTTCACCTTTCAAAGAAAAAGGAAATAGCTTTAACTTGACTATCTCGTAATCAACACCAGATAATGGCCTGCTTCACAGATTTTTGTCTGAATGTGGACAAGAAGTCGTGTGGATCTTCCCCGAGCGCATACCATGGAAAGAGCTATTCTCGAACTAGAGCAACTACTCCGTTCTTTAGATCAAAGTTCACTCCTCCCATGTCGAGGACGAATAGGTCTATGCCCCTCGAGAAAATCTTGATTTAGATATGGGGTGTCGGGGTCCCGGTTCAATTAATTAAAAAAATCGGTTCTCAGCGAAATTGTTGAAGTTGTTGATTTATGCCGCTTTGTTGATTCTGCTTGTTGCCAAGAGCTTGCATCTGCGCCAAGGAGTAAATTTAACTGAGCTTGGGGATCGTGGATTTGGAATTGGTGGATCTTGATCTCGCCATTATGTCCAAATCGGGAAAAGCCTCCTTCTAAAATTAGATCGTTCGTGCTCGGGATCGAAGATTAGAGGTCCTTCTTACTTCTTCGTTTGCATAAACCGTAAGAAAGGAAAGGAAGAAATCAACCTTAGGGTTGATTAGAACGAGTTTAGAGAAGATTGGAAGATTCGTGAAGTGAACGCTGTTTCGAGCAATCGAACCCAAGGCGTTCGTAAGAGACAGATAAAGCGCACGGGGCGTTCAAAGATGGGTGAACGCTGTTCGAAAGGCTTTTAGTATTTTTAATTTTTTAATTTTAGAAAATATATAGAAACCGAAATCGAAAAGAAACCTACCTACTAAAAAGTTTAAAATCAAGAAAAACACTAAGACGGTAAAAAAGCGTGTTGAAACCTTCTAGGGCCAAAATGGAGGGGAAACAGTGGATTTTGACCTCGAAAACACATCGAACGGCCTCACGGCGTTCACCACGTCGTCGGCGCCGAACGAAGCTTTCCGAATTGGGGTCCTGCGTTCCAAACGGACACTCGAGCCGAAAGTTATGGTCAAAATACTACCGCGTGCCCTAACGACTTTTTTGACTCGTAAAATTGTCCTAAATAGAATCCGACAACCGTTACCGACTCCCGGCAATGGCGCCAAAAACTTGTTCGGTAAAACGAAGTTTTACAATTTATAACCAAACACCCCAAGTATAAGGATCTGTAGTAAAGGATGTTATCGGGTCGTCTGGGCGGAGTGGAACGTTTATCGAATTCAAATATAAATCTATATCGATTATGTCACGATTATAAACTAAACTACTAAACTAAGGCTGAAACTAACTAAAACCTAAACCTAAGAATTAAAACTAGAACAAGAATAAAAACAAGCAGAAAATAAGAAAACAGAAAGACGGACGAGCGTTCACTTTAATGAACGAGCGTCTGGAAACTAAATCTACTGGACGAAATGCTCCTGTATTATGACGAAGTCCGATTACGAACGAAAAAAAAGTGCAGGAAAACAGCAGGAAACTAGGGTTTATAAAACTAGAACTTACACTAAACTTAATCTAAACGGTTTGATTAAAACAATTAAAGGAAAACACAGTGAGGCGACTGGACTCCACTTATCAACCAACAATCCAACTAGACGGTGATTAAAAAGACATAGTTTTTAGTAGTGATTTATCACGAATTCAATCAAATATCTTTAATCAAATTCCTAAGGTTCCGTTTATCTTTTTCAAGCAAACTAAACATGCAATCAAAACAGGATCACGAGATCGTTTCCAAACTCTTACTCAACTAATCATGCATAATCTCTTAAAACACAATTAGATGCATCACTTAAACGAAAGAGAACTCAAATAAACAGACTTTCGTAAATTTATTCAAGCATAAAGATAGATAAATAGATCGTTTCATAGAATTGATAATTCAACAAAACATGGCAATGTAAAACAGCGTTAAAAAGTGATGAAAAACTAGATCTTAAACTCACTAAACATCCAGTATCGAACTCTCTAGTTGGTTTTGTTGTTGACGAGCTTCCTCCGTCGACTCACTGCAAGGTTTCTAGCCAACAATCATGTTGAAGATGATTGTTGGGTTGGAGAAGTTCATCTCTGCGTAAAAAGGCTTGTGGCCGCAGCTTTTTGGTGTAAAGTTGCGATCTCAATTATGTGGTATGAATTAGGGTTAAGAGGCTGCTGCTATATATAGATTTTTGGGTCGGTTATGACTAAGTCGGCAACGGACGCCGTCTGCGAATATCCGACGCCCGTCCGTAATGCCTGGACGCTGAGTAAACGCTTCGCTCATCCTCCGTCTGAACTCTCTGAATGTAAAATACGATTCTGGACACTGCATGGACGCCAGTTCACTTCCGGACGCTCGTTCAAGATCAGTAGACGCCCGTTTGAACTGCTGAGGATCGGATCTCTTCATCTTTATCCAATTTCGTCAAGCCAATTCCAACTCTATCTCTTATAATTCGACTTGAGCTTCATTTATCCTCATTATATGCACGAAAATTAACTCCTACTTGATAAATAAACAACGCAAAAATGTAGTAAAATCCAAATAATAATAATTCCATTAAATTAAACACTTAAAATCATTAATTTTGCATACAACCCTCTGAAAATCATCTTTATTAAATAATTACACTTAAACCCTTAATTCTTATATAAATTACGCAAATGTGGGGAAAATAATAATGAAATAAACCTTTAATAATCATATAAATATGGCCTTAACATCCACGTACTGTCCAAGTGTCTCTACACTTCGATAGATTTAGATCTATCCTCGCCTAAAAGGCATGTAAGACATCTAATACGTGCTAGTCTGCTTATACTACCAATGCCCTGTTTAATAGTAAATCAGCCTAGAGACATTTAAGTATCAAACTTATTAAAGTGATTAGAGATCTCATCAACCATAATCACCTATCATGGTTTCTCTATCACAGTTTAATACTAAGGACGTTATCATATAACAATTCATAATTGGTACTTTAGAAGAATAGATATATGACAATAGAAAAGCCATTTAATATATGCACAAACATGAAGAAATAGTAGAAATGATCCGACCCGGTCGGATCAAGTCCAACCCGATTGGGTTTAGGACACTATTTCAACAATCTCCCACTTGACCTAAAACCAATCACTCGCACACACAAGACCAAGTTGAAACACAAGAATCTCATGCAATACTCGCAACCAGCCCTAGCCATAAACGGATCGCTATCCGTCGGGACTCAGACTATCTTCATATCATGTTCCAAGTGACCAAGTCAAAGGAACCGCCTCAACACACACACGAATCTCTGACGAGACCCTGGTCCTTTCTTCAAGAAATGAATCCACTTACTATATCAACCATATAGAAAAGGTGGAAGAACCGTATAAGGTTCAGGAATAAACCTTCTAGATCCATGTACTGCTCCCGCTGCGCCTCTAAGGCACTACTGTGTTTTGGCCTGGTTGTAGAATTTATAGTGACCCATGGCTAAGAACATTTCCAGCTCACTGTATCACTTAATCAAAGTGATTGCAAACCCAGACATTTGCTCCCACTCGCCTTCATAAGACTCAGCATATACGTCTGTATAACTATATTTATTCACTTCCAAGTTTCGTTAAACTAGGAAACCATCCTTAACTTGTTTAAGGATATTCTCGACATTCACCAGATTTACTTTCATACTTGCTCATGACTATTCATGGACTATGAACATCCGGCATTACCTTTATGATGGTTCCTATCGCAGTAGCAAAGGAAACCTTTCATAATCATCATTTTTCACCTCATCTTTAGGACTAACGTCCTAACATACATAGATCTGGAGAACACCGGCTAGCAGTATCCCCCGTCGCGATCTATGCTAAACTCCTTTTAGCATCACATCTATATAGCTAAATTATAATCTAACCGCAGTTAAATCTATCACTATAGATTCTTATTTCTAAAAATAAGAACTACTAATCCAAGTGCTTTCGTAAAGTCCTTGAACTACCAAACATTAATTGAATATAACATGGGGTGATAATTCTCGAAAGAGATATACAATACCTTACTCAAAAATCATAACACACTCGCACTATCCATCTTGCACATTTGGCATATTCTTCTTTTGACTAAATCTAACTCCTTTGATTAACAAACAAAGAAATGTCTAGAGAAAGTTGTTTGAGTCCATGAATAGATCTCGTGGGCTCACATATCATGTTATCGTCTATGAACATCGAGCTGTCTGCCCAACATCTTCAACACTATCATATAGTCATGATACGAAGTTACAACAAGCATAGTCTGAATAGAACTGGGCTCAGCCTTACAAGGACATTCCCTCTAGGTAAGACAGACTAGGTTCATAACCTGTTTGTCACTGATGGAATTTAATTCAGATATTATGTCTCCTGGCCATATCTCTCAATATTGCCTTTTAAACATTCTTTCATAAGTCGTGAGATATTCATTCTTCAAGATGAACATACCAGTAGCCTTTTCAGGCTTGAGGTTATCCATAGACTTACAGAACTTTTGTGTGCTCTGAGCAGTGTTCTACACATCATCGCTATGCGGCGTCTGCTCATGTTCCAATGGTTGAATATATCGTTGTGGTTCTCAAACTCTTTTGAGATCTTATTCACTCCCACTGTTTCTTTTGGAAGAAACACTTCCTTTTAGAAGACAACATGTTTGGAGACAAAAATTTTGCTCCACGGACAAGTAAATAATATCTACTGTGCTAGTTAAGATATTCCCCAAAGTTGTATATGTCGTACTAGGCTCCAAGCCTTTTTGACTTTGCCTATGAAAATTTCAAATCATCTGTTAAGATGGATTCGACATTATCCTCTTCCATATCTAATATGGAATTTATTCAACCTTTATTCTTTGGAACTCGGTTAAGTATAAGGGCACTATCCCGAAATGGGTAAGGGATACTTCGCATGGCTTGCGTCACACCTTTATCTTATAAAGTGTTGTTTCCATTTTGGGAACACAATCTAATTGCATATCCATAAGATGGTATCCTTCAAGGGAGAATCTTATTCCTTTTCAGACGACTTCTGAAACACCCTTCAGGTATTAATTACTTCAATCCAATTGAAGATTAATTCCTAAGTAGCCTATCGATCTCATGTTCGTACTAGCTCGAACTTTTCGGGCTTTCCGAATTGTCGTGCTTCAATAAGTACATTCAACTATTTCTAAAATAGTCATAGAGATTAATAAACAATATTTGTGGCATTAATTGTCATAAGCCAACAAAGATCGGTATGTTTAGGCTTTGGACAATTTTTCTTGATTTTACAACCTTTTTCATAAAAGGGTATTTTAGTCATCTTTAGATAAGATGCGTAACACCCACATGATTCATAATCACATGGTTCAGACATCATCTGAATGACATTTGATTATATGTTTCTCTTCCAGAGAGTCGACATCTAGAACAACTACAAATATCAAGGATAACAGCCATACAAATATTTAGTTGAGATCTCTTCACATATATCAACTATATAGTGACATCAATCTAGTATGTTGGATTTAGTGACCTTTCAACTTTATCAGAATAACATTTATTCTTTACAATTGAATATGTCTACTAAACCCTAAAGAATAACTCAAAGTATGTTCTTCATAAGAACCTGAACATAATAACATTTGTTTAGTTCCCTTATCAGTTTACTAGATCCAGAATATGGTAAGTGTCACAACGTTTGCTTCACCTTCCATATCTACAATTAATCTTTCTAATTTAATCACACTCGTAAGATATCATATATCTAAGAGTTGACTTAAACTTAGATAGATTTATCTCAACAGATTTGCTTAGAATAAAGACTTTGATAAGCTCTCTATTTATGCACACGCCCTAACTTTTCATTTTTAATCCTTTAAACACTTAAAAAATGTTTCTTATTGTAGTCTTCATAAGACTTAAGAAATATCACAAGAGCCATGTCTTTAATTACCTTTCATAAAGAAAATCTAAAGTTTATTAAATAGTTTATTTAACCTTTTAAATCGTATTTAAAACATTAACTATTTAATTAACCTTTAACAATGGTATAATTAAGTCGATACTTAAATTTTGAAAACAACCTTTCTAAAATTACATGTGGTCATTCTTATCCAACGTTTGAATTAATTGTCATCGTATGACAGAATGATCATATTGGATCGTATCCAATGTCATGAGCTTCCGCTTTTCATTAATAATTAAAACCTTGGAGTACTGCATCAAATATGTAGTCTCATTGTCTCTAACTACTATAACGGGATTGCTCATATCATTGCTTATTTTAAAAGGATTAAAATTACTTAACTATATTTGAGAACGTTTCTCAAAAGGTAACAGTCATGATTTGGTTTTACTAATCGAGAATAAAAATCATAAATATAAAGTTTGCTAAAACTACAACATAAAAATGAAAATAAAAGAGTGTTGTTGTTTATACATGCAAAATCAAAATGGCCTTTTGGTTTATGATTTTGCTCCCACTAGTCAAATACTCCCAATTGACTTTCAAGAATTTTTTCAAAAATTCTTTAGTGGCTAAGATCCAATCTAGTTACCTCGATTCCCGGCGGTGGTCGATCAACCAAGATAATTTCGAAACGTAGATACCTCTTTACCATTCACATCTCTATGTGATTCTCAGTGGTTGACTAGTCAACTCTTTGACGATACGCATCATTATGTGTTAGTCAACCCCTTGTCTCTAAAGTCTGACGGCCCTGACGGTGGCCAATCACCGAAAGACTCTAGTCATGTCATAACCCAATATTCATGAGATCTCATACGATCATATCTCAATAACGACGATATACCCGAGGTAGGTCAACTCCCGGCGGTGGTCGATCAGTTGGATCCGAACACAGGCTCTTCACCGTCGTTATAATATTGGGAGACAATATTTCGACTTGATTTTTGTTGTGGAAGTATTTTGTAAATTAATTCACTTAATTAATTTTAATTTCGGTCTCATCAAATATATCTATCTATATATTCATACATCCTACACATTTATCTAGATCGTGCCTAGTCATGCATCTATCGTATCATATAAAATAAATACAAGCACAAAATAAATAAATGGGTAAAGTAACCGGTATGATCATGGACTTTTCCTAGGTGCGGTTTCGAATACAAACTGAAGAAACCACGGGTCGCAATCTAAAGGTAGCTGCAACCGCCAATAGGATCTTTAATGCTCCATTCTCCAATGGGATCATTATTTTCGTCTTTCTTTAGTCTTCATCTTCTACTCCATTCTTGTTACATTTAATTCTATCTAATAAAATAAATACACCCGCCTTTTACCGGAGGAGCTAACGGAATGGGATAAAATGCGTAAAATAAACTAGGTCACGTTTTTCATAACGGCCTCGGACAATTTTTAATCCAACGTAAAATTAAATCATTCACATCTATCCTATTTGGTCGAAATTCACGATCAATCGGGGTCCCTATAATCATATTATATCTCTTATATCTAATCCATACAATAATATCTTATGAAAAAGATAAAATTAAAATTTAACTACTTGCGCCTTAATTAATCAATTAACATTTAATCTATTAAATAATTGTATCCAATCAATTAACTAATTAACATTTAATTAATTAAATGATTTTAATCGAAATAAAATTAACGATTAATTTTAAACGATTTTTAATTTTAATTTTAATTAATTAGAACTTTTCTAAAAATAAATCAAAATTAAAATTAAGTCTCTTTTGTTTCTTTCCTAAACCAAAAGGCATCTTCCTAAACCAAGTTTGGTTTAGGCCTGACCACTTTCCAAAATCAAAATTTTGTAAGTAGCTTGCGCTTGCGCTTTTTTACAATCAAATATTTGAAAAGCGCTGCGCTTATTCCAAATCAAATAATTGGAAATGCCAAATAATTTTGGTTTAAGATGGCCACTTTCCAAAATCAAAATTTTGAAAGTGGCAGCTGCTTGCGCTTTTACAAATCAAATATTTGAAAGAAATTTGCGCCTATTCCAAATCAAATATTTGGAAATGCCAATATTATTTTAATGTCGTGTGATCCCAATGGCTAAACTATTCGCACCATTGGTTAGCCACGTGACACAACTAAACAAAGGAGAAATTACCAATCACAACTATGAGCCATATTGAATCAAAAATACACAAAACAAAATTTGGAGATACGCCAAAGATTGACGGTCAACCGATCGCCGGCAAGAAGTTGCCTCTTTGCCGCCGCCGCCAACCAACCGCTGCCGGTGGTGGTGCCGCCGCCAGTCGGCTGAGCACCACCCGATGTCGTTTTTTTTATGTATCACGTTTGCGAATCAAAAATCTTTCATCTTTTAATTACGTGATTTAAACGATAAAATTAACTACGCAAAATAACATGCTTATTGCTTAAACTCGAAGCTCTCTCTGATACCACTGTTAGGAATTCTACGCGGGAATGCAGCGGAATTCAAAATTTTGATTTCCTTTGACCCAAGATCGACTTCGTTTAAGCAATAAACAAATAAGCTAAAGACGGTGGTTACCTTGGTTGATCTAAAAGGTCGACGCTTTGACCGTCTAAGGAGAGTAGTTCTGCATAGAGCCGCCCAAGTGTTCGGCCTCTACCGCTAGTCCACAAGAACAACCACTGAATCCCATCATGGATTGCTATTGAAAACTCCGGTTCTGGGACCGCGCTTTTCCCTCTCTCCCAACTATCTATGGGATCGCTCTCTATTTTACACAAGAACTATTACTTCTTGGAATTATGATGTCTGAAAAAGAAATTGACACCCACCTCCTATTTATAGTGGTTGGGGCGCCTCAAGTAGAGTAGAGGAGAAAAAAAACTTTCCCAATAAAATAAGGAAAATCTCCTAGATTGATTTATCTCATTTAATTTAATATCTTATATTAAATATTTCAAGATATCATCAATATCTTATATTACTATCTTTATCTTATTACTATAAATCAATTTACACACGCGTGTGCAAATCTATAGTCATTAATATCTAATATTAATATATGATAATCTTATTAATTAAATTGCACAATCTAAGTTTTATCTTATACACTTAAATGTATACCACATATATATAGCCAAATATTGGCTTCCTAATATTCTTTTAATTAATATAATACTATGATTAATTATTTTGCAAAATACATGTATATCACATATATACATAATTTCAAATTTATATGTATCAATATACATATTTAATTAATCATCATAATTAATATCTTGTATTTAGTTTATTCATAATAAATAAATACCACCATATTAATTTACCACTATAACCTTTACACACTACATAAAAACTGTCTTTCAGTGACAAAAACTTAGTGATGGGAGGCTAATCCCGTAATTAAAGGTAGTTATAATGACGGAACCTAAATTATTTTGTTGTTAGATGACCAAATACCAATTACCGTCATTAGTGATCATATTTCCCGTCATTATGATCCCATAAAAAAAATTCCTCTCATTATTTATACAATTTTTTAAGGAAATTCATACAATTTTTTTAATGTACAACTTTATGTATAATTCACCGATGGAAAAAAAAGTAAATAACAAAAACCAAATTCAACCAAATCTTATTTTTCAGATCATTCCCAAGCGTCTTCTTTCCCAAAAAAATAAGAAAGATATCCCAACCCTAGACTTCTCTCAAAACACATGAATCGGCTACATTACGAATTCATTTTCCACCATCCAAATCGGGATCCTCCTCTATCCAAATCAGGAGAATAATTGTTGTTAAACATCTTGGCTGCTCATTCTTGCCCAGCTGTTAGGACGGAGAGTTTGTTCAGTGATAAGCGCTCTATGAAAGAACTATTGAGCAAATCTGGTTCCCTTCATCCGGGAGAAATTGACGATTTACTGGAATCGGGTGAGAGCAACTCACTTTATCTCTATAAGAAAGCTTCTTTTGGCCGAAAATCGACTTTTCCGGAGGTTTCTTTCAACTTTGGTGATTCTGACATTCCACGGCAGCCATGGCAAATTTGGTGGGTCTTGTTTTTCATTCGAACTCTAACACTGCAGCTCCTACTTTCGGCAAAGGGGGCAAAGTCTCCTCCTAGGTTGCTTTAGGGGCGCGTAAGGACCACCTTACCTATGGTAAGAAACTACCAGCACCACAGGTAATCCTGTTCCTTGTTTGTTCAGGTTCTAGGGATAATATATCTTTTCAACCCCTGAAACCTATGGCAGTTGAAGGGGTAAATGTAAAAACTGAAAGATCTACTTAAAATAATCGAATGAAATTCATTTGGGGGAAAAATTCTTTGATAGCAGAGTGATAGTTTCTGACCCTAAATTGTGAAGACATTCTCCAAAATTTTAGCATATAATGTTAGATGTGAATGAATATGTTGACAAGGATTCTTCTGTGTGTCTAATTGGGTCCTTTATGGGTACACCTACAGGTAAAAAAACTTTTGAATACTTAAAAGAAAAAAGGGGATGTTTACCACAAAGTAATGTTTTTTTAACAGCCAAAATACCATAAAGTAATGTACTCCATCTGTTTGATAATCTTCAAGATTCTTCAGCGAAGAATACGTTTCCAACCTCCTCAATGGAGGTCCCTACATTGTTTATGGTAAGTTCCTTCTTTTGAAAAGATGTCTCAAAGTGTTTAAGTTAAATTACGAAGATGTTAGTATTTTGCCAATTTGGATTCAATTGCCAGAGAATGATATGATATGCGATTGTATAAGCTGTAATTATTTCAAATTTTATAACTTATACCTCTCATAAGAGTTGATGCCTTTTGTTATTCCAACTGTTAATCAGAATGCTGCTCAGACCAGTGCTTACAGATGATGTGTGCATCCACCATTTTTCGCACCAACTTTTGGTCTGCCATCGCTGCCAATTGTAAGCATTGCGATTATAATTCAGTTGTAGTTTAATTCACATTCTAAGTGACACTTTAGACTGTGAAATTCCACTGCTTGTGTATTCTAATGAAGGCTTCATATTGTGTTATGTATATGTTGCCTTGATTAGCTAAATCACACTTTTTTTGTTTTAATATTTTTATTGCTCAACTTATAACATTGAAAATGTTTATTCTAAAGCAGAAGTTCATTTAACTGTGAAGTCTTTTGATGTTTCAAGAAATTTGTGGAATAATACAAAATTTTCCCTTGAACATACCGTTGAACACTTTAATAAACTGATCAATAAACTACATACTTGTTGATGCATTCTTGTAACAGAGTAATGGTAGTTCACAGATTAAACCAAGAATAATAGTAGTAGAACAATTTACGGTCACCCATACCCCTCCCTCCACCCCTCCCCTCTGCCGCCCTTTCATTTTGACTAAGCAATCAACATTTAACCTGATAGTATGAATATCAAAATTAAGCAATTATTGCTGCAACATTATGTCACAACAAAATGCCCCAACATTAATAGAAAAGCATGTCGAAAACCTGTATGTGTAGCGAAAACAATTTAATTACTTTGTTATTCTTTGTAATGCGTTGCATCTTTTAGATACCATTCTATGTTTAGTAGTGTGTAATCTTTTTTTTTTTCTATATAGAGATTCATATGTTTATCTGACTAATGCTCAACAATATTTCTGTGTAGAAAAGGACTCGAAGACAACAACTATTACGTTTTGAAAGACAATATATTATGGTAATGCAGGCATTAGAATTGAATTCCCAGTAACTCAATTATCTAAATCTATACTCTTCTATCAATCTGTTAGCTCTTATAGCAAACCTGCATTCATGTATGCAGATTAATTGTTTTCTTGAAAAAATTACTCTTCTTCCGGAGTTATGGAGATGATTCTTCATTGTGATGATGTTTATTTGTTAGATCGTGAGAGGTTGTTTATTTTTGCATCTGGATGCAAAAATGAGCTGATTGATGCTATTTAGGTTCATGTAAAAGCCATCTTACTATTATTGTGTAATGTGCATCATTTTCAAGGGAGGCATCCTCATCCATCCCTCCCCCCCCACCACCACACACACACACTGCCTGTGAAAGAAGTGTGATCATTGTGACTTAAGCTAGTTCAAGTAGTACATAGTTATTTAAACACTTTAAGCTTGATCTTGACAAAATAATTAGGGACATGTTAGATAGAAAAAGCTTGTAGTTCCCTTATTTGTCTAGTTGTTATGTTTCTTGTTTAAATAAGGTAATGTTATTTTGGATTTGGAAAGAATTTATGCGGTCAAACATATATAAATATTTGAATCCGGAATCTGAATTTAGATATGAGTTCTTAATTTATTACTTAATATGGTTGAGCAATCAAAGTCGAAGTTGTTAATATGTTGTAAGGAGATATAGGACCATTGTGTGAAACAAAATTATTGATTTTAATAGCTAAATCATTCACTTTAACTTACCATTTATGAACTGAGCAGATTGTTATGTTTTCTTGATTAGGAAATTTCATCTTTTTTTGTGTTCTTTTCTCATCTTTAAAGCTTTTTGTACAAATCACCCTAAATTTAGGAACCTGTTTCCTTTACTTAGATACCTTCTTGATAGAAATATTTGTATTAAATCATTTATTTGCTTTCATGTAGCCATGTTATTTATTTGTATGATGGACCCATTCTTCGAGTTTATTATATTTCAGTAATATGTTTTATTGACTTGCAGATTTCATTAATCTAGTTTACTCTGAATCGAATGAAATTTATCGCCCGTGAGCATGTAATGAAGGTTTTAGAGGTAATCAGCTGAACTGTGATTGTTTTTGTTGTTGTAAATTAGATTCCTCGCAAACAATGTTCATTTAACAAAAATATTGTGATTATTGTTGGCTATTATGATCCAAGGGTTGGGGGGCAACCTTGGTTCACTAAATTGTTGTCTGTAATTGTAACGCCCCGCTCCCGGATACCGAGTCCTTATCCGAAGCGAACGCTTTCACGTACGTATAATATTAAATAAATCTAATATTACACGTAAGCCTCTACTACGTCGTATCGAGTTTAGCAAAACGGAAGCTCAAAAGACTCGGCGAAACATCATAAATGCTACTAAGAATAGAAATCGACATACTAAAGATAGAAATGTAACATTTATTACATTGGAATACCAAACGAAAACTAAAACGTACGACAATCTCCAAAAGAGAAAAACTAGAAAGTCATTACAAGCTCCCAAACGAAACCTCAAGTCTAAAGAATAAATAAAACATAAATAATTAAAGTCTTCAACTTCGGCGCCTTTAAACGTCGCCATCAAAGCACTCTTCGAACTCCGGGTTAACTGTTCGTTTTCTCTCCCAAACACATAAATAAACATGCATTTGAGGTAAGTACATTGTACATAGTAAGCAAAGTAGGCTACAATTTAATTAAGGCTCTTTAACAAGTTTATTATTTTAATTATCTTTATGGGACCGACTCAATCTAGGGTTCACTTCACGTCCATCGACGTGTCATGACTAATCAAGCTTCTAACTTATCTTATCTTTATTACATCCGCATTCAAGGGCACTACGCATGGTGCCGCCCCACCACGAGACATCTGGGTGCAACCTATTGGTGGGAACTCACCAATAGCCACGGCTAGTCCCGATAGTATACTTGTTCGGTGAAGTCCTCCGCATTTGGGGTCTTATGAACCTACGGAGTTATTCAACTCAGAAAGTCCTCTACTCTCTGGTGCCTCGGGCCGCAGAGTTATCTACTTGTGAAGTCCCTTTACTCCTGGTGCCCTCTAACGGCCAAAGAAAGTTATCCACAACGAGTACCCTCTACTCCTGGTGCCTCTGAAAGGCCAGCAAAGTTTACTCGCTCTATCCGAAGGCCTACACATTGCGATATAGTCTTGTGCCTTACCAAGGATGACATGATGTTTAATCTTATTACTATGCAAGTATGTGATTATTAATGGTTATTAACTAGCCACCTAAGTGTTTTCAAGTAAGCTCCTCACAAACTCAACTCTCTTTCTTAGACCACTGTACACGGACAAGGCCTAACAATTACATGAGACATTGATGAATACTAATCCATCAAAGCACAAGCCCTTTCATGCCTTTCCGATGGTCCCGAACTTCAACTCCCTTGAAGAATACATTCGGTGCCGGAACTAAACGCATCAGAAACTCAATCGAGGCTTGTCTATGTTTAATTAATATTATTACTATTATACTATTTTCCATTTCAAACAACAACCATTATTAGCAATACAATACACTTATATACCTTTCCTCCTTACAGCATAAAACCAACCACAACATCATATTAGCAGTCTGAACTATACAAATGATGCTACTGTTCACCATGCACTCACAGTAGGCCTCGAAGACTTTTCACACTAGTAATTCCAGCCAACACCATCAAGATAGCATATTTATCTATACTATATATTATAATTATTTCCTTAACTTTTTCTTTTGCAAAAATATCAGCCACATGAATAGAACTAATATAATAACCCAAACTTGTTTCTCTCAAATGAATTAAGAATAATGGAATATAACAAACGGCCGTTACACTACACACACGAAAAACATATAAAACAGATGAGAAAGGCACAACCACCAAAACACAGACCGACCTATGCAACAATAAATTGATTATATGATTTTTTTTTAGTTTACAAAAACAGATTCAACCGAAAACACAATTTAAAAGTCTATATTGGTGGAAGACCTCCTACTGAAACCGTAATTAATTTGTAGGAAGATCATCTTACCTTAAACAAGCTATTCCAAGACCAAAACTCGTAAAACACAAATAGACTAAAACGACCGTTTTACGCAACAAACCTTGAGAAAAGCTCCAACTTTCTCGACATCAAACGATGCCCTTGTCACGACGATTCCGGCCGCTTCTCTCGAATCAAAACGATTAAGAATCGACTCGAGTGCACTCAAAAGTCTCACTTTTTTTTTCTCCAAGCCTTGCACGCATAAACAAGAATTTGGGGAAGAAAAATCGATTAAAAGGTTTAGAACCGATTGGGTTTATTCTTCCTTAAATAGGAAAAATCCCAACAATTAACCTAAATCCTTGTTTTTCCTTAAATACCCTTACTAATCGATTTCCTTTTCTTTCTTTCATACATATATAATCTCAAATATTTATATATATAATTAACAAATACTTAAACTCCGAATAAAAGGAACCGAACCCAATATTTCGTTTTAAAAATGACACGTCTCTGCTTTCTTTCCGAAAATCGAATATTACATTCCTTCCCTTACAAGAGTTTCGTCCTCGAAACTTAATCGTACTCAAGCCATTGACCTCCCTTAGCAACTTCTTCTTCAAATAAGAAACCAAATCCGAACTCCGCTTGCTTTCCCACGGACAACCTCTAACGCGCGCCTTGCTAACCTCGTAATCAAACACTACCGATTCCCGATTGTCCCGAACCCTTGTTCATGAATTCGATCGACCAAACACTCTTAAACCACTTTGAACCGCACTTAATCACTCTCTACCAAACTCTCGAGCCTTATCTAATTCACTTTGTACCCGGATGATCCATTAAGGTTTCTTAAAGATTGAGGTAGGCTTAACTTGCTAAATTTGCCTTACTTAACACCAAAAGTTTGACACTCTCGTATTAATTAATGTTGATATAGCTATGTTACCCGTTATTAACGTGCCTAAAAGTTAGTTCATTTATTTAACCATAATTACAACGTAAACTTAATCCATGTCATAAGAATATCTTGATAAAACAAACGAACTGAAAGGTACCTGGTATGACTGCATCCATAGCAAACACCCTCATTGGTCGAGTTGCACCTCCATTGCCATTTCTTTGACTTTCCTTTGTGTTCCGCATAGGACACTGCCTTGCGTAATGTCCTGGGTCTCCACAATGATAACAACCATTTGTATCTGCCCGACATTCTCCGGAGTGATTCCTTTTACACTTTGGGCAACCCGATGTGCTACCGGATGACCTAGCTGCTTGAGGTTTCGTAATCCTTTTCTCATCTTGCTGCTGAGGTGCTTCTTGATCTTCTACTTGGCTACTCTCCAAAGGTCTTTTTACTCCAATGACAACGGTGGCCCTCTTCTTGAAGTTCTCAACTTCCAAAGCCTTATTCAACAATTCAGCCATGTTCCTTGCCGTGAAACCTAACATACCAGACTGTATCTGATACGATAAACCTTCCTTATATAAGGCCATCTTTCTCTCTTCTACCTTCATTAGCTCGGGTAAAATCTTCCCAACTCGTTAAACTTGTTGGTGTACTGCGATACCGTCATATAGTTACCCTGCTTAAGCTTCAAAAACGACGACTTGCCATGTCTCGCTTGCACGGTGGTGGAAAGTACTCGTTATAAAACATGGCCTTGAAACCTTCCCGATCTGTCACTTTACCATTATCGCTCAGATAGCATCTATCCATGCTTCACCAGCACTCAAAAGAAACTAACCGCCAAGCTGTGCCATCTCAGTCTCAGGGACATGTATGTTCCTACATGCCTTCTCAAAACTTCTTATCCACTCTTCGGCCTTCGAATGCTCAACATTCCCAAAGAAATCCTGGACTTTGTTCCTTCTCAACCTTGTATACACGCTGACCGGGCGGTGCTCGCTCAAAAAATTGGTCTAATCGGTGGGGCTTGTGGGTACACCTGGAGGTATCCATAAGGCACTTGTCTTTAATCTTGGGGTTGTTGTGGGTATGGTGGAATCACTGGGCTCGGTCGATGGGGGTAGTATGCCTGGTGGTAACCCCGATGGTGTTGTGGTGTAGGCTGTGGTTGGTGGAAACCAAAGGGTGGGTCACCAAAACCTTGCTGAAAGTCAAAACGGGGTGACAGAGGTACAGTAGGTCGAGGAATGTGGCCTACTGGAGGTGGATAGGGGGTCTGCTGCTGTTGGTGAAACACTAGTGGTGAGGGGTGGCTCGCTGGTGGAGGGTAAACGCTGACCGGTGGAGGGAAAACACTGGCTGGTGGAGGGTAGAAGGTTTGTTGGTGTGGAGGGTAGCTTACCGGCGGAGCTACAAAACCACCGGAACATCGCTTACCAAGAGAATCAATCAACTCCCACGTGCCATCGTGGAGGTTGCTCCTGATGAGGTCGCGGTGACAAACTCTGTTGAGATCTTGGTGTAGGTGTCGCAGTATGAGGTGGTGGTGACGAACTCCGATGAGGTGGAGGAATCTGCCTCACAACACCGCCTCCTACGACCGGTGTCGGACTCTCTCGTCGAACTCCTGACGCTTCTCCACCAGCTCCAGTTCTAGTGAACACCATCCTGATGATCAAAGAAAACCAGAACGTTACTAAAAGATCTAGAGAAACTTATCTTAAAGAAAGGAAGCCTAAAGGACGCTTCGCTCTGATACCAACTGTAACGCCCCGCTCCCGGATACCGAGTCCTTATCCGAAACGAAACGCTCGGCACGTATAATATTAAATAAATCTAATATTACACGTAAGCCTCTACTACGTCGTATCGAGTTTAGCAAAACGGAAGCTCAAAAGACTCGGCGAAACATCATAAATGCTACTAAGAATAGAAATCGACATACTAAAGATAGAAATGTAACATTTATTACATTGGAATACCAAACGAAAACTAAAACGTACGACAATCTCCAAAAGAGAAAAACTAGAAAGTCATTACAAGCTCCCAAACGAAACCTCAAGTCTAAAGAATAAATAAAACATAAATAATTAAAGTCTTCAACTTCGGCGTCTTTAAACGTCGTCATCAAAGCACTCTTCGAACTCCGGGTTAACCTGTTCGTCTTCTCTCCCCCAAACACATAAATAAACATGCATTTGAGGTAAGTACATTGTACATAGTAAGAAGTAGAAGCTACAATTTAATTAAGGCTCTTTAACAAGTTTATTATTTTAATTATCTTTATGGGACCGACTCAATCTAGGGTTCACTTCATGTCCATCGACATGTCATGACTAACTGTTTCTAACTTATCTTATCTTTATTACATCCGCATTCAAGGGCACTACGCATGGTGCTGCCCACCACGAGACATCTGGGTGCAACCTATTGGTGGAACTCACCAATAGCCACGGGCTAGTCCCGATAGTATACTTGTTCGGTGAAGTCCCTCCGTACTTGGGGTCTTATGAACCTATGGAGTTATTCAACTGTAAAGTCCCTCTACTCCTGGTGCCCTTGGGCCAGCAGAGTTATCTACTTGTGAAGTCCCTTTACTCCTGGTGCCCTCTAACGGCCAGCAAAGTTATCCACAACGAGTACCCTCTACTCCTGGTGCCTCTAGAAAGGCCAGCAAGTTTACTCGCTCTATCCGAAGGCCTACACATTGCGATATAGTCTTGTGCCTTACCAAGGATGACATGATGTTTAATCTTATTACTATGCAAGTATGTGATTATTAATGGTTATTAACTAGCCACCTAAGTGTTTTCAAGTAAGCTCCCTCACAAACTCAACTCTCTTTCTTAGACCACTAGACACGGACAAGGCCTAACAATTACACAGACATTGATGAATACTAATCCATCAAAGCACAAGCCCTTTCATGCCTTTCCGATGGTCCCGAACTTCAACTCCCTTGAAGAATACATTCGGTGCCGGAACTAAACGCATCAGAAACTCAATCGAGGCTTGTCTATGTTTAATTAATATTATTACTATTATACTATTTTCCATTTCAAACAACAACCATTATTAGCAATACAATACACTATATACCTTTCCTCCTTACAGCATAAAACCAACCACAACATCATATTAGCAGTCTGAACTATACAAATGATGCTACTGTTCACCATGCACTCACAGTAGGCCTCGAAGACTTTTCACACTAGTAATTCTAGCCAACACCATCAAGATAGCATATTTATCTATACTATATATTATAATTATTTCCTTAACTTTTTCTTTTGCAAAAATATCAGCCACATGAATAGAACTAATATAATAACCCAAACTTGTTTCTCTGCAACGTAATTAAGAATAATGGAATATAACAAACGGCCGTTACACTACACACACGAAACATATAAAATGGATGAGAAAGGTACATACCACCAAAACACAGACCCGACCTATGCAACAATAAATTGATTATATGATTTTTTTAGTTAACAAAAAACAGATTCAACCGGAAAACACAATTTAAAAAGTCTATATTGGTGGAAGACCTCCTACTAAACCGTAATTAATTTGTAGGAAGATCATCTTACCTTAAACAAGCTATTCCAAGACCAAAACTCGTAAAACACAAAGAGCTAAAAACGATCTGCTTTTTACGCAAACAAACCTTGAGAAAAGCTCCAACTTCCGATCATCGAAACGATGCCCTTGTCACGACGATTCCGCCGCTTCTCTCGAACCGAAAGCGATTAAGAATCGACTCGAGTTCAAAAAGTCTCTCACCCTTTTTTCCAAGCCTTGCACGCATAAACAAGAATTTGGGAAGAAAAATCGATTAAAAGGTTTAGAAACCGATTGGGTTTATTCTTCCTTAAATAGGAAAAATCCCAACAATTAACCTAAATCCTTGTTTTTCCTTAAATACCCTTACTAATCGATTTCCTTTTCTTTCTTCAGATACATATATAATCTCAAATATTTATATATATAATTAACAAATACTTAAACTCGAATAAAAGGAACCGAACCCAATATTTCGTTTTAGCAAAATGACACGTCTGCTCTTTTTCCCGAAAATCGGAATATTACAGTAATGTTAGTGTTGTGCATTACTGAGCTTCGTTATTTTTTTAGAAATTTATTTTATAAACTTGTGGGGTTTACTCTTCCTTAAGTTGAATAAAGTACTTATTATTTTCCATGTATTGCTTTAGCTTGGCAGCATATGTCTTAGCTTAAAATTTCTTTTCTTTTTCTCATTCTTATCATGCTTAGATACCTGCTTGTGGTTGGACATAAGTTTTGGAGAATATAATGAAGAGATCAAAACTTTTGAGAGAGGCCTTTTCCAAGGCAAATATAACTCAACTAGATGGTCAGACAGTTAACACGATGTGTAGGTGCTACTTCTCAACAATTAAATGAAGAATTTTCGAAGGCAGATGTCCAGTTTAATAATTTGATTGAGGATCTGAGTCAAGTTGAATCAAGAAGTTTAATGGTTGAGGATCTCGGCCTTATGGTACCTTTGCAAGAGTTTATGATGGAAATGAAGGCCTTGAGACATCTCGGTTTATCAATAAACGCTTGTTTCCACATCTCAACGGTATTTAAATCTAAGTTTCTAGTCAATATATATTTTCTAGTCATTTACTATTATACTTACATTCAGATAGATGTCTATCTTTCAAAAATATATATATATATATATATATATATATATATATATATATATATATATATATATATATATCACAGTGATGATGGAGATTTAAATGCACAAAACAAAGTGCTCATGCAGCTTGTTTCTTTTTCTTCGGCTTGCTTAGATAAGTGAATTTTTTTTTTACAATTAAATTAATACCTTAAAAGAAATGTACAAAGTCCACTTTCCCATATATACATAAAATGTAGTTGTGTAATATTTATGGACTTATTTAGTGAGAGATTCACGATTGATGATGAGGGGAAATGGCCCTATAACATGGGCATGTCATTATTATATCATGATTTAATGATGGGAAAATGACGTTATAGTGACGGGATATTTTGTCATTAAATTGTTATTCAATGATGGGAAATTGACCCTATAATAAGGGGATATGCCATCATTTAATTGTTATTCAATGATGGGAAATTGGCCTTATAATGAGGGGATGAGCCGTTATTAAAAATAATTTTTAGTGACGGGATGATGCCGTCATTGAATGTGCCGCACAATCAATGACGGGGAACTGTTTCCCGTCATTAATACCTTTAACTAGAGAGGCAGTCATAAGAGTAAATTTTCCGTCATTAAAATTCTTTAATGACAGGAATTGGTCATTAAATAACGAGAATTCCCGTCATTAAAACCCAATTTTCTTGTAGTGATAGTCTCGAGATAAACTTTCCTTATTTGGTTATCAACTATAACCACATTTTAATCCGGCTAGATGTTCATATGTGTGTGACCCGATAGGCTTCCGAATATGTTGACCGTTGACACAAAGTGCAAATTCTGAAAATGCCCTTCATGCCTAACGATCGCGGGATAGCGTCTAGCAACGCACCGTGACCCCCAATCATCGGAAGAGTCAAATGCAATGACTACTACCTTTCATGTGAAATTGATTCGCAGTAACTTACAATCCTATCGCTGTTATAATATCCATACGGTCGTACGTCGAGTGTCAAACATTAACGACCGTATCTTATAATCTAGATATCATGCCCTCTCGAAGTAACTCATTTACTCCCACTTTGCAATGATTCACGAGAGCTTGACATTCCTTATAAGAAGGCCATTTCAGATATTCGATCCCAATTATAGGATACGCGATTCCCAGACGACCAATCATGTATACTCCGTATGCTTCAATATCACACCCAATCACTACCGCATGATTGCCCCGTGGCTAAGGGAAACCTCAATAGTGTCAAAGCATGACAATCCACACCGTGATGCCATGAAGACTCCGGTCATAAGGATAATTACACAACCGCCACATAGTGTTACACTTATCCGTGTAAGCAGGTCAGTCTAACTTACGCATTCTCTAATACACGTCCACATACGGTCCAAGTGTCTCTACACTTCGATAGACGAGATTTATCCATGTCCTTAAAGACATAAGACATCTAATACGTGCTAGTCTGTTTATACTATCAATGCCCTGTTTAATAGTAAATCAGCATAGAGACATTTAAGTATCAAACTTATTAAAGTGATTAGAGATCTCATCAACCATAATCGCCTATCATGGTTTCTCTATCACAGTTTAATACTAAGGACGTTATCATATAACAATTCATAATTGGTTCTTTAGAAGAACATATACATTACAACAGAAAAGCCATTTAATATATGCACAAACATAAAGAAATAGTAGAAATGATCCGACCCGGTCGGATCCGGTCCAACCCGATTGGGTTTAGGACACTATTTCAACAAAGAAGTCCCGGTAAACCGAGTATCAGCTCTGGTTTACCGAGCCAAGATTACTATTATTTGAACATCAGATTAAAAAGCTGAATTTTTAGAGACTCGTGGCGGAGACACGTTGCATCAGACACCACCAGTCAGTTGAAACAGTCCCATATTCCCCTCTTTTCAAAATTTTCATCCTTCCCCACACTCCACCATAACTCCACCTCAATCCCATCAATCACCCCCTCAAATCCCTTTCCCTAATTACTCATCTACCCACTATCCCACCAAATCCTTCCACCTTCCAACATTTTTTCTATTTGAACCACTCTTTCACCACCTTTATCTTCATTCTCATCTACCATCATCTTATTCAATCACCAAAATTCTTCCATTTCTTTTCCTTCACAAAAATTCGGCCACCATCACCACCCCTATCACCACCATACCTCCACCAAAATAAAACCTTTCTTCCATTTTTACTTACCAAAACACCAACCATATCATTTTTCTCCATCCCTGTTGTTGAATAGTGCTGTTGTGCTAGTGAAGTGCTGCCGTTTTTCATCTTCCATTACCAGAAGCACAGTCGCAGTCAGAAGCCCAGAAAAATCCAGGCCGGTAACTCGAGGCCAACCTCTGGTTTACCGAGGGTACCTTTTTCAGAATAGTTAAAGGTTGTGGAGGACTGTTTTTAATCTAAAATAGGAAAAAAGGACAAGAAAAAAAGATAGTGGTTGAGATGGACAAAAACGCGCATGTTATTACATGTGTTACTACATGTGATTGTAGCAACATGTAGTAACACATATAGTAACATGTGTGTTTTTGTCCTTCTCAACCACTATCTTTTTTCTTGTCCTTTTTTCCTATTTTGTATCTTATTTTGTCCTTCTAGCCCACGACCCCTTTTCAGAATCAGCATCATTATCAGTTCCTGTTATCTTCATGGATGGGTCCTATGCGTAGCCGATCTATCCTTCGTTCAAGTGGATATCAGAGTATCTATGAAGATGCTAACCCTTTGATAGACGGGGTTGAGCAATTTCATTCATTAGCAATCTACGAGTTGTTCTGAGTACATTTGAACGCAAGATCTATTGCTCGTGAATGGGGCGTTGAATTGGACGACTGCGATGAAATCTTTCCACGAGCCCTACAGGTGTAAGATATTTTGGATATGGAAGAGGCACCGACACGGTTCAACGCCACGGTGGTAAGAGAATTTTATGCTTATGTTTCGTATAACCCAGGAGCTACTTTAGCAATGGTCTGTGGTGTTAAAGTTGATTTTTTGATCGAGCGGATCAATGAGTATTACGGGGTTCGCAATCCACCGGTGGGCCCGGTAGAGTACACATCGTCGAGCATTATTAAAGATCTAGAGAGGATGGATAAGATTGCTGATCACTTTGGGGTGCAATGGAAGCACAACCTTATGGGAGCCCCCACCATCTTCCATGAGAATGAGCTATCCTAGGATAGGAAGGTGGTTAATCGATTTGTTTGTGCTCGCCTTTTGCTGACCAAGCACACGGTGTTTGTCACACCGAAGAGGGCGGAGTTGATGTTCTAACTAGAGCAGGGATCTCCAGTCAACATCGGTCTCCTGATGCATAGCCATATTCACTAGCTTGCCACCACATCTGAGCACGAGCAGTTGCCATATGGACCGATGATTGACTTGTTTGCTTTGGAGAACGAGGTCAAAGTTCTGGTTAGTGATGAGTGAGAAAACCCTGAGCCGGTGATTTGTACACAGTCCGTTTCAAAAGGGCAAAGATGGGTCAGTTCGAGAGGAGAGAGAGAAAGCGTACTCCGGTCCACGGAGCACCTCGGACCTAGAGATCCTTGCTAGAGGAGCACTCGAGTGAAATTTAGAGGCTACATCGCAAGATGGACAAAATTATAGACTTTCTAGGAGTTCCTCCTGCAATGCCACCACCTACGACTGCCCCACGTCATAGAGAATACTCTTCTACTGCTGCTGCCTCAAGTTCTGGACCACCTCCCGGTTTCGAGCCTAGAGATGACTGGAAAGATTATTCCTATAAGTACTAGTTTTTTCTTTCTTATTATTGTTGTTCTTTCCCATTTTCTTGTTTTTATTTTTATTTTTATTTTTATTTTATTTTTTCATGTCTAGTTGATGTAGCGGAATTTTATTAATATAATGATTTTGTCGGCTTAATTTGTTTGGAGTCAGTTATTTTCACTTTTACTGCAGCAATTTTATTATACAGTTTCTTGTCACCACAATTCTTCTTGGTTTGTTTGAGCTACGTAGCACAGATTATTCATGGACTACTTACATGAGGCCGATGATTTATACGAAAATCCATTTCTTCTTTGGTTCTACCCTTAACCGAAGTTAAGTTCCTTTTCATTTTCATTTTTCACCTTACACATTACGGACAATGTTTCGTTTAAGTGAGGGGGGGGGGGGGGGGGGGGTAAGGAAAGTCACTTAGCTTCTTAGCACTATATTCCATAAATTGCATGATTATATTGATTTTCTTTGATGCACGATTCACCATCTAGACTTTGATTCATTTCGACATAATTTCGAAAAAATATGATATCTTTGAACTTTTTTAGTTAATTGACATCATCTTTGTTTCACGATGTCCAAGTAAAAGTATGTGCCCACTTCTGATGTAGTGGCGTATTAAGCGCATACTCTATTATGAGCCACCATTTTAAGCACGTATAACTCACTTTCCTTGGTGTGAAGTCGATAGCATATTGCTTTGACTAGAGTTCACCCTGGCTTTATCCCGAATTATGTTTCACCAATGCTTATAAAGGCAAAGGAATTTCGGATTCGGTAGTTTATCAAGAGTGGGTTCGTGAGGATAGATAAATCAATGACAGTTCACCTGCCAAGAAAGAGAAGTGTATTGAAATATATACATCTATATTGTCTTTGCCAAAATTTGAGTCGATGGAGCGTAAAATGCACGACTTTTGCATAGACCGATAAACATGAGCCTAAGAGTAATACATACTCGGTTCTCGATCTGCCTTGCCAGCAAATTTGAATAATAAATAACATGTTTGAGACTGGTTAGTTCGACTATGGGTTGACGTAATGCGATATTGTCTGCATTACTAAGCGGTTGTGAAAGTTATTGCACACACACATTGGCTTATGATGTGTATAGTGTTTAATGTGTTACTGATGGATATGAGTGGCGTGATCTTGATTATGACTTTGTGAGGCATAGTTGTTTTTAATTAACTTGTGTACTGATCAGAGTGTTGTTTTCTTTTTGCCTTTTTGTTCGGGACGATCAAAAGTTAAGTGGGGGGTAGTTGATAACGCCCTAAATGTACCAATAATTATAACATTATTCACCCCGAATTCTACTCAAGAGAGGATAGATAGGTTCGTTATTATGTGGAATATGTGTTAAATGCTATGTGCATATTTCCAGGATCGTAATTTTGCATCAATGTTATTTTCCCGAAGATTTGGTACTATTTTGTCTCATTTTGTATGTTCTATAGGATGTACCGAATCTGGAGCATTGAAGAATGGATCTGGACAAGAAGAAGTATATTGGGCCATGTGATTAAAGTCCAAGAAGAATTTTGCTGAAGAAAAAGAAGAAAAGTCGGCCCGGTTTACCGAGGGCTAGGCTGGTAAACCGAGGACTTGTTGGACACGAAATTGATTCTACAGTCTCTACTTGGTTGGTCAGGGTTTTAGAGAGTCATAAGTCGGCTATTGTATCTATATAAAGCCGCATATACTGATTATTACACAAGCACTCAATTATATTCAATTACATTATACAATTTGAAGAAATAAAGTTATTCCAAGCTTTTGAGGAATTATTTCTGGTTTTCTCCCTTTCTCTACCATCTCTAGCTTGAGTAGATCGAGCTAGGTCTCCATCGTTGAAGGTATGAAGCTTTGAACATTCCTTTTTGTCTTCAATATGATAGATCTGTTCGTATTTATGTGTTTTAGTTAATCTGCATGTTTAAAGACCCCATAAATTACTTAGATTAATCGTAATTGAGCAATGTACATCCAGGGATAGAAAAAGCTAACCCTGGTAAACCGACGGTCTATACCGGTTTACCGAGGAAATATTTAGAAAACCTAAAACTGGGATTCACTGCAGCTACGTTGATCGATAGGTTTAATTAACAGTAGGTTAGATCTGGCAAATCTGCTTATTGTAACCATAAAACTAGCTTGAAATACGAATAGTGAAGTGTTAGTTTGGACATAGTCTTAAATGGACCCTAGGAACGTGCTGATTAGTGTCGACAGATGTCTATGCATGTTAGCGGTATGAGTTAGCGCTCGATATCAGCAATTCTAGTTCTTTATGCGTATGGGCTATTACAGACCAATTAAGGAGGGTAGCTTGCGTATAGATTGTCTACTACCGTTGTCAGAGTAGATAGGGTTAGGAGTTTCACCCGTAGCTGATAAATAAATCAAAAGCTTGCTCGATTAATTTAAGGAAATTATGTGAGGAAGTAAACAGAACGATTAACTAATCCAAGTTAGTAGATCGGTGAGAAGAGGGGGAGAAATACCAATTTTCTTTTATGTTCATTGTTTGTCCATGACTGCCTATATGTTGCTTCTTAATTTGGTTAGAGTCGTTTATACTTAGAGTTGCAATGTCTCTGTGGGATCGAGCTTGTAACATCCCGACTTTTCGTAAAAAGGTAAAATAGTCATTGGGCGTATTTTCTACGACCTAATTATTATTTGTCCCATTTATTTAATTAAAAAGGAATTAATTAAAGGATTTAGCTATTAATTATAAAGGATTTAATTATTGGCTATAAAAAGGAATTAATCCCCAAACTCAACCAAGCCCAGGCCAATTTCACCCTAGCTGTTGGGATGATGACGTCGACGACAACGGCCTCCTCTCAGATCCTGAATGTCTAAAATTTGACGCCTGTGAAGAAATTTGATTAAAATATGTCCTTATAAACAAATAAGATTTCTTAGTGTCCTAAGTGCCTATTAAGTACTCAAACTAGTCCTTATAAACAAATACCCATATAAAAAACCCCAAAAAACCCAACCCAAAACAAACAGAGGCTAAGTGATTTTCCTTGGGTTTTGATTGATATCTTGCACAAACCCCAACTGCAAATGATAATTCAGGTCTACTGGCTGTTAAGTACAAAAGTCTGCCTATCATTCTTCTATACAAAGTCTGATCAACATCTCTTCTTTGTCTTCATCCAATTTGACACCATTACCCATATGAATTGTAATTTGGGAACTGTTTTCCATACCAAATTTCTTCAACAGTTCCTTGTTGTATTTGGTTTGATGAATGAAGATTCCATCTTTCATTTGCTTCACTTGCAATCCTAGAAAATAGTTCATTTCACCCATCATACTAACCTGGAACTTGCTTTTCATGAGATTAGCAAACTTTTCACACATTAACTCATTTTCAGATCCAAAGATAATGTCATCCACATAGATTTGTACCAGTAAGGTGTTATTTCCTTCACTGATTCTGAAAGAAGTCTTGTCAATGGTTCCTTTTGTGAATCTATTGTGCACCAAAAACTAAGATATAGTCTCATACCAGGCTCTAGGTGCTTGTTTCGAACCATAAAGTGCCTTGTTCAGTATGTACATTTTATTTTCTTGATCTTTAACTTCAAATCCAGATGGTTGCTGAACATACACCTCCTCTTCCAGAATGCCATTCAGAAATGCACTTTTGACATCCATCTGGTAAACCTTGAAGTTTTTGAATGCAACATATGCAAGGAATAATGTGATTGCTTCCAATCTTGCAACAAGTACATATGTTTCATCAAAGTCTATTCCTTCTGCTTGTGAATAGCCTTTTGCAACTAGTCTTGTCTTATTTTTAATAATGGTACCAGATTCTTCCAACTTGTTTCTGTAAACCCATTTCGTACCAATGATATTTGCATGATCAGGCCTATAAACAAGTTCCCATACTTGGTTTCTTTCAAGCTCATTCATTTTTTCTTGCATGGCAATTATCCAGCCAGGATCAACAATTTCATCTTCATTAACTTTAGATTCCAACGGAGAAGGAAAACATGTGAGCATTTCATCCAGTTGACTTCTTCTCTTTAGACCTTGTTGTACACCACTGATAACTTGTTCAACAGGGTGATCCTTCAATCAATGTAAATAATTTTTTCTTTGATTCACTAGAGCTTGTTCTGCTGGGGGATCTGCTGCTGGTTCACCAGTGGGTTCAACAGGTCCAGAAGCAGGTTCAACAGTGGCATCAATAGGAGCTTCAACAGGTCCAATATCATAATTTGAACTGGCAAAAAGATTCAGTTGGCCTATTATTCTTTCAATTTCCACAAGAACATGTGTGTTTTTCTTTTCTTGAACTGGTTATGAAACATTTTCAATAGTATCTCCAGCAAATTTGGGTTCGTCAAGCACTACATGAATAGATTCTTCATGTTTTAGGGTTCTTTTTTTCAGCACCCTAAATGCCTTGCGGACTGATGAATATCCAAAAAGATGCCTTTATCAGCTTTAGGTTGAAATGTTTTTAGTTGATCTTTCCCATTGTTGTGTATGAAACACTTCTTTCCAAAAGCATGAAAATATGAGATATTTGGTTTTCTGCCATAACAAATCTCATAAGAAGTCTTCATAAGCTTTATGTTCATTAAAGATATGTTATGTGTGTAGCAAACTGTATTGATTGCTTTAGCACAATACCTTTCTGGTAGCTTTGCTTTACTGATCATTGTTCTGTCTGCTTCCTTCAAAGTCCTATTTCTATGTTCAGCAACCCCATTCTGCTGAGGCGTTTCATTTGTAGCTAGTTGATGCAGCACCCCATTCTTCTCACAATATTCGATGATGAAATTGTTTAGGAATTCAGTACCCTTATCTGATCTGATCTTCATAAATGAAACACTTTTCTCATTTAGTAATCTCTTCAGTTCAGGCAACTTCTACAAAGTTTCACTTTTCTTGTTAATGAAGATTACCCAAGTGTATCTTGAATAATCATCCACAACTACCAATGTATACTTCTTTCCACTGATACTTATAGGTGTAACATGACCTAAGAGATCCATTTGCAGTAGCTCCAACACTCTGTTTGTGGACTGTTGAATCTAGGTCTTTTAACTTGCTCTTATCTATTCCCCTTTATGGCAAGCATCACATATAATGTTCTTCTTTTAGTAACTTCAAGTCATTCAACTACTAACTTCTTCCTGACTAGCAGATTTATATCATCAAATTTCAGATGGTTAGTTTCTTGTGCCACAGCCAGCTGTGTTCTGATTGGTATGTATAATGAGACTTGTGTCGGGTACAACAAATATCAAGTCCACAATGTACATATTCCCTTTTCTTTTTCCATCCCACACAACTTGATGTACCATCTCACTTAACACAATGCAAAAGTCCTTGTCAAATATGACTATGTATCGAATAACACAGAATTGGCTTGTGCTTAGTAGATTGTACTGTAACCCTTCAACATAAGCAACATTCTTGATCTTGAGTCTATTTATCACCAAAGTGCCACAACCTCTTGAGTATCCAGGGTTTTCTTTTCCTCCAAAGTTGACTCTTAGTCCATCCTTGGTAATGTAATCCACCAAACAATGTTTGCTTTTTGTCATATGTATGGAACACCTATAGTCAAAGTACCAGACACCCTACAAAACAAATAAGTACTTTTTAGGTACCCAAACCTGATTGGGTCCATGGTGCTCAGTGGTAGTGCTAGCCTTGGTATGTTTCCAAATGTTTCCTTTGAAAGGAGTTGCACTTCTTTTCATGTATGTATGCCACAGTCCTATAGTATCTTTTGTTGGAATGTGATGCATTCACATATGATTTCTAGCCTTTTGGTACATTTTTCTATCTTGGGTGAGATCTGTTGTTAGATATAGCAGGGTAACCATAAGTTTGGTGTCTGTTAGGAACAACCCTGTATTGCGGTCTTTATTGAATCCTCGGTTGAGGCCTCTGTTGAGTCCTCTATTGAGTCCACTGCTGAGGTCTAGCCTTAGCACTATGGTTAAACCTTGATGTTCTAACAGTAGGTGCAAGAATATCCCAATCCTTGTCAGCAGGGAACAATATGCATTTCCCTTATGAGATAGTTATCCCTTGAATGATTAACAGTCTTGGGTTTCACATTATTTTTTTTAGGATATCTCTGGTACTTTCTTGATCTTGGATTAGCCTTCTGTGGTCCAGCAAATGTTGCAGCATATCTGCCATCAGTAGGTCTAAAGGGTGCAGCAGAGCTACCTTTGGATCTACCCTTGTTGTTAGGTGCGACTTACCTTTTAGCACTTTGATTTTGTTCCTTGATGAATTCTTAGTAGGTTTAACTATCTCAGAAGCCTTCTAGGGTACAAAATTTTGTTCAGCTACAAACTTAGGACCATCCGGGTACTAGGTTCAGGAGTCTTACTAGATCCATCCTCAGAAGGTTGTCGAATGTCAAATCCAAGGCATGTTCTATTTCCATATGGCTTCCTAGATTTAAATACCATTGTGGAACTTGATTGTGATATAGATTCAACTGGTACTATATATATGCAGCAGGCCTCTACTGAATCCTAACAGAATCAGTTTCCTTGCCTTTGAGAATTCATAATCCAGCATGCAATATTTGGATTTCTGTTTGGAGGGTTTCCGTTTCAACCCTCACAATCTCATAACCATACTTTATTATCCTCAATTGATTAGGAAGGGCATCTAGAGGTTCTTCCACATCAGAATCCTTAGGATTGGAACCACTAGTTGAAGAACATTCACTAATAGCAGGAGTTTTTTTAGATACAGTGTTAAATACCTCATCAGTATCTTCTATGTGTGCCATGAAAGCAGTGTCATCTAATACATTTCCAGATAAGGCTTTTCAAGTCTCTACTCATAATCATATTCATCACCATCAAGTAGTGCTCTTCTAGAAGGTCTCCTTTGCTGAGTGTCTCCCTTGTTCAGATCTGGACAATCAGCCTTGAAGTGTCAAGGCTTCTTACAGTTAAAGCATAAGTAATCATGTTTTTCCTTTGGTTCCTTCTTTTTCTCAGGTGTCTTCTTGACATAGTTCATTGGAAATGACTTCCCTGCATTCATAATTCTGATTCTCTTTGTCATTAACGCCACTTGTTCTTCCATCTCATCATGTTTAGCCACATTGAAATTTGATGATTCTTCTCCCCTGTGTGCATGGGTCAATACAATAGTTTTTGGAACTATGTATTAGCACTTGCAATAATATCGTCACTGAATTCATAATCCTTCAGATCTGAGAATATCTTGAAGCTATCCTTATCTTGAAGTTTCCTTGATTCTTCCATAGTAGTAACCTTCATTTTCTAGGTTGCTGGTAGGGCTTTCAGAACTTTAGAATTGATCTCCTGTTTGGTGTAAATCACATTCAACAGGGTGAGTTCGTCCAGAATAACATTGAATCTTGATTCCATTTGCTCAATGGTTTCACCAGATTTCATCTTTAATTCCTGGAACTTCTGTTTGGCCACAATGACTTTGTTCTTCTTGATTGAATTAGAACACTCACATATCAGCTGCATCTTTTACCATAGTTCCTTGGCAGTTTTGCAATCCTTCACCTTATGGTACATATTGCTATCCAAAGTTCTGTAGATAATATCTATAACAATATTGTTCAGATTGGCCATCTTTCTATCTTTAGGACCTCAATCTTCCTTTGGCTAAGGAACTCTGGTTTGCACACCTTCAATGGTTTGCATATGAGTGATTTGAAGTGGTTCATCTATCAGCACATCCATCATCTCATCATATGTAGTTGCTAGATAAGCCTGCATACGACTCTTATACTCATCAAATCTGTCCATGCTACATATCAACATCCGTCTAGCATACTGTTTACGACTAATTTTGTGGTTTATATCAAGTTATTCCGTGACAATATCTTCCGTGTTTTAGTGTTTTTTTTTTATAGAAAATCACTTGCTAAAGGATAAATTGGAAGAATGGGTTTAGAATTTATTAAAGTGTGAGAATCGAGCTATTTTTGTGGTTTTTATTTATTTATGTACGATTTTACACTTTGCTCGTTTCTATTGCCTTGTAGGTATGCTTGCGTGTTGTGGAAGGAGTTAGAACGGTGCTTGATTGAAGATTAAAGGAAGGAGAAAGATGTATGTTTGAGATTGGCATGAAGGTTTACAAGGCTGAACTGGCGTCCATTGCAACCGTCCAGTGGACGGGCGTTCAAAGCATCGGACGAGCGTCCAGGAGAGGAAATCACATACAGAGAGTTTGGACGCAGCTTGGACGGACGTCTAGAGCAAAATCAAGATCCTTGGACGGGCGTCCATCAGCTTGGACGGGCGTCCGTCGGCCGACCTAGCCCTAGCCGCCTCAAAATCCTATAAATACCAGCGTGTATTGAACCCTAATGACACATCTATCACATTATTCACTGATAAAAAACCCTAGCAGCCGCATATCCTTCCAGTCTGACAAGGAGATGCCCCTGATTCTGGGGCGGCCTTTCTTAAATATACTTCCTCCTCCACCATTGACTTCCAAATCGCCAAATCACTCGAGAGTAGAGGACACTTCCGTTACCTCGAGCAAGGAAAACGTTCACGGAAGCTCCAACCCAGGAGATCTCATTCATTGAAGCAATCTATGGAGATGAATCCAACCCTGAGGAAGTGCTCATGGAGATAGGAGCCCTGGATGTTATAATTCACGAAGAAGGAAATAACTGTCCACGGGCCATAATCAATGTTGAGTTGTCTCAACAACCTGTGCACACTAAGCCTATGAGTGAATAGAAAATCTGGGACATTCCAGGGATGAGCAGCGAGGATTTGAAAGAGCTCAACCAGCCAGACTTTAACCTCGCAGAGGAGGAAGTTTTAATGGGTAGTTGGGACGAAATAGATTTATGGAAAGAAACTACTAATTGGGGGTTGGATGATTGGGAGCAGCTTGCAGAAGAGCTCGAAGAAGAAGAACTTAAGAAGATGGTCAAGCATAAGAAAGAAAAAATGGAAGCTGACAGGAAGATTCCTCTAGATGATGTCATTCAATACCTTTCTGGGGTTACGCCTCGGGAAGATGAGGTATTCTTCAGTCAACCACTTCAAGCCCATAAGGAAAAAGGTGGCCTCTTAAAATCCAGTATTGAGCAACCACCTACTGACTTGGAACTTAAACCGCTTCCGCAACACCTTAAGTACATTTTTCTTAAGGATGGTGATAAGTTACCCTTGATCATCTCTTCAAAACTCGAGCCCGAGCAAGAAGCACTGCTGATAAAAGTGCTTGAAAAGAACATCCTCGCGTTCGGATGGCAAGTGGGTGATATCCGAGGAATCAGCCCCGATGTGTGCATGGATAAAATCCGAACGGAGGAAGGAGCTAAGAAAGTAAGACAACCTCAGTGAAGGCTGAATCCGCATATGCAGGATGTTGTCAAGAAAGAAGTTATAAAGTGGTTAGACATGGGAATCATCTATGCAATCACCGAAAGTGAGTGGGTTAGCCCCACCCAAGTTGTGCCAAAGAAGGGAGGTATTACCGTGGAAAAGAATGAAAAGGGGGAAGAAGTAGCTTTACGCCTTATGATCGCTCTGAGGTCTCAGATTGACTATCGTAGGTTGAATGAAGTCACCGCCAAAGACCATTTCCCCTTACCTTTCATTGACCAGATTCTTGAAAGACTGAGTGGTCATAAGTATTATTGTTTCCTCGATGGATATTCTGGTTACTTCCAGATAGCCATCGACCCTAATGACCAAGAGAAGACAACTTTTACCTGTCCATCAGGCACTTTTGCTTTTCGCAGGATGGCTTTCTGGTTATGCAATGCACCAGCAACTTTTCAACGGTGCATGTTGGCCATTTTCGATGGACTTGTGGAGAAATGTATGGAAGTCTTCATGGATGATTTCTCAGTCTATGGCGATAGCTTTGATGAAATCTTGGAAAATCTAGATATGGTACTTCAACGCTGTGTTGAGAAGAATTTAGTGCTTAACTGGGAGAAATGCCATTTTCTAGTAGATCAAGGAATTGTTCTGGGACACAAGGTGTCCAGTACTGGTATTCAGGTTGATAAGGCTAAAGTAGAGGCCATTGAAAAGATGACGTACCCGAAAACAGTGAAAGAGGTACGAGGTTTTCTAGGTCATGTTGGCTTCTACAGGCGATTTATTCAGGACTTTTCTACCATCGCCAAGCCATTATCTAACCTTCTGAAGGATGATGTTGAGTTCTTGTTCGATGAGAAATGCAAGGAAGCTTTCAATTGCCTAAAGGATAAGCTCATAAGTGCCCCTATCATAATCGCACCTGACTGGACTAAGCCTTTTGAATTAATGTGCGATGCCTCTAACTACGCAGTGGGCGCAGTTTTAGGTCAGCGAATTGACAAAAATTTCAGGCCCATTTACTATGCGAGCCGCACCTTGAACCCGGCTCAATGCAATTACACCACGACTGAGAAGGAATTCTTAGCCGTCGTTTTGCTATTGACAAGTTTAGAAGTTACCTTCAGGGTCTCAAGTTGTGGTTTGACAGACCATGCACCCTACGCTACCTTATGGACAAAGCGGATGCAAAACCAAGGTTACTCAGATGGATTCTAATTTTGCAAGAGTTTGACCTGGAGATCAAAGATAAGAAGGGTAGTGAAAATATTGTGGCTGATCATATGTCTCGCCTAGTAAATGAGGGTGGCGAAAATCACAAGGAAATAGGCATCGATTTCCCTACTGAGCAATTGATGAAGCTTGATACAGTTAGGCCGTGGTATGCTGATTACGTCAACTACTTAGCAGGTGGGCATTTAGAAGAAATGACGTATCAGGAAAAGAAGAAATTTTTCAGCGACTTAAAATATCTCGTATGGGAGGATCCTTATCTGTTTAAAGTCTGCAAAGACGGGTTGCTTAGAAGGTGCGTTCCGGAGCATGAACAATTGGATATCTTGGAGCAATGTCATAGTGGTCCCGCTGGTGGGCACTATGGAGCACCTAAGACAGTCACAAAAATCCTTCAAGCTGGTTTTTACTGGCCTACTTTGTTTAAAGATGCTGAAGCCTTTTGCAAAGGCAGTGATAGATGCCCAAGAGTCGGGAGACTTAGTAATAGGATGGAGATGCCTTTGAGGCCTATCTTGGAATGTGAAGTTTTCGACGTCTGGGGCATTGATTTTATGGGACCTTTCCCATCCTCTTGCTCTAACAAATATATTCTGGTCTGTGTGGACTATGTTCCCAAGTGGGTAGAGGCCATAGCCACCCAAACCAATGATCACAAAGTTGTAAAGAAATTCCTGCAAAAGAATATCTTTACTAGATTTGGTCATCCTGTAGCCCTAATCGGTGATGAAGGTTCGCATTTACGTAATGCACCACCGGATAAAATTCTTGAGAGATATGGTGTCAAGCATAGAATTGGTACACCATACCACCCCGCACTGATGGTCAAGTCGAGGTGAGCAACAGAAGTCTAAAGCAGATTTTGGAGAAAACTGTGAATTCCAATAGATCCAACTGAGTCCGAAGTTGGATGACGCACTTTGGGCTTATCGCATGCGCTTAAGACCCTATGGGTACGCTACCCTTCCAAATGGTTTATGGCAAGGCTTTCCATTTACGGTCGAGCTTGAGCACGAGCTTCTTGGGCTATTAAATTCTTGAATTTCGACACCACTTTGTGGAGAAAAGAGATTATTGCAATTGAACGAGCTCGATGAGTTCCGACTCGCGCTCTACGAATTCGAGAATCGATGAAGGAAAGAACGAAGGCACTCCACGATGCTAAGATTAAAGATCGGGAATTCAAAGTGGGAGACATGGCTTTGTTTGTATAACAACAGCTCCATCTTTTTTCTTTGGTAAGCTTAAATCTAGATGGTCCGCCCTTTGAGATTCTTGATGTTCATCCTGGTGGAGCCATTACGTTGAAAGGGCACGCCGATCAACCGCTCAAAGTCAATGGTCACAGGATTAAGAAGTACTTTGGGCAACCTAAAGCAAAGCCTCAAAGTACTATACTTTCAAAAAAGAAATAAAACGGTTGAGTCGTTTATTTGTGAAGAGATTCCATCCTACTTCTTTGGGGTAGATGATGACATTATTACCCTATCCTTGCATCCTTCACAATGCTCCTGAGCCGGTTAGCATACCTCAGCCGAATCTGAGAAACAAGAACAAGAAGAAAAGAGTCAGTGTTGTCTGGAGAGAGAAATTTCATGATTTACTTGCGCACTTGACTTGTTGTTGTGGCGAAAACCATTTCCGTCCTAGTCTTTCTGATTCTGCAAGAGAAGTGGTTAGCCTCATACCCAAGTGGCCCGATCCGGGTTGACTTTGAAATCTCTGTCAAGCTAATGACATAAAAGAAGCGCTACTAGGAGGCAGCCTAGTCTTTTAAGTTACTTTTTAGTTAAGTTTTTAGGGCATTAGGAATAAAACCATGGTGCTTTGTGTGTTGGTTATCCCTGTCCTATTTGTGAATGCTTTATTTGCCCATTTTTATGTGTCTACATGTTTACTCATATACCCCTTGTCCCCCGAGATTATACGCTGTGTCGAGTGTTGCAGATACTTTTGAGCGGTTTTTGCCACCTATTCCTTCAGTGTTGTCTGTTCTTGATATGAGTTGCAGCGGTTCATTCATGTTCCAGCCGACAACCACTTTGCAACCAACTAAGTATTCCTTTCTTTTATTTGCACATTCTGAGGACATAATGTGGTTTAAGTGTGGGGGAGAGGAATGGTTTTGTGTACCTACATATTGTTTGCTTAATTCGTTATGATTCTATGTAAAATGAGCTAAATTTTTATAAATTTTTGTTGTGTCCCGAGTCGGCAATGCATATCTTTGTTCGTTTTTTTATAGTCATTGATGCTATATACTGTATGTTTAGTAGGTTAGTTGTTTCACTCGACATACATTTCACGAGCCATAGTGAATGATGAGCTAAAATATAAAGTTATACCCCTTTTGACTAGTAATTTCTGATTTTCTTATAAGTCATGTGCTTAGTGCTACGTATATATCTTGAGATTTATGATAGTTTGTATTTAGATCCGAAGTATGTTATGCTGTGAATATCTGAAGGTTTGAATGTGATAAGTAAAACGTAACTATTGTTCTATGAAAAATACAAGAATAATACAAAAGAATAAAGTCAAAATTGGGTGTGTCGGAAGCTGGTTGATGATTTGAGTGCGGTAGGGTATACCACGTATGTCCTATACCACTATGATGACCAAAAGCTCACGACAGTCAGGAAAAGCTACCCTATGATTTGAGTAAGGTAGGGTGTTATCCCGAAACATCCTATTCTACTATGACGGGTAAGAGCTCATTCTGATGTGCATCAAAAGAAAAAGAGAAAAAAAGTGAAAAAAAATTATAGACTTTGTTATCGTTGAACTTATACCCAGTATAAAGCGAATGATATGCCGTAGGGATTATCCTACCGAAAAAGGGAAGACTTTGTGTGGAACGATTCGCCTATACCTAGGATAGTCATTAAAATCATTTGAGAGGATATTTGTTTGAGAGGATTGTGAAGATTGAAAAGGGCTTGTCACACACACAGAATCTATCTCTATGTTGGTATCACTTGCTATAGTTGTTGTATCTTTTGTTACGTGAGTTAGGGATCTATGTGGATTGCATGAAAGTGAGCTAGTTTTGATTGTTTTGTTCGGGACGAACAAAAGTCTAAGTGTGTGGGAGTTGTTTACGACTAATTTTGTGGTTTATATCGAGTTATTCCATGACAATATCTTCCGTGTTTTAGTGTTTTTTTTTATAGAAAATCACTTGCTAAAGGATAAATTGGAAGAATGGGTTTAGAATTTATTAAAGTGTGAGAATCGAGCTATTTTTGTGGTTTTTATTTATTTATGTACGATTTTACACTTTGCTCGTTTCTATCGCCTTGTAGGTATGCTTGCGTGTTGTGGAAGGAGTTAGAACGGTGCTTGATTGAAGATTAAAGGAAGGAGAAAGATGTAAGTTTGAGATTGGCATGAAGGTTTACAAGGCTGAACTGGTGTCCATTGCATCCGTCCAGTGGACGGGCGTTCAAAGCATCGGACGAGCGTCCAGGAGAGGAAATCACATACAGAGAGTTTGGGCGCAGCTTGGACGGACGTCTGGAGCAAAGTCAAGATCCTTGGACGGGCGTCCATCAGCTTGGACGGGCGTCCGTCGGCCGACCTAGCCCTAGCCGCCTCAAAATCCTATAAATACCAGCGTGTATTGAACCCTAATGACACATCTATCACATTATTCACTGATAAAAAACCCTAGCAGCCGCATATCCTTCCAAAGCAAACAAGGAGATGAACTCTTCCATCCCAAGAATCATGATCACCAACATGATTGTTGGCTAAGCAATTCCCGGTGGGACAATGGAGGAAACCGATCAGCAACTACACCAACTAGAGGATTTTATGCTATATCTTAGTGAGTAAATTTATGATCTTTCATCAATTGAATCTTGTATGGAATGTTTATGTTTTATTGAATCGATAGATCGATGAAACTACCTTTGTGATTGAATTTATATGAGAATATTGTTCAAGCTTTGATTTATTTCGATTGATGCAATTAGTTAAAATTCAAGAGATTGTTTATGATTAGTTGAGTAGGATATTGGAGACAATATCATGATCTGGTTATGCCTGCTAGTTTAGGTTTGCTTGAGAAAGAAAACGAAACCCTAGAAATTGATTAGAGAAATTTAATCGAATTCATGATTTGATCATAACTAAAAATCATATCTTTAGCGCGCAATCTAGTTGGGGTTAGTTGATTGATTGGTGGATTCCCGTTGCCTTGCCATTCCTTTTAATTATTTGATAAACCAAATCGTTCGTATCGACTTTGATTGCCTCGTTTAGTTGTTTTTCTAAAACCCTAGTTTTTACATACTGTTTTTCTGCATATTTTCTATTTCCAGCGTGTTATTGGACGCCCGTCCACCCTTGGTGAACGCCCGTCCATAGTCGAATTTTCCTGTTTCCTGTTTTAGTTTAGTCTTACTCATCATTTTTATATTATAGTTAGTATAGACCTTAGTTTTAGGTAATAAATTGTGACATAATCGATAGAATAATTGCACCTTAATCCGATAAACATTCGACTCCCTTAGGACGATCCGGTAACACATTTACTACAAGCCTTATACTTGGGGTGTTCCGGTAATTATAAATTTAAAACTAGTTTTTACCGAACACATACTGATTGTTATCCATGTTGCAAAGTTTTTGGAAAATAGAAACTTGAAAGAGTTTTCATAGATTTTCACAAGAACAACATGTGAGAATCACTTCAGAATAGAAGATCTGCTTTGATACCAATTTTTGGTCCCTTGAAAATCTTTGGTTATGTTTAAAGGGGGGGTGAATAAACATAACACTTAAAACTTTTTGGAGTTTAAAACAGATAAGCTAATCTATAGTTTCCTGACTATTGGGTCTGTTGAATCTGATGCATCGGAATAGTAATTAAGCCTTTCACTTGTTGTAATTTTGATGATACTAAGTATTAGATACTCAATAGTGTAGTGTGTGTATTCAGTAGCTAGTTCAGCAAATTGATGTTGTTATACTTGTAGTAAATATAAATATAGAAAGTAAATGCAGTAAATAAAGTGAAGCAAGTTTTATAGTGGTTCCAGGTGGTGTAATCCTGTTAGTCCACTCTGCTCCTGTGATATTCAAGGAAATTCATTAGAGTCATTTGAGTTTCCAGTTACAAAAGCCCTAAACTGATTTTCCTTGACAATAACTATGGATTTACAATCTGAATACTAAGAAACATTTAAGATTGATGCTTCCAAGTAATCCATTGGTCCTTCAATGGTAGATTGCCCCTTCACCAGCTCCACCACACAAACAACAATCCTTGACACTCAGCAGTGCTTCTTTGTCTTCAGGTTTCTATCATAAACAAAGAGTTGAATCAAGAAAGTGATTCTGCTTTGACAAGTCTTTGATAAAGAAGGTAAGATCAGTAGCTAAGGTTCTTTAAGTGTGTAAACTAGATGATACTTGAATCCAGGAACACTTGAAGAATTTCTGGATCAGCAAGGTATGCTCAGTAGGATACTGTATGTAATTCAGCAGGGTAACTTGCTCTTGATTGCTGTAACGCCCCGTTCCCGGACACCGAGTCCTTATCCGGAAAAGAAACGTTCGGCACGTATACAATAAAAGTAAATTCATTTTATACGTAAGCCTCTACTACGTCGTATCAAATTATAGGCAAAACGGAAGCAAAACTCGGGTATATAAAATTTTTCCCAAAAAAGAAAAAAAATAAAGAGTAGAAAAGAAATCTAAAGGGTAGAAATGTAAATTATTACATTGGAAACGTCATTTAAAATCCCAAAAGATGAATCGACAAATCGTCAAACCGGTAGTCTACCTCAAAAGTACGGAAAGTACAACCAAAGAAAAGCGAAAAGAAACATCTTGATTCTTCAACGAGCGGGCGTCAAAACGTCGTCGTCAAACTCTTCCTCGAAAACTGTTTCGCCTTCTCGTCCCCAAACACATAGAAAAAGTATGCATTCGAGGTAAGTACAACGTACTTAGAAAGAAAGAGAAGCTATGAAAGCAATCATAGTTATGACGAAAAGATAATTATTTAATTAGTTGATTAAATGAGACCAACTCAATCTAGGGTTCACTTCGTGCTCATCAACACGTTGTGACTAACTGTTTCTAACTTAGCCTATCTATGTTACAACCGCACTCAAGGGCACTACGCGCATCCACCTTAGCAGAGTCCCTCTGTACTTAGGGTCATTGACCTACAGAGTTATTCTACCTTGGGAACACTCTATTGCAACATATTAGTGGATCACACCAATGCCCACGAAGTCTAGAAAAGGTAGACTCCGATAGCACGCACACCTCAGCAGAGTCCCTCCGTACTTAGGGTCTTTTGACCTACGAAGTTCTTCCACCTTCAGAGGTAGCACATGCATCGCGATTTAGCCTGGTGCCTTGCCAAGAGAGACATGTTGTTTAATCTTTTACTAGTCACATACGTTGTTTATTAAGTTATTAACTAGCCAACCTAAGTGTTTTCAAATAATCTCCCTCACACATACTACTCTCTTCCTAGACCACTAGACACGGACAAGTCCTAGCACATACACAGACATTGATGAATCCTAATTCATCAAAGCACAAGCCTATCATGCTCTTCCGACGGATCCGAACTTCAACTCCCTTTAAGAGTACATTCGGTGTTTTAACTGAACGAATCAGAAGCTCAATTCAGGCTTGTCTATATTTATACCATGTTACATATCAAATATAAAGGTTTCATATAGTTAAAGCATGTTTTCAAGGCTGAATAGCATCTAACATAGAAAAGAAGGCAAGATACAAAATGGACGCCCGTTTAAAGACTTGGACGCCTGTTCGCTTTAATGGACGCCCGTCCAAAATAGTGGGCCGCCGGCCACCCAAAACAGCCTTCAATCTGAATGTAAAATAGCACCTCGAGGCGCTCGTCCATTACAACCAGGCCTTCGTCAAAAGTGTGGAACCTAGGCTGGGCGCCGCGCCCGAATACGGACGCTCGTCCACCTGGGTTCGACCGGAACCCTAATTCTTCATCGTTCAACCCCGGATCGTATTTCCACCCAAAACCAGAAAAATAACAACACAATGAGCACTTAGACCTCGCTCTAACAATACCATAACATCCATAGTCATTTACCAAGGCAACAACTCAATTTTCTAACACCAAAACGTCTTGGAACATGATCAAATCCCTATAACTAGTAATTGATTTCATAGGACGAGTTCTTCTTACCTTTGCAGCCCGTAAAACTGATCAAAACTCAAAAAAAAGTCTGCTTTGCAATGTCACTCACCGGTAACCAAACGATGCCTGCCTCCACAACAAATCCTAGAATCGAGTCCGGTCCGAAACGATATTGCTCCCCTTTAGAATTGTGAAACCCGTCCAAGTCTCTCCTTCTCCTCACAAAGTTGCGCAGGATGGGGCTGTTTGTGATTAAAAAGTGAAATTAGGTTAAGGGTTAATCTTAGGTAGATTTTCCTTTTATACCAAATTCCAAAAATTTAGTTTTTTTTTCCTTATTTGCCCCTTGCTTAACAAAACTGACTTTCCATAAGTTTATACATATATATAACTCGAGATATATATATAAACGTCCAAAATAATTAACTCCGAATAAAAGGAAACCGAACCTAATATTTCGTTTTCGCAAAATGACACGTCTGCCCTTTCCCGAAAATCGGAATATTACATTCTCCCCCCCTTAAATGGAGTTTCGTCCTCGAAACTAGAACATACCTGGTAATTCCCCAAACTCTTGGAACTCACTAAGCATGTCGCTTTCCACTTCCCAAGTTGCCTCCTCGGGTGAATGATTGCTCCACTGAACTAACACCAAGGGAATCATCCTTCTTTTAATCATCTTTTCTTTCCGGTCCAGAATCTTGATTGGTCTCTCGTCATATGCAAGGTTATCTTGTAAGATTTCTGGGTCAACCGTAGTTTCCACATCATTCTTCGTCAGACACTTTTTCAACATTGAAACGTGAAACACACTATGGACTCTCGACATTGATTCCGGCAACTGAAGCTTATATGCTAATGTCCCAACTCTTTCCAGAATCTCAAAAGGTCCAACATACCTTGGGCTTAGCTTTCCTTTTTGTCCAAAGCGTTTCACTCCTTTCATTGGCGAAGCCCGGAGGTAAACTCTATCTCCAACTTCAAACTCAAGAGGTCTTCTTCTAACATCAGCCCAACTTTTTTGTCTGTCTTGTGCTGCCTTCAGATTCTTCTTGACCAGCTGAACCCTTTCCTTTGCTTGTTCGACCATCTCGCCCTGTAACTTTGCTCTCCCGACTTCATCCCAAAACAAGGCGTGCGACATCTTCTCCCATACAACGCTTCAAACGGCGGCATGCCTAAACTTGCATGAAAACTGTTGTTGTAGGCAAACTCCGCTACCGATAGGTAATCATCCCATGATCCGCCTACCTCCAAAACACAAGATCTCAACATGTCCTCGAGTGTCTGGATGGTCCTCTCAGATTGTCCATCTCATGCGAGGATGAAAAGCCGTGCTCAAATCCAACTTGGTCCCGAAGGCTTCTTGCAAGCTCCTCCAAAACCGACTTACAAATCTCGAATCACGGTCTGAAACTATCGAGATTGGAACTCCATGTAGCTTCACTATATTGTCCAGATATAGTGTCGTCATCTTCTTTAATGGCATGTCAACCTTGTACGGTAAGAAATTGGCAGATTTGGTCAATCTATCCACGATTACCCAAATTGCGTCGTGACCGCCTCTTGTCTTAGGTAATCCGGTGATGAAGTCCATTGTGATCTTATCCCACTTCCATTCAGGGATATCCAATGGCTTAAGCATTCCACCGGTCTTCTATGCTCCGCCTTAACCTTCTCGACATACATCACACTCGGCAACAAACTTGGCTATTTCCACTTTCATCGAGGCCACCAAAATCTTTCCTTTAAGTCTCAGACATTTTAGTAGCACCGGATGAACAACAAAAAGCTATCCGATGTGATTCTTCCATAACTCTTTGTCTCAAGTCACCAACATTAGGTACACATAGACGATCCCGATACCACAGATTTCCACTCTTATCCAACACGTAACCAACCGTAGGCTTCTCTCTAGCAACTCGCTTCAAGTCAACCAAACCCGATCTTCATCTTGTTTTCCCCTGATATCATCTAACAACTCTGACCTTGCCAACAATGGTGCCACAAATCGCCGGTCTTCAATCTGGTCAAAGCTTCGATTTCTAACCCATCTAACCTTTCCGTCACTACCTCAACACCGGAAGCCGCAAACACTTTTTTCTGCTCGAGCATCCGCCACTACATTCGCTTTACCGGATGGTACTGAATATCCAAATCATAGTCCTTAACGAACTCTAACCATCTCCTCTGTCTCATATTCAGGTTCTCTTGTGTGAAGAAATACTTTAAACTCTTATGGTCGGTGAAGATCCTTGCTTTAACCCCATATAAGTAATGCCTCCAAGTCTTTAAGGCAAATACTACCGCTGCCAACTCCAGATCATGTGTCGGGTAATTTTTCTCATGCACCTTCAACTGCCTAGATGCATAAGCTATCACTTTTCCTCCTTGCATCAACACACAACCCAAACCCTGTCCCGAAGCATCCGTGTAGACATCATAGTTATCAAAAATCTCCGGAACTGCTAACACTGGTGCCGTAGTCAACTTACTCTTCAAGGTATGAAAGGCCTTATCACACTTAGTAGTCCATTCAAATTTCACATTCTTCTGTGTCAGCCTGGTGAGTGGGGTAGCTATCTTTGAAAAATCTTGTACGAACTTCCTGTACTAACCAGCCAACCCAAGAAAACTTCTTACCTCTGAAACTGTGGTAGGTTTAGGCCAATTCTCAACTGCCTCGATCTTTGCCGGATCAACTTGAATACCATCTCCAGAAATTACATGACCCAAGAAACTCACTCGATCCAACCAAAAGTCACACTTAGAAAACTTTCCGTACAACTGATTCTTCTTCAGTGTGTCCAACACTATCCTTAAGTGTTCCTCGTGTTCTTTCTCATCCTTAGAGTAAACTAGGATATCGTCTATGAACACTATCACGAACTTATCCAAGTACGGCATGAAAACTCGCTGCATCAAATCCATAAATGCAGATGGAGCATTAGTGAGTCCAAAAGGCATAACAAGGAACTCATAATGTCCATATCTCAGATCAAAGCCGTCTTGGTATATCTCGCTATCTTAACCTTCAATCGATGATATCCGGACCTCAGGTCAATCTTGGAAAACACTTTCTTACCACCGCAATCGATTAAACGGATCATCTATCCTTGGTAGAGGTACTTATTCTTGATGGTAAGGTTGTTCAAAGGCTCAGAGTCGATACACATTCTCATGCTGCCATCTTTCTTCTTCACAAACAAAACAGGGGCTCCCCAAGGCGAGGTACTGGGCTGAATTATGTTCCTTTCAAGCATATCCTTAAGTTGAGCTTTCAACTCCTTTAATTCAGCTAGTGCCATTCTGTAAGGTGCTTTATCAACTGGTGCCGCTCCCGGTATCAACTGAATCTCAAACTCTATCCTCTGTCCGGCATGTTTCCCGGTAACTCTTCCGAAATACCTCGGGGTATTCCCTCACTATAGAGTCTCTCGAACATAGGCTTCACTTGTTCCACGTCCCACTGCATACAACAAGTAGCCTTCACAACCCTTTCGACAAGCCCTTACGCCTTAACCGATATGATCGGATGTTTCTTCTTACTCGGCTTGTACACATTCCCTTGATACGTCTTGTCTGATTTCCCAGGTGCTTTAAAAGTTACTTTCTTCTCTTTACAGTCCAAGTGTACATAATTCTCGGATAGCCAATCTATTCCGAGGATTACATAAAAATCCGAAAAGTCCAAAATCGTAAAGTTGCTCTTACATCGATAAGGTCCGACTCGAACTTCCACTTGTGGTATCATTCTAGTTACCCTTGTTACCTTCCCTAACGGGCGTAGTTATCTCCAAAGTGTTTCTTAAAGGCTCAAGGTAAATCCAACTTCTTAGCTACCTTGGTTGACACAAAAGTATTTGACGCTCCGTGTCAAACAAAGCCTTGACCACTAGGTTTTCTAACATTATCGTACCTAGGATGCATATTCATTTATTTAAATATAGTTACAACATGAATAATCACGCTATAAAATATCTTAACAAAAGAATGAAACAAAACATGGTACCGAAATAACGTCATCCTCTGGTTCCACAAAATTAGCATCCGCCGCAAAAACTCGAACCGGTCGGCTCGGGCCGCCTCCCCGCTACATTGGCTCGAACCACTCTTGTTTCCTCTGTTTGGACACGCTCTAGAAAAGTGTCCTTGCTCACCACAAACGTAACAACCGTTACTACTCTGCATGCACTCTCCTGTATGATTTCTGTTGCACTTGGGGCAAAGTGGTGCACTATTCGGGGCTTTAGCTGCTGTAGGTGCCGTAGTCTTCTTGGCTGCCTGCTGTGGCGCTCCCCTATAACTTCCTTGACTTGTCCCGAAATTTCTCTTATTATTGACAACCACTGTAGCTCTCTTCCTGAAAGTCTCGACTTCCAAGGCTTTATTCATCAACTCTGCCATATTCCTTGCCGTGAATCCTAGCATGCCCGACTGAATCTCGTAGGCCAACCCATCCTTATAGAGGGCCATCTTTCTCTCTTCCACTTTCATCAATTCCGGATAGAACCTTCCTAACTCATTGAATTTATTAGTGTCTTGGGACACCGCCGATGATTACCTTGCTTGTGCTTCGGAATTGACTTGCTTTATCTGCTTGAATCAGAATCGGAAGTACTCATTATAAAACATCGTCTTGAACCCTTCCCAATCCGTTACCTTACCGTTGCTGCTTTGGACGGCATCAATCCATGCTTCTGCTGCTCCCAACATAAAACTGACTGCTAGCTGTGCCATCTCTGTCTCAGGAACATGTATGTTCCTACAAGCTTTCTCGAATCCCCTTATCCACTCCTCTGCTTTAGTATGCTCCACATTACCAAAGAAGTTCTCAACTCGATTTCTCCTCAATCTCGTATACCAATCCACCGCTGGTGCTTGCTCAAAAGCCGGTCTAACTGGTGGGTGAACCGGAGGGTAACCAAAAGATACATGCGGTGATATCTGCGATGTTGAGGATAAGGTGGGATTACTTGAGGCTCATTCTCGATACGGATAGTACCCTCGATAAGGCCCGATCTTTGTTGAGGCTGCTGATAACCAAAGGGTGGATGACCGACGCCTTGCTGGTGGTCAAAGCGTGGTGAAGGTGGTACTGTAGGCTGAGGAACATGACCTACAGGAGGAGGGTAGAAGACCTGCTGCTGCTGAGGATACACTGGAGGATAAGCACTAGATGGTGGAGGATACACATCGGTCACTGGTGGTGGCGCACTAATCGGTGGGATGTCGCCTACTACTGTGACACGAATAGGTGCCTGTCCCGGCTCTCCATAAATGTAGTTATATCTTGGCGGTGGTCGGGGTGGCAGATTCTGATGTGGCCTCTGTGACTCATCTTGTTGAGACCGTGGTGTAGGCATGGCTGTATGGGGTGGTGGTGAAAGACTCAAACGAGGCGAAGGATTCTGCCTCACAAATCCGCCCTCTACTACGGGCACCGGGCTCCTCGCCCCTGACTAACCCCTGAGCTCCCAGCTCCACGAACGCCTCTCCTTGTCGTTACCATGCTGAAAGATCAAGAAAACCAGACGTTACTAAAGATCTAAAGAAACTTATTTTAAAGAAAGGAAGTCTAATGAACGCTTTGTCTCTGATACCAACTGTAACGCCCCGTTCCCGGACACCGAGTCCTTATCCGGAAAAGAAACGTTCGGCACGTATACAATAAAAGTAAATTCATTTTATACGTAAGCCTCTACTACGTCGTATCAAATTATAGGCAAAACGGAAGAAAAACTCGGGTATAAAAAAATTTTCCCAAAAAAGAAAAAAAATAAAGAGTAGAAAAGAAATCTAAAGGGTAGAAATGTAAATTATTACATTGGAAACGCGTCTAAAATCCCAAAAGATGAGAATACGACAAATCGTCAAACCGTAGTCTACCTCAAAAGTACGGAAAGTACAACCAAAGAAAAGCGTAAAAGAAACATCTTGATTCTTCAACGAGCGGCGCCAAACGTCGTCGTCAAACTCTTCCTCGAAAACTGTTTCGTCTTCTCGTCCCCAAACACATAGAAAAAGCATGCATTCGAGGTAAGTACAAATGATTAGAAGAAAGAAGAGAAGCTATGAAAGCAATCATAGTTATGACGAAAAGATAATTATTTAATTAGTTGATTAAATGAGACCAACTCAATCTAGGGTTCACTTCGTGCTCATCAACACGTTGTGACTAATCGCTTCTAACTTAGCCTATCTATGTTACAACCGCACTCAAGGGCACTACGGCGCATCCACCTCAAGTGAGTCCTCAGTACTTAGGGTCATTGACCTCTGAGTTATTCTACCTTGGGAACACTCTATTGCAACATGTTAGTGGATCACACCAATGCCCACGAAGTCTAGAAAAGGTAGACTCCGATAGCACGCACACCTCAGCAGAGTCCCTCTGTACTTAGGGTCTTTTGACCTACGAAGCTCTTCCACCTTCAGAGGTAGCACATGCATCGCGATTTAGCCTGGTGCCTTGCCAAGAGAGACATGTTGTTTAATCTTTTACTAGTCACATACGTTGTTTAATAAGTTATTAACTAGCCAACCTAAGTGTTTTCAAATAATCTCCCTCACACATACTACTCTCTTCCTAGACCACTAGACACGGACAAGTCCTAGCACATACACAGACATTGATGAATCCTAATTCATCAAAGCACAAGCCTATCATGCTCTTCCGACGGATCCGAACTTCAACTCCCTTTAAGAGTACATTCGGTGTTTTAACTGAACGAATCAGAAGCTCAATTCAGGCTTGTCTATATTTATACCATGTTACATATCAAATATAAAGGTTTCATATAGTTAAAGCATGTTTTCAAGGCTGAATAGCATCTAACATAGAAAAGAAGGCAGTACAAAAATGGACGCCCGTTTAAAGACTTGGACGCCCGTTCAGTTTAATGGACGCCCGTCCAAAATAGTGGACGCTCGTCCACCCAAAACAGTTCAATCCTGAATGTAAAATAGCACCTCAGACGCTCGTCCATTACAACCAGGCGCTTTCGTCAAGGTGGAACCTAAGCTGGGCGCCGCTTGAAATACCGGACGCCGTCCACCTGGTTCGATCGGAACCCTAATTCTTCATCGTTCGAACCCCGATCGTATTTCCACCCAAAACCAGAAAAATAACAACACAATGAGCACTTAGACCTCGTCTAACAATACCATAACATCCATAGTCATTTACCAAGGCAACAACTCAATTTTCTAACACCAAAACGCTTGGAACATGATCAAATCCCTATAACTAGTAATTGATTTCATAGGACAGTTCTTCTTACCTTTGCAGCCCGTAAAAACTCGATCAAAACTCAGCAAAAGTCTGCACGCAATGTCACTCACCGGTAACCAAACGATGCCTGCTCCACAACAAATCCTAGAATCGAGTCCGGTCCGAAACGATATTGCTCCCTTTAGAATTGTGAAAACCGTCCCCAAGTCTCTCCTTCTCCTCACAAAGGTTGCGCAGGATGGGGCTGTTTGTGATTAAAAAGTGAAATTAGGTTAAGGGTTAATCTTAGGTAGATTTTCCTTTTATACCAAATTCCAAAAATTTAGTTTTTTTTCCCTTATTTGCCCCTTGCTTAACAAAACTGACTTTCCATAAGTTTATACATATATATAACTCGAGATATATATATAAACGTCCAAAATAATTAACTCCGAATAAAAGGAAACCGAACCTAATATTTCGTTTTCGCAAAATGACACGTCTGCCCTTTCCCGAAAATCGGAATATTACAATTGCATGTTTGTTTTTGTATTGTTTTGGTTCCAGGGTCCTATATTTATAGGAGGAAATCCAAAATTTGAATTTGAAATTTGAATCAGACCGTTATTGGATTTTGTCTTAATATTTCCTTGAAATTCCTCTGTTGTACATCCTGTGTAAGTGTGTCAGTGTCCTTCTGACAGACAGACAGTCAACTAATGAAAATTCTCTCCTTGATATGGCTCTAAATCTCATAAAATGTTCCTTTAATCACCACCATTGATTGACTGATTAATCCAATGCTTGATATCCATCCTAATCCATTTAATCTTCCAGAATAATCCTTGGCAAGAATTAAATTAATTTATGTATACTCAACTGATGTTTGATTCATTAGTCTGAGTAATAGATTGGGTCAGCTGATTCTGGTCTATTGTATTCTTGATTGAACACTTCAGCTGACTGCTTCTCATCTAACTGTTATTTATGAAGGTAGAGTACACCATTTTAATCAGAACAAAGTCCTATTCATCATATGTCCATTATTGGAACTTAGACTCTCAATATAAGGTATATAAGATCAGTTTAGGCCATCATAGACTTACCTAAAGTCTAACCCTGTATCCTTGGCTTTTAAACCTTCACTACTGAGTTTGAAACCTTACCCTTCAATCTTCAATACTGAGTTTGAATCCCCAACCTTTAGTCTTCAGCAGGTCCTAGACACTATACTGAAACCTAATCTAGATAGGTCTACTGAGCTAGTCAGATGACCTCTTTACAGTGCTTGTTTGATCAAACCTATACAAAGATCAAACTCTTGTAAACATATACATCAAATCTAGACATCTTTTGCCTTGCCCTATACAGCTAGTTAGACACTCATCATTAATACTAAATTATGTTTAACAAAGGTCAACTCGGGTCAACATATTGCTTCATCTAACTACACACTGGAGAAGTGAGTTACGTGCTTAAAAAGGTAGATTCCACAATAAGATAGATGATTAATAAACCACTACTTCTAATAGTTGACAAACCCCCTATTCATCATAAATGAATTGAGTATGTAATTAATTAGTTTTAACGGTGTAAGGACTCTTCCATTCAACTCATTGCATCAAAATTCACAAAAGTAAGTGTAAGTGTATATAAATTTTACAAACTAAGTGTTGTACTACCCCCCCACTTTAAAACTCAACATTTTCCCCAATGTGGAAAGTAAAGCAAAAAATGTAGGAAGAAGAACACTTAGCTTTCAAAAATATTGAACTCGTCTAACCGTCCGAAGTGAATCATTATAGTGGGCATGAACCAAAGTTTTCTACTCCCAAGGACTAATCTGCACTAGGTCAGCCATTACACATATTTCTTGCACAAATTCCATTAGTACCATGAGACGCAAACTAACAAAATATTTATGTCACATGGCAGTAAACATCACAACTAGAAAATAAGTGCAATAAATAAACTGATCCAGTACATAACAGCTTAATTACTAAACACAACAAAACTATTACAAGACTCCAAATAAAAATAAAATGACTCAAGACTCAAAACAATAATCAAATAATCATGCGAAATAAAAAAATCTGGCACATCCTTTGCTCAACATCCTTAGGAACATGGAAATGAAAAAAAACCTTCACACTTTTGTTCAATTATCGGAAAAGAAAAATTGACAAAAAGGTTGTTGGTCCCAGAGAAGGGTACAACTATAGTCGAGGGGGGGGTTAATGACTATAGTTGAGTTTCAAAAACTTTTCTTGTATTTAAAAGCTTTTGGGCAGCGGATAAGTCCCTTTTTAATATGTTGTTTCAAAGTAGTTTTTGCAATCACAAATATATGATATAATTTAAGGTTAAAGGTTGTAAATGACCGTTTTTGATCTAAAATGAGGAAAAAGGACAAGCAAAAAAGATAGTGGTTGAGAAGGACAAAAACGTGCATGTTAGTACATGTTTCTACAACCAAATGTAGTAACACATGTAGTAACATGCGCTTTTTTGTCCGTCTCAACCATAATTTTTTTTCTTGTCTTTTTTCTCCATTTTGTATCTTATTTTGTCCTTCTAGCCTCTGGCCCCTATAATTTAAGCAATTAAATAAATGCAGTAAGGTAAATTGCTGAAAGTAAATTGACACAAGGCTTATTGTGGTTCAGGGTGGTGTAATCCCTTAATCCACTCTTCTCCTGTGATGATTGGAGGAATTTCACTATTGTTTTCACATATACAGTAGCCTGATTTTCCCTGAATACACAAGCTTCACAATCTTCAAGACAATCACTCCCTGACTGCAACAGCTTCAGTGACTCATTCTCTTTCACTGCTCCTTGGGAACAAATCCTTCAGCAGCTATCACAAACACAACTCCTTCTCAGATGGCTCTAATTCATTTGCTTGATTGAAGTGAATTGGATTCACAAAACTTGTTGATTAGACTCAATGCTTGATGTTGAAATTGTAGCTCTGAGTTTTGAGTTGATCACTAAATATTCCCTTTTAAGTACATATAAAGGCATTTTTGATTTGACAGAGTTTCTGCTTGTTGATAGTTGTCTTGTTTTTCTCTTGTGTGTCAATGCCTTCTATTTATAGCCTTGATGATCCTTGATTTGAATTTCCGTCCATTGGCTATATTAATGAGGGGAATAATCCTTGATTTTATTTTTGATTCCCCCTTAATTAAATCCTCCTTGATTTTAGTGATCGGATTTTTCTTCAAACGTTTATCAGAAAATCCGTCCTTAATTGATCCTCAATTGATTGTGCATTTAATGTTTGATCCTCTGAATTTTCTTCATATTTCAAAACTTGATCAAGTAAAGTTTACTTGGCCGTTCCCTAAATGGTTGAGTGATCTACCTGACTTTGCCGCTTAGGTCTTCCTTCACTGCTTTGTTATTACTCAGCCGAAAGTCAGTTCTCTTTGCCGATTTGTTGTTTCCTTCATTCTTTACAGTTTATGAGAATCTTTGTTTTTCACTGATCCTTGATTTATGTGAGATCAGTGTACACCATATTTAAACATTAAGTTTTTATCACTTGGAATGTAACTTCGACTTATCCAAGGTCATCACAGACTTCCTTGGTTATAAGTCAGAGCATATGTCTTGATGCTTCTATGCTGGTACTTGGCCGCTTTTACTTTGCCGAACATCTGATGTTACTTTTCCGTCCTACCAACTAGTACAATGCTTGTTTGTCTCAACTTATACAACATGTCAGACTCTAAGTGAAGACTTATACAGAGAATTCTAACTTATTCCAGGCTTGCTATAACAACTAGTATGGCCATCAACAAAACATAATAAAATGTTCCTAACAATTTCCCCCTTTTGATGATGCCAATGAAGGATGCAGGAGCTCAGATCTAAACGAATTAGATCTATGCGTAGCGGATGGATCACGATTCATATATTATAACACATAAATAAAGTATCTAAAATCCTACAAAGGGGTTAAGAAAATCATACCGATAGTAAGAAGAGAAGCCAAGATCTTAGGATGAGAAGCCTTGATCTTCCAATGTGTTCTCCAAACGGTGGTTGGTGGACACCCTTCTTGATATGAGAACCTCCTTGATATGCAACACCAAGAAAAACTTACAGTTTTTCTTCTTCTAAAACCCAAGACAAGAAAACTAATTTTCTCTCTCTTTTATTTGATGTAAGGGGCGAAATTTGCAAGTGTAATTTACACTTGGAATAACACTCCTTTTATAGGCGAGTAAATCATTGGTCTCCAAGTTTTAATTAATTAAATCAATAATTAATTAAATAAAATATAAAGATATTTTCCTTAATGAATAATTGTGACATATTATTGACCAATAGGAAACCAAATAACATGTCATACAACCAATCACATAACAAGAATATCTTTTATTTCAATAACACAAGAAAATTAATTCTTGTGCTAATTAAGACCATAATGGCGCCACCCCTAGGGTTTAAAAGCCCACATAAAATGTCTTTTATGTGTATTATTTTATGTAGCCCAACTAAATAATATTCATGCATATCAATTAATTGGCCCAGCCAATTAATTATTTTTTAGGCCTAAATAAACAAGAATATCAGCCCGAATTATAGAAGCCACATTGGGGACCATGTGTTAGGCGTGATGCCCGAAAGACAATTTTTGTAATTGTTTTATTTAATAAATGAAATGATATTATTATTTATATTTATTATTCTCATATTCACCGATGTGACAATAGTAATTACACTACAGAAAACCCTAAAGTATATCGTTTATGTAATCACTTAACTCAGTGTATGGTATATACACGGGAGGATTGAGTTAGTGAAGATGTACTTAAAATACAATTAGCCCGTAGTGAAGTTAATCGAGAGTATCGGGTCTCTCCTTTAACGTGCTATTAATGCGCGAGAACACGGTAGGTGTGATTGTCTTATCCGGACTTTCGGTTAAGAGAACCTAGTGGGGCATTTATATATGATAGATATATCATATAGAAATTTGGACCGATTTGATTAGAGTTCACGATATAATTCCGTAATCGAGAAGTCTTATCGAATCAATGGATGATCATATTTATGGATATATCTTAATCTCGGTGATCACAATCCAAGCGCTTGAATCGGTATGAGGTTTGACTTGACGGTTAAGGATTACACTGAGTCTGTGGTCCGAATTACCCCATCTTGTTATTGTCTTGGATTGAGTGAGTAGTCCGTATTTATCACGGATACGGAATCAATTCCTTCCATTTATGGAAGTAGATAGACGCGATTCTCTTATTTGTTAATCCTAGAAACCGATCGATCGCGAGTTCATATTACACTGATTAGCTACCAAAGTGAGTTGTATGAATTAAATGATCACTAGGGGTTAATGGTAAATAAGGATAAGAGGTTCTAAAAGGGTTAACGGTAACTTTCCGATTTAGAATGAACAGATCGTGGAGGATTAATCCATATGTAATGATTATATCAATGGGCGCTTATTATTATTCTCATGAGGAGATAAATATAATCTCATAATCGGAGGAGTGCGATCACGGGATTATGATGGCATATTCTGTGATTGATTTATCGAATATAATTATTCTGTTAAGTAAGATAATTATTTATTTGATTTATCGGAGCCACGATTATTAGTCCATTGTCCCCGACGTGTCTCTCCTAATATAGCATAGCTAATCTCGGACGTCGAATCCTAATAATATTAATTTAGTTCTTGTTGGACTTTATTAAAACGATATGTGAATTAATTGTTTAGTGAACTATTTAATTAGTTGGGCTAAATAATTAAATATGTGAAAAAGACATTTTTCATAATCTTGGCCCAAAAATGTGTTATAGTCGAAATGTATTGTGACTAGGTCACAAGAGAGAAATTTCGCCACAAGCATGTTTTTTAGTAAACAAGAAATTAGTTTTCTTGTGAATTAATAAGATATGTGCATAAAATATTTATTGAATATATATTTATGGTAAGAAATAAAGATAAATATTATTCAAGATTTGTTCTAGAATATTATGGGATTATCTTTTATTTATTGGATTATTTATTTGCAAAATAAAAATCCTTGGAGGTTAAGTTTTACTCTCTTATATAAAGAGAGTTCTCCCAAGCCTTACATACACACAAAAATTTCGACTTCACCTCTTAGAGAGGGAAGGAATAAATTTCGGCCAAGAGGGTTTAAGGGAAAATCTTGGAGGTTTTTCCGGGTAGTATATCGGAAGGATTCGAGACGAGGATTTCCTTCCACCGGGAGTTGCTTGGATCACACGTACGGAAGATCGTGGTGCTCTTCACGCCTTTGTTCGTTCTTTCTTTTGCGGTTCTTCAACTTGGATTTTGAGATCCAAGAGGTATGTTCTACAACCCCCTTGTAGATGTAGATCTAGTTATTTTATTACGTGTAATTTATAGATCTAGATCCTTAAATCGCTTCTCGTTGGGATGGTATTACTAACGATGGTATCGATCGCCATGGTGATCTATATTTATACGTATAAAATATTAGATCTAGGAGTGGTAAACATATAGATTTTTTTGTCCCAAATTTTTTTTTTATAAAAAAACCGGCCGAAAATTATGTTTTGATTATGAATGTCTTGGTTGAAGAGATGGATTGAGGTTGGTATTGTTTACCTGTAGATCTATTTTGTAGCTCTTTTGATTAGTATCAATTGAGCATAGGATGTGTAATTTATTTTATGTCATGCGAAAAATTGTAAAAGGTAGTGCCTTTTGTATTTAATTTTGATCCGGGTTCGAGACGACAAAGATGATGTGTTGAAGATCATGGTGTTGAAAATCATCAAGAAGATAAAACGGGAGGAGGCTGAAATTGTTTTTACGGCTCGGCTGAATATTTTTTTTTTTTAACAAATTGGCGGCAGCAATTTTTGTAACCTAATGTATTTGCCGAAAGGTTTGACCTAACAAAAAAAAAAAGTTTTTTTTTTTTCGATTTTGCTTCCGTGACATGCTGTAAAAAAAAAAAAAAAAAGTTTTTTTTATTAACTTTGGCCGAGTGCCTCATTAATAAAAATAAAAAATTTAAAAAAAAAGGAAAAGTTTTTTTTATAAAACAATTTGATAATATAGATATATTTTAAATATATTGGTATATTACGGCCTCCTCTCCTCGTCGTTCGTAGTTCGTGTCGAGATCGAAGATTCGAGATCCGGAAGTTTCAAGATCAAGATCGAAGATCGAGATTTGAAGACTTAGAATTTATTTACGTTTTCCTTAGAAAATAGGTTAGTCGGGGGTACCAACGATCCATCTCGGTGTTTAAATTTTCCGCAATTTATTTTTTATGTGTTCGATCATAAAATAGATATAAAATCGGAATTGCCATGACATGCATCATATCATAAATCCACTCCATGCATACATGTAGAATTTTAATTTTGGTAATTAAAATAGGCATGTATACAAACTCGCGTAATTAGTTGAAATTTAATTAATACGTGGTAATTAATTAATTTAGTAACTAATTAAAGATCCGAGGACGGGTTATGAAATCGTTAAGCCTTTTCGTGTGTGTTCTCGGTGAACCGCCTTAAAGCCCAAACGAGATCACGTTTTCGATTCGTAGTGTCTCTGAGATTGAATGATGGTAAAGAACAATAAATCTTGGATAAAAGCGGTTCGCTTTATAGGTTGGGTGGTCAATCGAGCTAGGCTCGACCGACTTAACCCTCCTAGTGTGATGTATGCACGGGGTCCGACAAGACTAAGCTACACTCGAGAGCGCAGGGTTGATTCCTTCTTATCTCAATAGGCTTTGTCTTGACCCGATTTCGTCCGATCATCACATATGTTCCAACGAATAGGGCGAGTAGGCTTGCCTACGTTACCGACATCATTCGAGAATCCTTGATTTGATGTACTTTTATGTTAACATCAAAAAGACGTGGTTAGTTAACCCACCACCACTTCCAAAAATATTGAGTGGGAGCGGGGGAGGCGACAGCCAACCCCACGGCCTCTACTATAGATACAAGTAAGTGAGAGAAGGGTGACGCCTCGCGGCGCTTTGATTTCGTCCCCCTACGGATGGTGTTCACTCCTATCAACATTCATGGCTTGGTCTCCGAAAGGATAGGATTTCTGGGTACTCGTCGGGTCACTGACCTATCCTACGACGGCACACTTGGGGCGTACCTAAGAGATCCGATATAGTAGGTCACACTCATCATGGGTATTCTTGATAATATCTAGGCTAAAAAAGGAAGGTAGTCAATGAATAAAGGGATATTCGATTCTCGTGGGATGTTTGGTTCTCACAAGTTATTCATTGATGAGATTGTCTCGATTTAACCGTCATCTCTTTGACCTACCCTACGGCGGCACTGAGATGCGAGGTTAAAACCTTGGAATGGTAGAGTAGACTTATTTTTTAGTTTACAATTCCTAAAATAAAATAATATAGTAGTGTTAAACTTGAATTAATTTATGTCATTTTATTTACAGCATTATCCCTTACTAAATTGCTTAAAAATTGACTAGTATTGACTTCTTTAAAAAGTGGAAAGTAACTAGGACGTTGAACTAGTTAATCGATAATGCAATTAATTTTCGAAAGAGATATTTTCTCTTAAGCCTTTTAAAAACCAGTGACATATAGGTATGTCACTAGTGTCATTCGTGTCAAACGGAAGACAAACTTAGTTTGATCAAAGGTGATTTCGGACTTTGAAATTCTTCTAGTGAATTTTGAGTGTGTACACGAGTAATTTTCTAATTGAAAAATCGGAAAATCATGAAGTGTTACTAGTTGGACGATATTTGGAATCGATGAACTAGTGGGAGCTTTATTTTTTTGTTGTTTTTCTAGAACATTAGAAAAGTGTAACTGACTACACACGTAACCGTTCTAATTGAAAAACCGGAAAGTCATGAAATGTCGCTAGTTGGACGATATTTGGAATCGATGAACTAGTGGGAGTTCTATGATTTGTTGTTTTTCTGGAAATATTGGAACTATGAGATTTTTTCTAAATCGAAAAAAATCGGAAAATCATTGCTCGTTAGGCGGTATTTGGAACCAATAAACTAGTGGGAGCTTTAATATGATTTGTTGTTTTTCCGGTATATTAGAAAATCCCGAGAAGTCAGACGAGTAACACTCGAAATAGACATCCTACGCTTCAAGAGTAGTGTCTACTCAAACGAACCGGCCGGTTCAAGATCATTTTTCCATTCATCGAAAAGTCAAGAATGGGAGAATATGTCTAAAAGTGTTAGTCATCTAAACCGAGAAAACTTTAAGGTGAACCGAAAATTAATTAACTGAAAATCATAGGATAAGGAAAGTGATTTTGGATCACCAACCTATGAATCCTTGGCGATTTTCTCGAGCTAAGTTCTTTGGAAGAACAAGGTAGCAGTGCATTTAACGATTAAAGGAGTAAACAATGGGCAGTTAATTTTAGCTAGAATAGTGGGAGTGATATAAGGAAATGAATCTCGGATTCAATCCTTGGATATCGCGGAAATTTTTTTTTCGGTTTAAGATTCATTGGAACGAATGGATTTACCTTCTATTCGATAATTTGTTTGTCGTATAGAAAGTGAATATACCATTTGTAGTACGAATCCAAGACTCGGACTTTTGTTTGATAAAGTCAAAACCACTTAGAACTGCTGAAATATGTATATAAAACACATCTCAAGAACTATTAAAAGCAATTGGTTTTCTATATTTAGATAAACTCTTCTTCATATTCCATAGTTAGTGCATAGTCCCTAAAAGACAAGACATGAAGACTGGCTCAGGGTGATTCCTTTCTCCCAGTCTGGTTAGATTGTCTCAAAGGTTCAATGACTAAGTTTCCTTTCAATAGGGAAAGGATAATGGTTATAAAGAAGTAACATAGCTTGTTCATAACGACCTTCGGGGTCTGATGAAAGATACAAGCCGGTAGGAGCTTCCGAGTAGTGACTTCTTGTCTGATAACTATTCAAACACTCCGGTAAGTTTATCCAAAATATTTTGAGGTTTCTCTGTTTTCAACAGAGATAGAGTATTCTATACTCGGAATAGGCCATTCATAGTCCTCGAGACTGATGCTCAGCCTGCCTCATTGTGACATGTTCTCACTAAGTGAGACACTGTTAAATTGCCTTATATAGTTTTAGATGTGCTATAATACACTGCTTAACTCAATAAAGATATTGGAAGCGAAATAACGGTTTACATTGACATGTAAGACCGAGAAGTCTACCTAGAAGATGCTTTGGAATTTACGCATAAGGTGTGGATTCGGTTCACCCCACTTCCGTAAATATAAGCATTTAGCACACGGTGCTTGGAGGTAAGACTGGGAATTTCGCGCATACGTTCCGTCAATGACCATTCGTGATATATCTCTTAACTTATTGTGTATAAAGGTTAGATATAGGATTCTTGAAATCGGGAAGGGACAGTTGTACTGTTGCATCCTTTCTGATAGAGTCCATAAACAGTAAAACCTTGAACCTTGAAGTACGTTTACTCAAGGTAGTTACTAACTGATTAAAATCAGACCACATCCAACATCGGTTGTTGGTGATAACACTAAATACTACTAAACTAGATCAGAATTTCGATCCACCCAGTAAGTATTGGGAGTATGGTTTATCCATTACCCATTACGGGTTCTCATGGACTTTGTAGTCGAGGATCGATTGATGACCTATGGCTCTTTTGTGAGCGTGATAGGATTTTGATAATAGAGGTTGGTTTAATAGCCATAACCCATGAATGGAGTTCGGTACTCGATTACTGTTCATGCTCTTGTAGAACCACCTAAGCGTCTCAGGCCCAGTGGGAGTAATTGGATCTACACGGAAAAGAGTAGAATGAATAGGAAATTTTATCTTTCAGAGCAAAGATTGAGTGGTCTAGGGGTAATTACCTAAGAAGTAGAGAGTTAATCAGACCTTGAACTCTCTTACCACTTAGTATTGCATGATTTCGTTCAAAAGCAAAAAATAGGGGTGATTCCCTGAGACTTTCTTGCCAAACAAACGGAGTATGTTTTCATTCAAACCAGAAGGGTATTGACTTATGAACTTATGACTGGATGACTGTCAAGGCTTATGTCCTTTGTGGATAAAAAGCAAACCTCTCGGTCATTGGAAGTCATATATTTCTACAATATGTGGATTTGACCAGAATATTGATAAGTCTTTTGTAGACTGGATATCAATTTTAGTACAGTAGTAAATATATACATATATTAGTGTTTGTGAAGGATAACACTTGCACTGATTAGAATCAACATGGGTGTGTTATCTCAAGTCGAATCGACAATGCCACAATTCTCTCGCAATGAGAGATTTGGACAACATTCTTAAGAGTTTGACTCGGTCGAATTCATTAGAATCGATCCACTGGTTTGCCATCCATCTTATTGGTTAAGATGATGCATCTGTGTATGCAACATTCAATGAGGAAGTTCTACCCTATGCCTCGGGAATGACTCTCTAAATCTTCGGATCAAGAGAAATGGGATAGATTCTCTTTCTAGTAAGAGATGGTCAGGTTATTGAACGTCAATTTTGATCGAATCTTAGATTCAGCGGTTAACAAAGCAAGTTTAGTATGTCCTTTAGTATCTTGACAGAACGAGGAATAATATGCGGACATATTCATGTGTGAACTTGGATATGTGTGATACACTGATTTTGACTTTAAGTCAGATTGAGGATGATCGTTAAGTCGATCTCGGGCTAAGTGTTTACTCTTGTGTTGAAGCTATTGCCTGGAGGAATCCTGCAACGCCAACTCGATTTTAACTAGTTGGGTGATTAACGGCTTTTGTAGCAGCTAGAGAGGCGATATAGCTTAAGGATTTCCTTTTCATATCTGGGAGTGATTCTAGATTTGGAAGCCGATACCACATCATTGTGCAAACGATGAAGGGGTAGCTTATAAGGATTTTCGAAATCACTAGAGGTCAAAAGCATATTGGGAAAGTACCACATGATTAGATGGACCGGTAACGTTTCGATTCTACGGATCGTCTCGAGCCGACAACCTGACTAATCATTAAGACCCATGAAATTTAGATATATGTGCTCCCTGAGTCACTGACCTATCCTACGACGGCATACTCGGAGTGTACTTTGGAATCTGAAATGGTTATGATATGCTTAATGGGTACTAGAATACGGGATGGGTCTCCATTGCTTTAGAGCAAGTGGGAGATGTAGTTTGTTGTAGTTTAAATAATAGGGTGTGCTTTAAAACAATTAATCACATGCTTTCGTGCAAGTGGGAGATTGTTAGGTGTGATGCCCGAAAGACAATTTTTGTAATTGTTTTATTTAATAAATGAAATGATATTATTATTTATATTTATTATTTTCATATTCACCGATGTGACAATAATAATTACACTACAGAAAACCCTAAAGTATATCGTTTATGTAATCACTTAACTCGATGTATGGTATATACACGGGAGGATTGAGTTAGTGAAGATGTACTTAAAATACAATTAGCCCGTAGTGAAGTTAATCGAGAGTATCGGGTCTCTCCTTTAATGTGCTATTAATGCTTGAAACACAATATGTGTGATTGTCTTATCGGACTTTCGGTTAAGAGAACCTAGTGGGGCATTTATATATGATAGATATATCATATAGGGCTGACCGATTTGATTAGAGTTCACGATATAATTCCGTAATCGAGAAGTCTTATCGAATCAATGGATGATCTTATTTATGGATATATCTTAATCTGAGGTGATCACAATCAAGCGCTTGAATCGGTATGAGGTTTGACTTGACGGTTAAGGATTACACTCGAGTCGTAGTCCGAATTACCCCATCATGGCATTGTCTTGGATTGAGTGAGTAGTCGTGTTATCACGGATACGAATCCATTCCTTCCATTTATGGAAGTAGATAGACGATTCCTTATTTGTTAATCCTAGAAACCGATCGACCGCGGCGTGTTCATATTAAACTGATTAGCTACCAAATGAGTTGTATGAATTAATTGATCACTAAGGGGTTAATGGTAAATAAGGATAAGAGGTTCTAAAAGGGTTAACGGTAACTTCCCGATTTAGAATGAATAAATGCTGGAGAGATTAATCCATATGTAATGATTATATCAATGGACGCTTATTATTATTCTCGTGAGAGATAAATATAATCTCATAATCGGAGGAGTGCGATCACGGGATTATGGTGGCATATTCTGTGATTGATTTATTGAATATAATTATTCTGTTCGTAAGATAATTATTTATTTGATTTATCGGAGCCGCTGATTATTAGTCCATGGTCCCCGACGTGCCTCCTAATATAGCATAGCTATTCCCGGACGTCGAATCCTAATAATATTAATTTAGTTCTTGTTGGACTTTATTAAAACGATATGTGAATTAATTGTTTAGTGAACTATTTAACTAGTTGGGCTAAATAATTAAATATGTGAAAAAGACATTTTTCATAATCTTGGGCCAAAAATGTGTTATAGTCGAAATGTATTGTGACTAGGTCACAAGAGAGAAATTTCGCCACAAGCATGTTTTTTAGTAAACAAGAAAATAGTTTTCTTGTGAATTAATAAGACATGTGTATAAAATATTTATTGGAAAAATATTTATGGTAAGAAATAAAGATAAATATTATTCTAGATTTGTTGTAGAATATTATGGGATTATCTTTTATTTATTGGATTATTTATTTGCAAAATAAAAATCCTTGGAGGTTAAGTTTTACTCTTTTATATAAAGAGAGTTCTCCCAAGCCTTACACACACAAAAATTTTGACTTCACCTCTTAGAGAGGGAAGGAATAAATTTCGGCCAAGAGGGTTTAAGGGAAAATCTTGGAGGTTTTTCCGGGTAGCATATCGGAAGGATTCGAGACGAGGATTTCCTTCCACCGGGAGTTGCTTGGATCACACGTACGGAAGATCGTGGTGCTCTTCACGCCTTTGTTCGTTCTTTCTTTTGCGGTTCTTCAACATGGATTTTGAGATCCAAGAGGTATGTTCTACAACCCCCTTGTAGATGTAGATCTAGTTATTTTATTACGTGTAATTTATAGATCTAGATCCTTAAATCGCTTCCGTTGCGGATGGTATTACTAACACCATGGACCTATAACCAGTAGCTACAATAATTAAATATATTATTCATCGAACAGAATAAATATATTAAATTATTAATTCCGGGATTACGCCACCATAAACCCGAAAATGAACTCTACCAATTACAGATATATACTTATACTCAACCTATAGAGTGAATAAGCGTCCATTGATATAATCACTACATACGGATTAACCCTCCATAAACTGTCCACTCTGTGTGGGATGTCTCTGTAAACCCGACACAGAATTTCTTATCCTTATTTACCATTAACCCTCTGATGATCAATTAGTACACATATTTGACTAGTAGCTAATTAGTCAAATGTGAACTCCCTGGATCGATCACTTTCTTAGAGCTAACAAATAAGGGGACTGTCTCTCTACTTCCCGCAGGAAGGAATGGATTCCATGTCTGTGAAAAAAAGAACTACTCACTCATCAGGAGATAGTGCCAATGAGAAGTGGCTTGGAACACATATTCAAGTGAACCGTAACTAACACATCAAACACTACCCCGAGACAAGCAGCACCCTGTGATCACCTCAGGATTAAGGTGGATCCATATATGATCATCTAATGATTTAATAAGATTCCTCGATTACGGAATTATATCGAGAAATCCATATTAAATCGGTCCAGTCCTATATGAATGCCGTCATATATAAATGCCCCACGTTGGTACCTCTCTACCGACAAATCCGGATAAGACTATCACACCCTAAGGTGTTCAGGCGCATTATTGGTGTTTTAATCAAGAGACCCTAAACTCGATTAAGTTCACCACGGACTAACAGATTTAAGCATATCTCCACTAACTCAATCCTCACGTGTAATCCATACACTGAGTTAAGTGGTTACATACAGATACACTTAGGGTTTGCAGCAATGTATTACTTACAAGCACAAAGCAAGTAATAAGGTGAAATAAATTCTGTCATCCATTATTAAAAACAATTAGACAAATTGTCTTTCGGGCACTACACCTATCACTTATTAAGTACAACGTTCTAGTTACTTATCACTTTTTAACGAAGTCGTTACTAGTCAATTTACTACATACACTAGCAGTCTAGTACCCTAGAGAGATATATAAATAGTTGTGAATAAATTGACCGAAATAAATCCAAATCATACACTACTAATAAATTTTAAGAACTATAAACTAAGTACTTATAGTCTATCCTACCGTTCCAAGGACTTAATCTCTTGCCTCAGTGCCGCCTTAGGGTAAGTCAAAGAGGTTTCGATTAATATTGAAGATCAAATTGAGAATCGAACATCTCATTTGTGATCGTCAATCACCTTTCCTTTTTCAGCCAAGGTATTACCAAAATACCCTTTATGAGTGTGATCTACTGTTTCAGATTTTTAGGTAGACCCTAAGTGTGCCGCCTTAGGGTCGGTCAGTGACCCGGCGAGTACCCAAAATCCTATCCTTTCGGAGGCCAAGCCTTGAATTTTGATAGCGGTGAAGGCCTTCCTTAGGGGGCCGAAATCAAAGCCGGCACGAGGCATCACCATTCTCTCACGGTGCTTGAGTCAACAGTAGAGGCCGGGGGTCGGCTGTCGCCTCTCCCGCTCCCACTCAATATTTTGAAAAAGTGGTGGGTTTACTGATCACGTTTTTGGACATGATGTTACATTAAGAAACAATAAATCATAGGCCCGAATGGTGTCAGTTATGTGGGCTTGCCCACCCGACCTATTCGTTGGAACATATGTGGCCGTCGGACGGGACAAGACTAAGGGAGCTCCATTGAGCCGTACTGGCTCGTCGGATGCCTCAGCCTTGCCGGACCACCGTGCAAACGCCACACGTGGAGGGTGAAGTCGATCGAGCCATAGCTACTGTTGACCACCCAACCATGGTTAAACCATTTTCGAACCAAGCTTGCCAGTGATTATCCAATCCTTAAACATCAAACTTTCACGTAGATCTACGGAGCAAAAAACGTAACCTCATGTATGTAAGGTGGAATTCACCGATAATCCAACACCTTAACAATGAGGTTTCGGGATTTTACTCCCTATGCTTTCGCAGAGTGGGATTCACCGAGAATCCATCACTCAACCTCGACGATTGACAAAACCCTTGATCCTCCGTTTTTTTACCCTAACTAGTTTCAAATTAATATCAAACAATTAATTAAAACTAATTGCGTGTATTGTATACATGCCTAACTAATTCCTCGAATTAATTTCTACATGTATGCATATGGAGTGGAATTGATGATATGATGCATGTCATGGCAATTTTCCGGTTCTACACATACATTCTAAACATGTATTCTAGTGCGGAAAATAAACACCGAGATGGACCGTTGGCACCCCCGTATCTAACCTATCAGAAAATAAATTAACCAAACCCTAACTAGGGTTTACTACTTTCGAACATAATCTGCAGCTGCTCAAATTCTTCGATGATCGGGAAACCAAACGAAATTGGATCGTGACGAAACTTTCCAGATCTGTTCTTCACTCCTCGTGTTTCAATATGGACGGTTGGATCGGAGTTTTGACTTGTCAATTTTCTCCAGCGAGCCACCTAACTTGCTGCTGAATCTGACTCTTACAGCAGCGCATCAAAGACTTCCCAAGGCCGATCGGGAATCGAGATGAATCCCGATCGACCTGAAATTTTTATGCCAAGTCAAAAAATCCATTTTTATCAATCTGACCGGTCGGATTCAACGGTCTAAACTCTCCCAGAAATTCGAGGAAGTCACAGGTAGGGTTTCTGTGAATCCTGCGTTTTTCTGTTACAGCAGCCTCTTCGCAGCCACGAATGGATATGGAGACGGACTCCGATCGACCCCAAAATTTGTGGACTTATTCATCATCTTCTTATCTTGATTCTGACCGTAGGGATCATCGTTTCAACGGCTCAACTGATGGGAAAAAAGAAAAAACTAAACAGCTACTAAACAGATCGACTTTCAGGAAATTAAAATTGCAATAACAAATAAATTACATAATTTCCTATATATACTCATATGAACGATTTTTCTTCGTTTATATGAGTTTACAATAGATCTAACGGGTAAACAGTGCCAAGCCCCAATCCATCTCTTCAGCCATAACAACCAATAATTATCTATGCATATAGAAAGTTAAAAATTTATCTACATGCAATTCCACTCCTTTAAATCGTTTATTTATGATTATAACTACATAAATCGTGGAACCTGTCTCTGATACCACATGAAGGATGCAGGAGCTCAGATCAAAACGAATTATATCTATGCGCAGTGGATGGATCACGATTCATATATTATAACACATAAATAAAGGATCTAAAATCCTACAAGGATCATAAATCATACCGATAGTAAGAAGAGAAGCCAAGATCTTAGGATGAGAAGCCTTGATCTTCCAATGTGTTCTCCAAACGGTGGTTGGTAGACACCCTTCTTGATATGAGAACCTCCTTGATATGCAAAACCAAGAAAAACTTATAGTTTTTCTTCTTCTAAAACCCAAGACAAGAAAACTAATTTTTTTTATCTCTTTTATTTGATGTAAGGGGCGAAATTTGCAAGTGTGATTTACACTTGGAATAACTCTCCTTTTATAGGAGAGTAAATCCTTGGTCTCCAAGTTTTAATTAATTAAATAAATAAATAATTAAATAAAATAAAAAGATATTTTCCTTAATGAATAATTGTGACATATTATTGACCAATAGGAAACCAAATAACATGTCATACAACCAATCACATAACAAGAATATCTTTTATTTTCCATAACACAAGAAAATTAATTCTTGTGCTAATTAAGACCATAATGGCGCCACCCCTAGGGTTTAAAAGCCCACATAAAATGTTTTTATGCGTATTATATTATTTAGCCCAACTAAATAATATTCATGCATATCAATTAATTGGCCCAGCCAATTAATTATTTTTTAGGCCTAAATAAACAAGAATATCAGCCCGAATTATAGAAGCCACATTGGGGACCATGGACCTATAACCAGTAGCTACAATAATTATATATATTATTCGTCGAACAGAATAAATATATTAAATTATTAATTCCGGAATTACGCCACCATAAACCCGAAACTGAACTCTACCAATTACAGATATATACTTATACTCAACCTATAGAGTGAATAAGCGTCCATTGATATCAATTAGTACACATATTTGACTAGTAATAAAATGAGACTGTCTACTCTGTGTGGGATGTCTCCGTAAACCCGACACAGAATGTCTTTTCCTTATTTACCATTAACCCCCTGATTATCAATTAGAACACAACTTTGACTAGTAGCTAATTAGTCAAATGTGAACTCCCGGGATCGATCACTTTCTTAGGGCTAACAAATAAGAGGACTGTCACTCTACTTTCAGCAGGAAGGAATGGATTCCATGTCTGTGAAAAACAGAACTACTCACTCATCAGGAGATAGTGCCAATGAGAAGTGGCTTGGAACACATATTCAAGTGAACCGTAACTAACACATCAAACACTACCCCGAGACAATCAGCACCCTGTGATCACCTCAGGATTAAGGTGGATCCATATATGATCATCTAATGATTTAATAAGATTCCACGATTACAGAATTATATCAATAAATTCATATTAAATCGGTCCAGTCCTATATGAATGCCATCATATATCAATACCCCACGTAGGTACCTTCTACCGACAGTCCGGATAAGACTATCACATCCTATGGTGTTCTGGGCGCATTATTGGTGTTTTAATCAAGAGACCCTAAACTCTGATTAAGTTCACCACGGACTAACAGTTTAAGCATATCTCCACTAACTCAATCCTCACGTGTAATCCATACACTGAGTTAAGTGGTTACATACAGATATACATAGGGTTTGCAGCAGTGTATTACTTACAAGCACAAAGCAAGTAATTAGATGAGATAAATTTTGTCATCCATTATTAAAAAAAATTACAAAAATTTTCTTTCGGGCACTTCACCTAACAGCCAAAACCCTCAAAAGCCTGAACATAAGCATACCAAATATTTCCACAATAAACACTCTTGAACTTTGTGGTTTGGACCTCTTCCATACCTTTCCAATCGATCTTTGGAAACTTCCACTTCCAGTATGCCATAGCAGTGTACTCAGAGACTCCATGAAATATTCTCTTGGCAAAGAGTTTGTTAAAATCAGGCATATTCTCATTTGCCCTAGGTTCTCCAAAATAATTCTCAAGTCTGCCCTAGCTTCAGCAATGTGTGAGTCAGCAAACTTGAGATTTTTGTACAGACCCCATTGATCTTATTTGTTCATTCTCCCCATAGGGTTGAAGAATTTTACCATGTAGTTGAAATCTTCTTGTTGCTCACTTGGTAAGTCTTCTAGTCCTTTAGCAGAGAGTGGTATGGCTGTACTTGGTCTGCTGGTACCAACATTTTGCTTGAGAGATGCATGTTGTCTTTTAACATCATTGTACATTTTGGCCATATCAACTCTCATTTTTTCATCTTGATAGCTTAGACAGTCTGTCCATGCTTCATCTTGCATTTGGTTTGGATACAGACCTTCTTGGACTCTGAAGAATTATTTTACCCTGTCTTGTACTTCAGCCAAATGTTCTTGCCTGTTTCTATGGGTCGGAAAGCTTTTTTTCTCTCTACTCGTACTGGTTCTGTGTTCTCTCGCTAATCTCCTTTGCTGACTTGATCCAAGTCTTTTTTGTCCACCTGATCTATCTCTATCATCATCCCTTCTTGGGATAGGATGAGGAAATTCTATGCAGGGTTCATTTGAGGCATTTTCTCTTTCTTCTCTGGCCTTCTTTTGCTGCTCTTCAGCCTCATTTCTGATTCTTATTTCTCTATCCCTTGCTCTCAACTGTTCCTCTGTAAAATTTGGGGGTCTAACTGTTGATCCTTCAGGATTATCACTTGATGCTTCAGGCTTTTCACTTATTTCCCCCTTTTTGGCTGCATAATCTCTTTGTTGTAGTAAGATATTGTTCGTAGATTCAGCTGTACCGATCAGAGTGTCCAGTTCGGACTCAACGGATATGAACCTTGAGTCACGATCAGTCAGTTTTGGGTTACACTTCGGAATCTGGTGCCAAATGCCAATTCCATCGAATCATTTTACTGAGAGATGTGTTGTCTGAGACCTGCAAGGTTGTGGGTGATATTTAAGTTGAGCTATCTCATCAAGTCTCCTTGTTGTTGCACAACAATGTTCTGTGCATCAATACACTCAGCAACAGCCTGAAATCTTCTTTCAATGGAGTGACTTTCATCTTTAAATGCCGAAGCCATAGATCTGAGATACATGGCTTGTTGCTCCAATTCTTCAGCCAACATGTCTGCTGCTTTTTCAAAAGCTTCATTAGATATGCCAGTGGTCAGTGGAGTTAACTTGTGATGGATATCAGCTGGTTCTGGTTCTTTTTGATGTCTTCTGTCTTGAAGTTGAGTAACATCTACACCAACTTCCACTTCTTCAAGGACTTGAGTAGAGGTGTATTTTTGTGCAAAGATCGTCTCTAATTCCCTTGCTCTGTCTTTGGAATTGCCTTGACTCAGTGTTGCGAAGAATCGAGCCAATGTCCACCACTCTCACCGTAGGTCGGCCGGAATATCAGCAGATAGTGGCTGATGTGTTGTCTGAGCTGGTGAGGTTGGCTTTTCTGATGCATGTGTTTGTAGAAAAGAACTTAATAGAATATTGTCATCAATTGCATCAGCTGTAGGTCCATCCTCTTTATCCTGGCCATCAGTAGTATCCTTTGGATCATTTCCATTTCCATATTGATCATCACCTTCATCATCATCATGGTTATTACTTTCATCAGCTGAATCATCACTTTCTTTGTCAGAGGGTGGATGTATCTTTGCTTCAGCTGCATCAACCATATCCCAAAGTGGTGACTCATCAAGTACACCAACCAGGGTTGATATCCCAAGAAAGTTAAAAAAACCAGGCCTCTTCAGCAAGCATGCGTTCTGAGTCTTAAAGCTGAATTCTAGAATCACCTTCATTCCATTCAAGATATGCTGCAATTCGATCATCAATATCATTTGCAGATAGTTGTGCCGGTTCTTCTGGAGTTTCTTCATCATCTCCAATATCTGCCTCAACCTCCTCATTTTGAGGTTGTTCATCCTCACTTTCACTTTCTTCTGCTGGTTGTTCTTGCTCTGCTTCAGAATCCTCTTCTTCTTCTTCATCAATCAATTTTCCAAAATCTTCCTTGCCCAAATTTCTTTGAACTTTTTGCTTCTTTCTTTGGCCAGAAGTGTGTTTTGTGGTTTGATTTCTCTTTCCTCCTCCTGCTTGCTTTTGCTGTTTGACATAGGTAAACATGGTTTTGGATTCATGCAGCCTATGGAGTTGGACAACTGGTACTTTCAAACATTGCAGAAGATAGTGTAGTTGAATCCTATAGGATTTCTTTACCCAGAAGATCCCCTTTTTCTGCTTTCCTTCTGCTAATCCCTTTTTGGCAGCAGTTGCCTCTCCCTGGATTTGTTCTTTGATTCTCAGGAAGAAATAAGTTGCCCAATTAAACTTCAGATTGTGATATATGATTCCCATAAGACGCATTCTGACCTCTGTCATGGAATTGTTTGCCTCTAACTTTCCTTCAATTGTTTTTACAACTAAGGCACTGAATTCATTGAATGATTTCTTCAAGGCAGATCTAAGACAATTGAGTTTCTTAGGGCCTGGGTTTGCCGTTTTAGCGATTGTATCCCAGAATTCATCCAAATTTTGTGGAACGAGAGCCACTTTTGCCTGACCTTTATTTGAATGTTTGATATGTTTGCGAATTACCTTTGCTATAATGACCACTTCTGTGCCGTTGACAGATGCAATGATCTTGTCTTCCTCCCATTTGTCACCTTCTTCTACAGGGAGCCCAGAGACATATTTTACAGTCTTGTAGAAAGAGATTAGACTTTCATAGAAAATATCGGTGATTGGAGGGTTTAGAAAAGTCGATAATCTTAGGTTTTTGCATCCAGTTGTCAGTTATTGTGCATCTTCATCATTTCCACATAGCTTTAAGTAGTGTTCATCTTGAATGAATGACCTAGTGGCAATTGATTTCTCATATTGTTTTCCAGTTTGAGTGTTTGAAGAGGATGAAGCCATTGTTTGAGATTTGAGAGAATGCTTTGATTTCACTGTGAGAAAATAGGGTTTATGATTTTCAAGAGAGCATGAAGAATTCTGAAAAATCTCTAAGTGTGGTTTATATAGGTTGATTTATGTAGTGTGAACGTGGTTGAATATGGAAGGATTTTGTGATGTAATGGCATTATTATATGTATATAAATCCCGATATTCGAGTGATGTGGGAGGAGTGGATTGAGGCAAGTGATGATAAATCCTGGGAATCGAGGCGGTTGTAATTAGAGGAATAATATAGTTACCTCCACGATTGAAAAATGATCTCCACATGTGTAATCTTTCACAGTATAATCTTCCATAACTTCTTGATTTTCCATGTGTATTAAACTGATTTAGTTCACACTTTAGTTTGCTGGTGACTCCAATTCGTATTTCGGTGGAGTGCCTTGGGGTCACTTAGCCGGTGTAGTGACTTCTTCACTGAACTGCTGTATATAACTGTTTCTAACAATAACTGCAGTGAACTTAGCTGAGTACCAGTAACTTACCTGCTATATTTTTTGTAATGGCAAATGTTTAATCAGCTGGTGAAGTCACTTAGCTGATTACTCTAGTTAGCCGATCTTTAGTACTTAGTCAATTTCAATCATTCCCAACTCAGTTCTCAACATGATAAATCTTTCATGACTGAGTGGTTTTGTGAAGGTGTCAGCCATTTGATCTTCAGTGGGTATGTATCTTAGAATAACATCCCTCTTTTCAATATGATCTCTGATAAAATGATGTCTTACATCAATATGCTTTGTTCTTGAGTGCAACACTGGATTTTGAGTAATAGATATGGCACTTGTGTTGTCACACATAATTGGAATTGTCTTCTCCTCCATTCCATAATCCCTTAGCTGTTGTCTAATCCACAGTACTTGTGCACAACAACTGTCTGCTGCTATATATTCTGCTTCAGCTGTTGATGTAGCTATGGAGTTTTGCTTTTTGCTAAAACATGAAACTAGTCTGGTGCCTAGCATCTGACATGTTCCAGAGGTGCTTTTTCTATCTATTTTGCATCCAGCATAGTCAGAGTCTGAATATGATGTCAATTTGAATCCTCCATCTTTTGGATACCAAATTCCAACATTGATGGTGTTCTTCAAGTATTTGATTATTCTTTTGGCTGCTAGTAGGTGTGATTTTTTAAGTTGAGCTTGAAATCTTGCACACACTCCTACTGCAAATGCTATGCCAGGTCTGCTTGCAGTTAAATATAGTAGGGATCCAATGATTCCTCTATACATTTTCTGATCAACATCTTTTCCAGCTTCATCTTTCCAAAGAAAAACTCTTGCACACATTGGTGTATCTAGTATGTTTAGAATAATGAAAAGGGAGCTTGCTAAGCTGACAGCTTTCACAAAGATGCTCCTGTTTATTTGGCCCTAATGCCTCAATGAGGCCTTTATTCTTTAAAAGCTAGATAGTAGGAAATTGTATGTGGCCTAGCCTTTGATGCCACAGTTCTGTTGTGCATGACCTAAATCTTTGAGAGAATAGTGACTCCACTTTGCTAGGAATGATATAGAGATCTCCTTTACGGTGCCCCTTCCCCAGCACCTACTCTGTTGTCTTTTCCTTAATAAGACAGTCATGGTTAGTGAACAAACAGTTTGCAGAAAATTGTAAAGTTAGTTGGCTTATGGACATGAGATTTTTTGTCAAGGCAGGTACATATAATACATTCTTTATTATAACAGGGTTAGATTCCTTGTTATATACATACAATTCTCCTATTCCTTTAATTGCAAGTTGAGCTCCATTTCCTACTAGAACAAAATCACAGCCTTTATATTCTACAAGGTTATGTAAGATAGAGGGATTACCTGTCATGTGATTGGAGGCCCCAGTGTCCAAGATCCACTCAGTGTCTGCTATTATGTTGTCCAGTGTTAATGCTGATAAGGCTTTAGGTATGTTATCCTCTTGGTTCTATGTTTTCCACCAACAAATCTTTGCTACATGACCACTTACTCCACAGTGTTGACAAGTCTCATTTCTGTATTGATCCCTTTCTGCCCTTGTCATCCTTCTGAACACTTTGCCATTGTTGTTTGATCCCTCGAATCTGGTCTTGTTTTGTTGAGCAGGGAAGCCTCTACCTAATGAGTTGAACCTTGGTGGCCCTTCATTTTGTTGTTGTGGTCTTTGACCATATCCATACCATATTTGTGTATCAAGTATTTTGTGTACTTGGCCTGATTGATGAAGATGCCATCTTTCAACTGTTTCACTTGTAGACCAAGGAAGTAATTCAATTCTCCCATCATGCTCATCTGAAATTTGCACTTCATTAGATTTGCAAATTTCTCACACAACTTTTCATTTTCTGATCCAAAGATAATGTCATCAACATAGATTTGTACTAGCAATGTACTTGTTCCTTCCTCTAGCTTGAAAAAAGTCTTATCAATAGCTCCTTTGTTGAATCCATTATTGATGAAGAATTGTGATAAAGTTTCATACCTGGCTCTGGGTGCCTGTTTGAGTCCATAAAGAGCCTTCTTGAGTTTGTATACTTTATCTTCTTTTCCTTTGAGTTGAAAACCAGGAGGTTGTTCCACATATACTTCTTCTTCCAGAAGTCCATTTAGAAATGCACTCTTGACATCCATTTGGTAGACTTTGAAGTCTTTGTGTGTAGCAAATGCTAGAAAGAGTCTGATTGCTTCCAATCTTGCTACTAGTGCAAATGACTCATCATAATCTATTCCTTTTGCTTGAGAGTAGCCTTTTGTAACTAGCCTTGCTTTATTTCTGACAAATGTTCCTTGTTCATCCATCTTATTTCTGAATACCCATTTTGTTCCAATGATGTTGGCCATGTCTGGTCTGTCAACAAGTTCCCAGACTTCATTTCTTTCAAATTCATTTAGTTCTTCTTGCATGGATGTAATCCAATCAGCTTCTTGAATTGCATCATCTATTGCTTTGGGCTCTACTTGAGATAGAAAACATGTTAGCATGTGCTCCAGTTGTCTTCTGGTTCTGGCTCCTGTGTGAATGTTTTTAATGACTTGATCTACTGGGTGATCTCTTAGACAGTTGAGATCAGGTTGAAGTTGTTCTTGTTGGTCGCTTGAAAAGGCTTTGGTTAAGTTTAGAGGGGGTGAATAAACTTAACACTTAAAACTTTTGGTATTAACAAACTCAAAGCAAGTTCGTTGCTTTGCTAACTTCTCGATGAGTCTCACCGACACCGATAGTTTGTTGATTGTTGATTTTACTTGAATTTGTTGTCATGAATATATTCAAGTTATGCCTTATTACTTGTTAAAATATGATACTAAGTATTAGATACTCAATAGTGTTTGTGTGTGATTCAGTTCCTAGTTTCAGTAGGTTGATGTGCTAAATATACTAAATGCAGAAAGTAAGTAGGCCATTTTTATAGTCGTTCCAGGTGGTGTAATCATGTTAGTCCACTCTTCTCCTATGATGTTGGAGGTTTCTTCAATTCCATAATCCCTTAACTATTTCATTAACCAATGTATTTGTGCACAGCAACTTCCAGCAGTAATATATTCAGCTTCAGCATTGGAAGTTGATATAGGATTCTGTGTCTTACAAAAATAGGAAACCAGTCTATTTCCTATCAACTGACAGGTTCCTGTGGTGCTTTTTCTATCAATCATGCATCCAGCATAATCAGAATCTGAGTAGGATATAACCTTGAAGCTTCCATCTTTTGAATACCATATCCCTACATCCAAAGTTTCTTTTAGATACTTGAGAACTCTTTTGACTGCAGCTAAATGAATTTCCTTAGGTTTTGATTGAAATCTTGCACAAACACCTACAACAAAGGATATATCAGGTCTGCTTGTAGTAAGGTACAACAGACTGCCTATCATCCTTCTATATAAGGTCTGTATTCATTGGATAAAACTCTGAATCTTTCCAATGTCCCTTTAATCTTAGCCATTGATTTGTTGACAAAATCAAGAGTTGTTATATGTCCTTGTCCTTGTAATCTTCGAATGTGACCTTTTTGATTAAATCGAAATATATGTTCAGCAGGTTCCTGTGAACGTAAGTCTGCTGAAACTCATATCAGTCAGCTGATCCAAAGTTGCTGTGTTTATAAAACACTGCAGTTGACTTCTCTTATATGTAAATTTTTATTATGAAGTTAGATTACACCATTTTGAACATAACCAAGTTCCAATCACCATTTAACTTATGGAACTTAGACCTTGTACACAAGGTATATGCAATCATTTTAGGTCATCACAGACTTCCCTAAATTCTGATTCCATATCCTTGACTCTAAACACTAAGTTTGATCCCTTAGCCTTCAATAACTGAGTTTGAACCCTCGCCTTTTCCTTGATCTTGGAGTTCCTAAACTAGTCTACTGACTCGTGTACCTATCGACTAGACAAAGTCTGTTGATGAAAGTCACCGACCTTTTACAAAGGCTCTGTTTGATCAAACCTATACAAAGATCAAACTCTAATAAACTTATACATTTGATCTAGACATATTTTTGCCTTTGCTCTATAACATCTAGTCTGGCACACATCACTAAAACTTAAAATAAGTTCAATAATTACCCCCTTTTTGGTGATGATGCCAATACCCCCCTTACAACAAAGCAAAAAGGATAAAAACAAAGACAGAACAAATTCTGTCATTTCTCATTATAATCAGTTGTTTGTTCAAAATTATTACAAGCTAGATTCAGCAAAAATAAACAGCAGGTAAGTATGCTGATCTAGTTCCTCCTTTCTCTTTCTTGCCTTTCTTTCTCTTCCTGTTCTTGATATTCCCTTATGTCTCTTACTATTTCTCTCATCTTTTGATTTTCAATAAGGGAAAAATCAATATGGGGGTTCACTTCCTTCCACAATTTCCATGCCTCGGGTAGAGTAAGGTTAATTTGGTGTACTCTGAAGCATAAACGCATGTATAACTGCTTGAATTCGTCCAGTGAATCTTTTGCTGATGTAGTAGGTAGACTCCTTCCACCTCTACCACCTCTTCGACCTCTATGTGAAGACCTTAGAGCTTTGACTCTAGCTTCCCAGAATTTCAACCCCAAAAAAGAATTTATACCTTCATGAAAGCCCTTGTCATGGTAAGGTCTCTTTTTATTGTAATAGAGCTTCTTGTATTCTTTGAGGAGGTCATCCTTCAGCTGAAGTCTACCAGGTGCAGGTTCTCTGAATGCATTGGTGTCAGCCTCCCATTTCATTTTGGCAAAAATTTTAGCAGTCTCTTTTGCTACTGCTCTCTGGCTCTCTTCCCCCTTATTGAAATCATCAACAAAACGGGCAAGCAGGCCATGAACACTCTCCTGTGTGATCACTAAGTTGTTCAATTGACCCTCCATGATTTCTGTCCTTGTGTCAACTGCAGTGATCCTTCCCTCCATTGTCTGCTCCAGTAGACTAATCCTCTATGTAATCTTAGGATCCAATACAGTAGGGTGAGGTGTTCCAACAGGTTCAGCCACAGCAGGTTTGGGTGCCTCAGCAAGCTTGTCATGTTTATGGTGAATGGATGTAAACTGTTCCTTTAAGAACTGATCTTTAAGTGTATTTCCCATCTTGATGCCTCTCACATCTTTGGTAAGGTCATCAAGAGCAAATTGAGTGAATGTAATATTGGAAGCAACTGTTTCACTGGTTCTTCCTCTATTTTCCACCAGGTTCATCAAATCTTCAAATATTTGCTCTTGAATGTCAAGTTGAGTTCTTAACCTTGCAATGTCATTTCTGACTTCTCTCAACTCATCCAGCACCGGTGCTGGTACCCTACCAGCCATTCCTCCAGCCATATGTCTAGAAGCCTCATCCTCAACAACTTCAGGTTCCAACCTTTGTCCAGGTGCTATCTAATCCTCATCAACTTGTACCTCCTCAAGAAGTAATGGTGATCCTTCAAGACCCATCACCATGTCCAATCTCTGACTTATCACTGCTTGGTCCTCAGTGATCAACACTCTCTGTACAAGAACTGCAGGAAATATTGCAATGTTTTCTTCCAAAAATCCTCTGGCATCAGCAATCTTCTGTAAATTATCAACAGTTTTAGATATAGTGCCTTGAGTATCAATCCATTCTTGATATTGAACTGAGTCTTCAGAACTGCTATCCGGCTCACTATGTTCAAAAACTCTTTCCTCATCTAGATTTTCAGTCTGTTGTCCTTCAGCAGACTCACCAGCATCAACAGATTGATCTGCTGTACCATCAGTGGATCTTTGACCAATGGCTTCATCAGTTGTTCCTTTTGCCACTCCACTGGACTCTCCAGGGAACATAGGGGGATCATCATCATAGTCAGATGATGAAGAGTCATCACTGTCAGGTGTGTATTTTGGATCTTTGAACATTAATTTGGCACACTTCTTCCCTTCATTCAACAGATCCATCAGCCTAGTCTGCAGCAAAGTTGAATCTACCAATTCCAGTAGGCTGTCCACACCCAGCTGATCAAATGCCCATTCTTCAAATCCACTCATTGGATCAGCAGCTGGTTTTTGTTTCTTGTAGAATTCAAACTTCCATTGAAAATATCTCTGCACCCTTTTGAAGTTGGGATGTACTCTTTCTTTCTTAGATTTCTGCTCCCTCCTTTCATATGGAATTGAGGGCTTCTTTGGAGCAGATTGCTGAACTTGTTGTCCCCCAAAGGTTTCAACAAGATGAGTTAGAGTATCTATAGCAGATATAAAAAGGTCAATAGGTTCTTCAGAATGTACATTTGTACCTACCAGCTCCAACTGTTCCACACTAGCTTCAGCAGGGTCTTCAGCAGTGTGTTGTTCCCCCTGAGTTGTAGCATCCATAGCAGGGTCAGGAACAGTTTGTTGTTCAACAACAGCTTCTCTACTTTCAGTAGACTCTTTAGCTTCTCTTTGGGCTTCCAAAACCCTTATTTCCTTTCCTTGTCCATGCTTTCTCCTTTGCACAACCTCCTTCATTCTCTTAGCAGGTTGTTCAGCTTCACTCTCAGTAGCTTTCCTCTCTCTCCTATCTTTCTTTTGTTGCTCCTTCAAAATTTTAGAAAAAGATTTCTTCTTTGTGATTTTAGCAGGCTCAGCAGCCTCAGAAACAATTGGAACTTCAGTAGATTCAACAGGTTCTACTAATTGCTGCTTTGTCTTCTTAGGCTTTAATAGTTCAGTGATCTTCCTTGTATCAGTAGCCTTTCGTTTCTCAGCAGCCTTCTTAGGTGCAGCAGGTTGAGCCACTTGTTTAACATGTTCACCACCAACATCACCACCTCCATCACTATCACTTTCAGTTCTTTCAGTGTCCAGATCCTCATCATCATCCTAACCATGAATGAGGTAGTTGATTTCCTTCTTGTATCTGGACTTGTTTAACTTTTTAGGTGCCACAACAGTAATCTTTAAGTTATTTTGTATGGCTTGCACCATCAACCCTAGAGGTAAAGTCTTGGACTTCCTGGTCCCTTCTCTGTCCTCTGTAATCACCTTCTTCATATATTTAATGAAGAATCCTGCCCAATCAAACTTCATACTCTTGCATATGATTAGCAGTAGGTCAATCTTGGGTCTAGACAGTGTACCAAGGCTTCCACTGAATCCCTGAATGTTCTTTGCTATAATCTTACCCAACAGATTATATTCCATCTTGATGTGTTTGACATTAATGCTCAGTGATGATTTTATGGAATTTTTGGTCTTTATATTATCAACAAATTCCAGTCTTGGCAGCTCCATAGATTCAGGGTTGGTGGGAGCATTATTTCCAGGTCCAAAACCAAATGCTTCCCTCAGCAGGTTTGAGGAAACTTCAATCTCTTAGAAATTTACTGTGGTAGTAAATGCCTCTCTATTATCTCTTTTCACAACGTTTCTCCATAAATTAACGACATTCATATAAGATATACTTTCCAATCTCAGCAGCCTGCTGACAATGTTACTCTGCTGATCTTCAATTCTTCTTGTTTTGTCCAACTGATAATACAAGATGAAGTTTAATACCAATGACTGATCTGTCAAGTGAGCTCACCCAACAAGACAAAGACCAATCCCCTTGGCAACTTCATTTGCTCAATTGTCCAAAAATAAATAAGTTCATGGAATTATTGATACCAATGACTAATCAGCTAATTGAGCTCACCCAGCATAGCAAAGACTAATCCCCTTGGTGAATTCCAGTACATTGCTGATCAAAGCTGTATCAGTCAACTTTTATAATTCCAAGTTCAGTCCAAAACTTAGAAAATCTTTCCCTATCCAATGGTTTTGTTAAAATGTCAGCAAGTTGATCTTCAGTAGGGATGTACAGAACCACCACATTTTTCTTTTCAACATGATCTCTTATAAAATGATGTATCACATCAATATGCTTGGTTCTTGAGTACAAAACAGGATTTTTTGTGATTGCAATTGCACTTGTGTTGTCACACATTATAGGAATTTCTCTTTCTTCAATTCCATAATCCCTTAACTATTTCATTAACCAATGTATTTGTGCACAGCAACTTCCAGCAGTAATATATTCAGCTTCAGCAGTGGAAGTTGATATAGAATTCTGTGTCTTACAAAAATAGGAAACCAGTCTATTTCCTATCAACTGACAGGTTCCTGTGGTGCTTTTTCTATCAATCATGCATCCAGCATAATCAGAATCTGAGTAGGATATAACCTTGAAGCTTCCATCTTTTGAATACCATATCCCTACATCCAAAGTTTCTTTTAGATACTTGAGAACTCTTTTGACTGCAGCTAAATGAATTTCCTTAGGTTTTGATTGAAATCTTGCACAAACACCTACAACAAAGGATATATCAGGTCTGCTTGTAGTAAGGTACAACAGACTGCCTATCATCCTTCTTTGCCTTCTTTGTCTTCATACAATCTAATGTTTGTACTCATAGAAGTTGATACCTTGGTGCTGTCTTCCATACCAAATTTCTTCAGTAGCTCCTTGGTATACTTGGTTTGATGAATGAAGATTCCATCTTTCAACTGTTTGACTTGCAATCCCAGAAAGTAGTTCATTTCTCCCATCATACTCATTTGAAATTTACTTTTCTTGAAATTAGCAAATTTTTCACATATCAATTCATTTTCAGAACAAAATTTTTTGTCATCTATATAAATCTGTACCAGCAGAGTTCTGTCTCCTTCATTGATTCTGAAAAGAGTCTTGTCAATGGTTCCTTTTGTAAAACCATTGTCCACCAAGAATTGAGATAGGACTTATACCATGTTCTTGGTGCTTGTTTCAAACCATAAAGTTCTTTGTTGAGTCTGTACACTTTATCTTCATGATCTTTAACTTCAAAACTAGGAGGTTGCTGAACATAGACCTCTTCTTCCAGAATGCCATTCAAAAATGCACTCTTGACATCCATCTGGTATACCTTGAAGTTCTTGTAAGCAACATATGCCAAGAATAATCTCATAGCTTCTAATCTTGCAACATGAGCATATGTCTCAAAAAAATCTATTCCTTTTGCTTGAGGATAGCCTTTTGCTACTAGTCTGGCCTTATCCTTACAATGGTACCAGATTCATCCAATTTGTTTCTGTATACCCATTTTGTACCAATTATATTTGCATGATTAGGCCTTTCCACTAGTGTCCAAACTTGATATCTTTCAAATTCATTGAACTCTTCTTGCATAGCAATTATCCAATCTAGATCTGATACTGCTTCTTCAACAACTTTGGGTTCTATTTGAGATAGAAAGCAAGTAAACATTGCTTCTAATTGTCTTCTAGTCCTTCCACCTTGCTGTATATTGCCAATAACTTGCTCAGAAGGGTGATCCTTTAACCATTGTGGATTTTGGTTAGATTGATTCTCAGGAACATCAACTTCAGTAGGGTCTGCTGTTGCTTCAGCAGGGTGATCAGCAGATCCTTGAACTACCTCAATTGTTGCATCAGTAGTATTATCAGCAGGGTGTTCAACAGGGTGATCAGAAAATTTTAACTCATTTATCCTTTCCAAAACATTAACACATTATGGATCAGTGACTTGTTGATTCTCAGCAGGTTCCGAAGCTTCATCTTCGATTCCAGTGAACTTAGGTTCATCAAATACAACATGTAGTGATTCTTCATGTTTCAATGTTCTTTTATTCAGTACTCTGATGCCTTGCTGACAGAAGAATATCCCAAGAAGATTCCTTCATCTGATTTTGATTGAAATGTCTTCAATTGCTCCTTATGATTTAAGATAAAGCATTTGCTTCCAAATGGATAGAAATAGGATATATTAGGTTTCCTTCCATTCCAAATCTCATAAGTTGTCTTCAGCAACTTCTTGTTCACTGAGATTCTGTTTTGTGTATAGCATGATGTGTTGACAGCTTCAGCCCAATATCTTTCAGGTAATAATGCTTCATAAATCATAGTTCTTCCTGCTTCTTTCAAAGTCCTGTTTCTTCTATCAGCAACCCCATTTTGCTGAGGTGTACCAGCAGCAGCTAGTTGATGTAACACACCATTTTGCTCACAATATTCTCTTATAACTTTATTGAGAAATTCAATACCCTTGTCTGATCTGAACTTTACTACTGTCAAACTTTTCTCATTTTGCAGTCTCTTCAAAAGTTCAGGAAACTTTTGAAGTGTTTCTTGTTCATGAATACTACACAAGTGTATCCTGAATAATCATCCACAGCCACTAGAGTGTACTTCTTTCATGTTACACTTGTTGGTGTTACTTGTCCAAACAGATCCATGTGCATCAGCTCCAAAACTCTTTTTGTTGATTGCTTAGTCTTTGACTTGAAGCTAGATTTGGTTTGTTTACCTTGCTGACAAGTATCACATATAGCATCATTTTTGAATGTGATCTCAGGTAAACCAATCACCAGTTTCTTCTTCACCAACTAATTGATATCATAAAAGTTTAGATGATTCAACTTCTTTTGCCATAACCAATTAAGTTCTGACTTGGTATGTACAATCAGGCATGTTTCTGGAACAGCAGTAGACCAATCTACAACATACATGTTTTGTTCTCTTCTTCCAGCCAACACAACTTGATCACCTCTTTCACTAATGACAATACAGGTGCCCTTGTCAAAAGTGACCTTGTAACCTATGTCACAAAACTGTCCAGTGCTCAGTAGGTTGTAGTCTAGTCCTTCCACAAATGCAACATTTCTGACTGTTAAACTATTTCTCACAAGTGTTCCATAACCTCTTGTGTATCCTGGTGTATTCTTGTTGCCAAAATTCACTCTTGGACCATCCTTTGCCACATAGTTTGTCAAACAGTGCTTATTCTTTGTCATATGTCTGGAACATCCACTGTCAAAGTACCAGACTCCCTACAAAACAAAGTTAATGTATTTTAGGTACCCAAAACTGTTTGGGTCCATAGTGGTCAGTGGTAAGCATGACCCTTGGAAAATTTCCATAAGGTCTTCTCTGAAAAGTGTCATACTTTTGTTCATACATGTATTCTACACATCCATATGGTCTAACTTTTGGTTGTGTAGGACTCACATATGCTTTCTGGCCTTTTGGTATGTAAGGCTTTTTAAAGTGATTTCTATTGTTAGAAGCACTAGCACAACCATAGGTTTGCTGTCTTTTTGGAACAGCGCTGTAATATGGAGTCTGCTGAGGTCCCTGCTGAGGTCTTATATAAGTCCTATGCTGAGTCCTTTGTTGAGGTACCCTAGCAGTATGGTTATATCTATTGATTCTAGCAGTAGATGCAGGAATATTCCAGTCATCATCAGCAGGGAACAATCTACCTTTCCCTCTGAGATAAGTATCCTTAGTATGATTGACATTTTTAGGTTTAGGATTCTTATCCTTGGAATATTTCTTATTTTTCCCTTTATGTGGTCCAGCAGACTTGGTAGCAGGTCTGCTATCAGTAGGTCTAGAAGGTACATCAGTCCTAATCTTAGATTTATTCTTTTTGTTAGGTACTGGTATCCTTTTTGACTTCTAATTTTGCCTCTTTTAAGCATTCTCAGTAGGCTTTACTGCTTCAACAACCCTTTTTGGTGTTGGATCTTGTGCAGGTACAAACTTAGGACCAATTCTGGTACTAGGTTCAGTAACCTTACTAGATCCACTCTTATTGGATTGTTGAGTTCCAAATACAAGGCCTGTTCTATCACCATAAGGCTTTCCAGATTTGAATGTAGTGGATGAACAAGATTGTTCAGTAGATTCAGCAGCTACTGAATGTACAGCAGGCTTGTGCTGATTCTGTCCAAGCTCTTTTTCCTTTCCCTTGAGAATTCTTAATTCAGCTTTTAGCCTTTCAAATTTTGCTTGAAGAGCTTCTTTTTCAGCCTTCACAATCTCATAACCAGATTGTATTATCCTTAGTTGATTAAGGATAGCATCCAAAGTTTCTTCATTGTCAGAGTTTTTAGGATTTGAACCACAAGTTGATTCACAATCACTTTCAGCAGGAGTGTTTATAGATATAGAATTGTATACCTCCTTTATTTCATCCATGTTTGCAATTAAAGAATAATCATCCATATCATCAACAAGTGCAGTATCATCAGATTCATTTCCCTTTTCTGATTCAACTTCATATCCTGATTCATCTTCAGGAACCATAGCTTTCTTGCAAAATCTTCTTTGCAGACTTTTGCTCTTCAGTAGGTCTGGACAATCAGGTCTAAAATGTCCAGGCTTCTTGCAATTGAAACAAAGATAATCAAGTTCCTTCTTCTATTTTAGTTCAGGATAGTCAGGTTTGAAGTGTCCTGGTTTCTAGCACTGATAGCACAAGTAATCATTGTCTTTATTGGAATCATCCTTCTTCTTTTCACTAGATTTATTTGTGAAATTTATTGGAGAACACTTTCTAGTTTTCATCATTCTGATTTTCTTGCTCAGTAGGGCAATTATCTCTTGCATCTCATCCAGTAGATCATCTTGAGCTCCTGATGTTTCTTCTTGATGTGTAGCAGCCAATGTAGTGGTCTTTGGTTCTTCTTTTTCAGTTTCAGGTACAAGTTTCTCACTGAATTCATAAGCCTTGAGATATGAAAATAATTTGAAGGTATCATTTTCATGAAGTCTTCTCATTTCTTCAATTGCAGTATCCTTCATTTCCCAAACTTCTTTTTCAGGTAAGGCTTCCAAGACTTTTGTATTGATTCCTCTTTTGAGTATATTACATTCAGCAATGTAAGTTCATCCATTATTGCATTAAATCTTGATTCTATTTGCTCAATTGTTTCATTTGATTTCATCATGAAGTCTTGAAAGTTCTTTTTGGCAACACTGATTTTGTTTTTCTTGATTGTATCAGTGCCTTCACAAATTAATTGTAACTTATCCCAAAGTTCCTTTGCAGTCTTGCAGTCCATCACTTTCATGTACATATTGCTATCCAAAGATCTGTATATGATATCAATAGCAATATTGTTGAGGTTTTCTCTCTTTCTATCTACAACATTCCACTCTCTTTTTGGCTTTTGAATGTACTGAGTTTGACCATCTACAGTTATAGCTTTTGTGATTTCCAGTGGTCCATCAGTCAGGACATCCATCATCTGATCATGTGTTGCAGCTAGAAAAGCCTACATACGATGTTTTTACTCATCAAAACGATCTAAAGAACACATCAACATTGTTTTAGCATACTGGTTGTTATCCATGATGCAAAGCTTTGAAAATCAGAAACTTGAAAATGTTTTCAAAGTATTTTCACAAGCACAACAGGTAGGATTACTTCAGAACAGAAGCACTACTCCGATACCAAATGTTGGTCCCTTGAAAAGGATTTGGTTATGTTTAGAGGGGGGTGAATAAACTTAACACTTATAACTTTTGGAGTTAACAAACTCAAAAGTTCGATAGCTTTGCGACTTCTCGATGAGTCTGCCGACCACTCGATGAGTCCGCCGATAGCTCGGTTAATCTGTTGACTGTTGATTTTACTGAATTTTTTGCAGCGGAATATATTCAAGTTAAGCCTTATTACTTGTTGTTAAAATATGATACTAAATATTAGATACTCAGTAGTGTATGTGTGTGATTCAGTTGCTAGTTTCAGTAGGTTGATGTGCTAAATTTACTAAATGCAGAAAGTAAGTAGGCAATTTTTATAGTGGTTCCAGGTGGTGTAATCCTATCAGTCCGCTCTTCTCCTGTGATGTTGGAGGTAATTCACTAGAGATCCTTGAGACAGCAGTTACAAAAATCCCTACGGTGTCTGTCCTTCACCAATAACTATGGCTTCACAAACTGAACACTTGGAACAGGTAAGATTGCTGCTCCAAAGTCTTCCACTGGTCCTTGAAGGGTAGGATTGCCTCTTCACCAGCTCCACCACAAATAACAGTCATTGACACACAAAGATGCTTCACTGTATTCACCAGGGTTCTGGTAAAAGAAAGTTTGAATCAAATAAGTGATTCAACTTTCAACAGCTTGATCAGGATGAATTGATCAGCAGCTAAAAGTCTTCAAGTGTGTACTTGATGTAACTTGATAGCAGGTTACACTTGAAGAGATTACTAGATCAGTAGCTTTAAGCTCAGTGATATCAGCAGGGTGATTTTCTTGATAAGAAACATGATATCTTAAGAAAGATTGTTATTTTTCATCACTTGATCTGAATTAGGAGTCTTCTATTTATAGGTGAAAACCCTGTGACTTGTATTTGAAATTCAAACATAGCCGTTTTAGATAAGTCCCTATTCTGACTTGCTTTATGTCCCTGTACATAGTACACACACTGTCAGTTTGCTTTTTGACAGTTTTCAGATTGTCCACCCTTTGACTTGTATCCATTGGATAAAACTCTGAATCTTTCCAACGTCCCTTTAATCTTAGCCATTGATTTGTTGACAAAATCAAGAGTTGTTATATGTCCTTGTCCTTTTAATCTTCCAATGTGTCTTTTGATTAAATTGAAATGTTTGTTCAGCCGGTTCCTGTGAATGTAAGTCTTCTGAAACTCATATCAGTCAGCTGATCCAAAGTTGCTGTGTTTATAAAACACTGCAGCTGACTTCTCTTATATCTAACTTTTTTATTATGAAGTTAGATTACACCATTTTGAACATAACCATGTTCCAATCACCATTTGACTTATGGAACTTAGACCTTGTACACAAGGTGTATGCAATCAGTTTAGGTCATCACAGACTTACCTAAATTCTGAATCCATATCCTTCACTCTAAACACTAAGTTTGATCCCTTAGCCTTCAATAATTGAGTTTGAACCCTCAGCCTTCAGTCTTCAGCAGGTTCCTAAACTAGTCTACTGACTAAGGTACCCTACTGACCTAGACATGTCTGCTGATGAAAGTCAGCTGACCTTTTACAGTGCTTGTTTGATCAAACCTATACAAAGATCAAACTCTAATAAACTTATACATTTGATCTAGACATCTTTGTGCCTTTGCTTTATAACAGCTAGTCTGGCACTCATCACTAAAACATAAAATATGTTCAATAGTTCTGGACTTGATGCTTCCACAACTTCAGCTTGTGTATCAGCTTCATGCTCTTATACTAGTACCTCTTCTATTGTATTGACTGGAGGTTCATCTTGATTTCCAAAATTGTGATTTAGAATAGTAGTTGGTATTGTTGTATTCATAGATACTTGTCTTGGTCCTGCTTGTTCAAGTTCTTGAAGGTTTTCACCATTTGTGTTTGGCTCATCAAAGACTACATGAATTGATTCTTCAATTACAAAGGTTCTTTTGTTGAGTACTCTGAATGCTTTGTTGGTGTCTGAGTATCCCATAAAAATTGAGTCATCAGCCTTTTCATCAAAAGTATGCAGCTGATTCCTGTTCAAAACAAAACATTTTGATCCAAACATATGCAAATATGAGATATTAGGTTTTCTTCCATTCCATATTTCATATGGAGTCTTTCCATGATATTTGTTGATGATTGATATGTTTTGAGAATAGCATGTCATGTTTTATTCTTTGCTTGACCCAAAATCTCTTTGGTAAGCATGCTTCTGCAATCATTGTTCTGACTGCTTCTTTAAGTGTCCTGTTTCTTCTTTCTGCTACACTATTCTGTTGTGGAGTCCCTGCTGCTGATAGTTGATGCATTACTCCATTTTCCTCATAGTAGGTTCTGATAATTTCATTTAGAAACTTTGTGCCTCTGTGATCTGATCTTGATAAACTTTAGTTCCTTTTCATTCTGAATTCTTCTTCGCAAATCTGGTAACCTCTTGAGCGTCCCTCTCTTTTTGTTCATGAATATGGTCCAAGTATATTTGGAGAAGTTATCCACCACTACTAGAGTGTATTTCTTTCCACTTACACTGACTGCTGTGACTGGTCCATAAAGGTCCATGTGTAACAGATGTAAAATTCTTGTTTTTGATTGATAGGGCTTTGACTTGAAGGAGATTTTGATTTGTTTCCCTTTTTGACATGCATCACAGAGACTTTCCTTCTTGAATGTGATCTCTGGTAAGCCTTCAACTAACTTTTTCTTTGACAAAGTGTTGATAGTTTTGAAGTTGAGGTGGTTCAGTCTTCTATGCCAAATCCAGCTGGTTGATTGTTTATTTGTGACAAGCAGACATGTTTCTGCTTTGGCTGTCTTCCAATCTAACACATACATATAGTCTTCTCTTGTTCCTGCAAGAACAATTGTGTTGGTTTGGCTATGAATCACCTTGCATCCTTCCTTGTAGAAGTGCACATTGTAGCCTTTATCACAAAATTGACTGATTCTTAGAAAGTTGAAGTTCAGTCCTTTAACATAGGGCACATTTTGAATCTTCAAGTTGTTCTTGTGCATAATGTCTTCCCCCTTAATTTTACCAGGGTTTTCTTTGCCTCCAAAGGTGACTTTGGGTCCTTCAAAAGCTTTAAAGTCAGTGAGCCATCCATTGTTTCCTATCATGTGTCTGGAACATCCACTGTCTATGTACCAGACATCCTACAAAACAAATTAATTATTTTTGGTACCCAACAATGTTTGGGTCCAAACCTGTTAGTAGTCATGCCTCCTACTCCTAATGTGTATCCAAAGGATCTTCTTTTTGGATAATTGAAGTCATCAACTTCATATGTATAAGGCATGGCATAATAACTTCTAATGTTTCTACTAGAGGTATTCTGATACTTTTCTATACTTTTTGTTGCATTTTCATGCTTTTTCACTTTCCAATATGCATTGGAAATCTGTGTTCATGTTGCTTCATATGTCTAGGAATATGCCTATGTTGACTTTTCTTAAACACATGTTGCATATTATGAAATGGTTTCTTCCTGTATTTTGGAGGTGCAACATTCCAATCATCTTCTAAAGGATAAAGTCTTCCTTTACCTTTCAGAAAGCTTTTGCTTTTGGTTGACTGGATTGATGGTTTGGTCTGCTATTTCACTGCACTGGGTTTTGACTTCACCGGTGCAGGATGAGTGGTTGAAACTATGGTCTGTCCTTTTCTGATCTTTGGTCCATTGTTGGTCCTAGATTCAGAATTGTATTGTCCATTGTTTCTATTCTCATCCTGACTGTTGTAGACAAGACCGGATCTGGATCTAAACCTTTTTGAGGGTTTGTAAGCTGGTGCATTTAGTGGTGCAGTGGTTGTCTTAACTGGTAGGGAGATTTTCTCAGCTGGTTTGTCAACACCAGATGTATGATTATCTGCTGTTTGTTGATCATTTGAGTAAGTCTCCTTACTAGTTAGTTCAGCTTTTACTTTATCAGTTCTTTCTTTAATCTTTTATTTTCTGTTCTTAGATTCTCACATTCTTGTTCCAGAATTTCAGGTTTCAACTCAATTTTATCAAATTTACTCATGAGATTTTGGATTATGTTTGCAGAATCTAGTGGGAGAATAGAAGATTGTGCAGTGTTAGATGTGGATGCACTAGATGATGCGCATGAGCTAGATGTTACCTTTGTTTCATTAGATTCTTTTGCCATAAGGCATAAGTAAGCTTTTTCATTTTCTGAGCTGTCAGCTTCATCATGATCTGAATCATTGTCTGATGATTCTTCATTCTTTTCACTACTGGTTTCAGCTTTGAGTGTCTTCTTGCTTTTCTTCTTTCAACTGTTTTGTACTTCTTCTTCTCCTCATCTTTGTCATTTTCTTCAGGGCAATCTGCCTTGAAATGACCATTCTTTTTGCAGTTGAAGCATCTGTATTCATCATCCTTCTTCTTTATGTCTTTGATTGAGCTTGACTTTTTGTATGATGATGAACCTACTTTGAATTGCTTCTTCTTGGTAAACCTATCAAAACGTTTAACCAGTAAAGCTACCCATTCTTTCAGCTCCTGTGTCTTTTTGTTGTCAGCATTAGCTGTTTGACTTTGCTGGGGTGCAACCAGTGCACTGGCCTTATGTGCCTCTGCTGGTGCACTGTCTTCACCGTTGAACTTAAATTCGTGAGCCTTTAATTGAGACATCAGAGTTAATGTGTCAGTATTTGCAAGATTTGTTGTCCCTCTGATTACTGATGTATTGATCTTCCATCTTTCATATAAGCCTCTCAAGATCTTTAGGCACACTTCTTTCTGTGGATATGTGTGTCCATGTTGTTGTAGTTCATGATGATGCTTGAGAATCTGTTGTCAATTTGATCAATGGTTTCACCAGCCTTCATTTTGAAGTTTTCAAATTTCTGTTTTGCAACTGACAATTTGTTTTCTTTGACTGCTTTTGATCCTTCATTGATCAGTGCCAATTTGTCCCACATCTCCTTTGCTGCTTTACAATCTTTGATTCTCATGAACATATTACTGTCCAGAGTATTCAAAATCATGTCTTTTGCAAAAAATTGAGATTTGCTCTTCTCCTTTCATCCGTGGTCCAATCTTTCTTGAGTTTGTCTATTACTTTTCCTTGATCTGCTCCTGTGGCTACCACAGTTGTAATCTCGATTGGCCGATCATTAATTACATCCAGCATCTGCTTATGAGTTGCTGCAAGAGGAGACAACATTCTTATTTTATATTCATCAAAGTTATTAACATTGAAAAAATAGGTACCTTTGACATAAAGTTTGAGGAATCCAAAAGTACAAATAAGAGATATATATGTGTATATGTGTATGGAAAGCACAATTTGAAAACTACTTTGAAAATATGTGATCTCCTTGTTACCAGAAATTATATCTGAACAGGTTCTGATACATGGAACACTGCTCTGATACCAATTGTTGGTCCCAGAGAAGGGTAAAACTATCGTCAGATGAGGGAGGGGGGAGGGGGGAGGGGGGGTGAATGACTATAGTTGAGTTTCAAAAACTTTTCTTGTATTTAAAAGCTTTTGGGCATCGGATAAGTCCCTTCTTAATATGTTGTTTCAAAGTAGTTTATGCAATCACAGATATATGATATAATTTAAGCAATTAAATAAATGCAGTAAGGTAAATTGCTGAAAGTAAATTGACACAAGTCTTATAGTGGTTCAGGGTGGTGTAATCCCTTAATCCACTCTTCTCCTGTGATGATTGGAGGAATTTCACTATTGCTTTCACAGATAGAATAGCCTGATTGTCCTTGACTACACAAGCTTCACAATCTTCAAGACTATCACTCCCTGACTGCAACAGCTTCAGTGACTCAATCTCTTTCACTGCTCATTGGGAACAAATCCTTCAGCAGCTATCACAAACACAACTCCTTCTCAGATGGCTTTGATTCAGTTGCTTGATTGAAGTGAATTGGATTCATAAAACTTGTTGATCAGACCCAATGCTTGATGTTGAAATTATAGTTCTGTGTTTTGAGTTGATCACTAGATATTCCTTTTTAAGTACAAATAATGGCCTTTTTGATTTGACAGAGTTTCTGCTTGTTGATTGTTGTCTTCTTTTTCTCTTGTGTGTCAATGCCTTCTATTTATAGCCTTGATGATCATTGATTTGAATTTCCATCCTTTGGCTATATTAATGAGGGGAATAATCCTTCATTTTATTTTTGATTCCCCCTTAATTAAATACATCTTGATTTTAGTGATCGGATTTTTCTTCAAACGTTTATCAGAAAATCCGTCCTTAATTGATCCTCAATTGATTGTGCATTTAATGCTTGATCCTCTGAATCTTCTTCATATTTCAAAATCTGATCAAGTAAGTTTTCTTGGCCATTCCCTGAAGGGTTGAGTGATCTACCTGACTTTGCCGCTTAGGTCTTCCTTCACTGCTTTGTCAGCACTCAGCCAAAAGTTAGTTCTCTTTGCCAATTTGCTGTTTCCATCATTCTTTTCAGTTTATGAGAATCTTTGTTTTTTACTAATCCATGATTTATGTGAGATCAGTGTACACCATATTTAAACATTAAGTTTCATCACTTGGAATGTAACTTAGAATTATCCAAGGTCATCACAGACTTCCTTGGTTATAAGTCAGACCATGTGTCTTCATGCTTCTCTGCTGGTACTTTGCCACTTTTACTTTGCCGAACATCTGATGTTAGTTTTTCGTCCAACCAACTAGTATAATGCTTGTCTAACTCAACTTATACAACATGTCAGACTCTAAGTGAAGACTTATACAGATAATTATAACTTATTTCAGGCTTGCTATAACGGCTAGTATGGCCATCATCAAAACATAATAAAATGTTCCTAACAAAGGTCAACCATAAATTAATGGCTATGCCTAACGATTAAATAAATAGTCCCCGTTGATCCGCGGTTTATGTCACTATACTCATGAAATACTAGCAAGAGTACTAGGTCAATCATAGTATAGTAAGGGCGAGTCAAGGTCGATCCCACAGAGACGATTCAACACCATTAATGAATCCATAAATCTAGCTCAGAAAACAAATAACGGTCTCTAGACCAACATAAAGACAAAAAATTAACTGGCTTATCCCTCCTTACCGATATCCTAACTTGGTGTAATTATTGCTTATGTCTACGTTCCCTCGTAATTCCCTGATTCCACCAGAACAATTCAGTTTTAGCTACGGTTGTAGTCTTTAAACCTTATTTACTTCCATTGCAAGGACATTAGATGTCTATATAACCTCATTCATTGGCTGTATTAACCTACACGCAATAAGTTCTACAAAGTGCCGCCTCAAGACTGAGAACCTCCCTAAGCAACTATCATGGATTGACTAGCACGTTCCTAAGGATTGATCCAGACTATGTCCTAACTAACACTTCGCTTTATCGTCCTTCATGTTAATTTCCAATGAACAATAAGCAGCTTGGCTGGATCTAACCTACTGTAAACCTGTTGATCAATGTAGCTGACGCTAAATCTTTAGACTTAGGGTGACCTGAGGTTGCCTCGAAATTGTGTTAAAGACCGTAGTAATTTTGGAAGCGGTGGTTCCCACTTCTAGAATATCATCATTCTATTCTGATTAATTCTGGTCAATTACAGTTCGTTTAGACATGTAGATTAATTACATCAAGTTAATCTAACTTTATCTACCATGATAAAAACATAAAGGAACATTCAAAGCTTCATACCTTTATCGATGATGGATCTAGCTTGATCAACACAAGCTAGTTGATGGATTGGAGAAAATAACCAAGAAAACGAACATAAAATAAAAGCAAGAAATTTCTTTCATAAGAGTTGTTGGTCCCTTGAAAAGGCTTTGATAAGTTTAGCGGGGTGGGGGGGAGGGGGTGGGGGTGAATAAACTTATCACTTATAACTTTTTGGAGTTGACAAACGCAGAAAGGTCTGTAGTCTGTTGACAATTGTATCTTTTGAGTTTGTTGCAGCCAAATATATTAAATTAAGCCTTATTACTTGTTGTTTCAAACATGATACTAAGTATTGGATACTCAGCAGTGCATGTAGTGTGATTCTATTGCTGGTTTAGTAGGTTAATGTGTTGAGAATGCAAGTAAAGTAAATACAAAAAGTAAATGCATTAAAGTAAAGTAGGCAAGATTTATAGTGGTTCCAAGTGGTGAAATCATGTCAGTCCACTCTTCTTGACTAATGACTATGGCTTCACAAACTGAAAACTAGAAACATGTGGTATTGCTGCTCCTAAGTCTTCCACTGATCCTTGAAGAGTAGGATTTCCTCTTCACCAGCTCTACCACACAAAAATAGTTCTTGACACCTAAGTGCTTCTCTGTCTTCAGTAAACTTCTTGAAAAAGAAGGGTTGATTCAAGAATGTGATTCTGCTTTCAGTAGACTTCTGATTAGGATGAATGAATCAGCAGCCTAAGTTCTTCAAGTGTGTAAACTGGATAAGTCTTGAATTGCAGTAAACGCTTGAAGAAAATCTGGATCAGTAGATGAAATCTCTATGAATCAGTAGGGTCAGATTGCACAAATTCTTGCTAAAAAACTTAGTTGTTTCTTGTTAATTCTTGTCTGTTGCAATTTGAATCAGGAGTCCTCTATTTATAGCTGTAGAACCTCTGATTTGAATTTGAATTTGAATGATAACCGTTACAGTATTATCTGAAAATTCCTGAATATCCTCTGCTGTACCTTACTGACACTGACAATGTCCTTATGAGAGTCTAGCCTGTCAACCAATGATATAATTCCATTTAATATGGCTCTTAAATCCTTACAACGTTCTTTTCATCTTGGCCATTGATTGACTAATTAATCCAAGGCTTGTAAGTCATCCTTATCCATTTAATCTTCCATAAAAACTTGGATTAATTCGAATTAAACATTCAATAGATATTTGATGTATAAGTCTGCTGCTGTACATGATTGTCAGCTGACTTTTAGTCTGCTGTGTTTTGATAAACACTTCAGCGGACTGCTTCCCATCTAACATTTTATTATGAAGTTAGAGTACACCATTTGAACATATCCAAGTTCCAAACACCTTTCAACTTTAATGGAACTTAGACCTTCAACACAAGGTATATGTGATCAGTTTAGGTCATCACAGACTTCCCTAAATTTTGATCCTATATCCTTGACTTTAATTACTAAGTTTGATGCATTAGCCTTCAATACTGAGTTTGGACTCTCAGCCTTCATTACTGAGTTTGAACCCTTAGACTTCTACCATCAGTAGGTTCCTAGACAGTCTACTGACATAGATACCTTACTAACCTAGACAGGTCTGCTGAACAAGTCAGCTGACCTCTTTACAATGCTTGTTTGATCAAGCCTATACAAAGATCAAACTCTAGTAAACCTATAAAATTAATCTAGACATCTTTTTGCCTTTGCTCTCTAACGGCTAGTCTGACAGTCATCATTAAAACCAAAATATATCTAACAATTTCCCCATTTTTAGTGATGATACCAATACACTCCTTAGAGCAAAACAAAAAGATAAAAACACAAAAATAGAACAAATTTCATTGATTTATCATTGATGTTCAAGTATGTTCAAATCTTATTACAACTAAGATCTGTGACGATACGGGATTTTACCCCTCCACATGGAATTATCTGATTGGTCCAGCTGGCATGTGGAAAAGTCTAAGTTTATTATCCACGTTGGATCGAATACGAGACGTGCCAGTGAAGACCACAACAACCGACACATTCTGCCAGTGTCCCACCTTGATCACCCATGTCGGTGCTATCCGAGTCGAGACCAGGGTTAAGGCCTATATTCCTAAGCCCAACATCCAGAGGGTTACTTGGGCAAGGGGGCAAGGCTCAGTAAGGATATTTATGTCAATAGACCAAACCGCCCTAAGTTTAGGGCAGAAGAGGAACATGTGCCTATAAATACTCTATTCCAGGAACTACATAAGGCTTGATTCCTGGACATTACACATGATACGTAGGCAATCCAAGATACATTCTTGGACTCAGCCATAAAATACCAAAAACACCATCTTTACTACATCTCTAGCCATTCAATCCCTTTACAGCTCATCCTTAGATTACACGTGGCCCTGATAATCTGGTGGTGCATTATTTAGCATCATCATTTGGCGCTAGAAGGAGGGCCTTCTACCGGTGAGTTGGTAAAGATATCGCAATGGCACCACCAGCGAGAAAGAGACCGGCGAACAGTAAGAATCTGCAGATCGAAGAGCACACGGATATAGATCCAGCGGGGATTCAAAATTAGGTTCAGGAAGTCCCCACCGGATCTAGACCCGCAGTTGTAGAGCCCCCAAGACCTTAGCTTCCACCGCAGTTACAAGATATGGCTGATCACTTGGCGTCTCTGGATTAAGATGCCGTGAAAAGAGTGGTGGCCTCAGCATTCATAGGTAAGGGAATTTGTAACACCCCTGAGGAACACCTGTTAGACCCACTGGGTCGAAAGGAGTTTGAGAATGCTGGGGGGAAGAAGCATGTCGATCCTCCAGAAGAGTGTGAGGATGAAGTAGAAATCAGCATAACCAAGAAACGTCCTGGACATGAAAAGCAACAATGGCAGGTCGAGGATAGTATTCGAAACTAGTTCAATCGCATCGTAGGGAAAGAACAGGTCACAGAATGGCTCGAGTCGCCTTTTAGCCCCGAGATAGAAATATACACGATGCCCGAGTCATTCAAGCCACCAAAGATGGAACCTTATGATGGTACTACGGACCCAGAGGACCATCTATATAGGTATATATCATTGATGAGATTGAGAAATGCCAACGACGCCATGAAGTGTCGTGCATTCGATACCTTGCTTACGGGTCGAGCTCGGGAGTGGTTTCATAAAATACGGCCCGGGTCGATCTCAAGTTTTTTACAGTTGGGACAGAAATTTCGAGATGCTTTCATCGGGTACAAGAAGTTCCACCTCAGTGCTACCCACCTCATGAACATCAAGCAAGAGAAAGGGGAATCAACCATTGATTTCATGAGGCTCTTCAATCTCGAGGCCATGAAAGTGCATAACGCCAGTGATGCACTGTAGGTTAATGCCTTTGTTGGAGGTCTGCGTAAAATGTAGCTATACGACAAGTTGTCCAAGAAAATGCCCAGTGACATGGACGAATGTGTGAACATAGTCCACAAATTTTTCCAAGGTGAAGAGGCAGTGCGTCTGCACACCATTTCACTTGGCCTCAACTCGAGGAATGATACCTGAGGCCAGACCAAGGGTCAGCCTAGGGGTCGGAACGAAGAAGGAAAATCCAATGTGTTCGATCAATTGACCGCGCCGATCACGGACCGGCTCGGGAAGAAGGGAAATTTGAAAGATTGAGATTTTATACCTCTCAACCGATCTCGGGGGGAGGTGCTGGCCATTATGATCAGGAAAAAAATTGCACGAACACCGAAACCAATGTCCAAAGATCCTGAGAAGAGAAAGAATACCCACAAGTACTGTGACTATCATAAGGATGTGGGGCATGACACAGAAGAGTGTTTTGACTTGAAGAGAAATATCGATGCACTTATTCAAGAGGGTCGATTAGATGAGGTGATTGATAGATCAGAGAAGGACGAGCCCAAGGGTCGTCGTGAGTATAAGTGAAAAAGTTATAACGGGAAGAGAGATCGATCGTTGTGTAGAGATAATCAGAGGTGACGGGATAGATCATCCGAACCGACCTACAGAGATAACCGTTAGGATGATCGTCGAGAAGATGTGAATCGAGACCCTCATAGGGATAACCGCATCGGGTATGACGTCAACATGATCATCGCTGAGCACGAGTCAGATCGACCTCGATCCAGTCGGCAGTCTTCAGTCGGATCGAGGGAATCGAAGAAGCTTAGGTTCACAACGGAAGTGGGTTATGAACCCAAAGATGATATTCCGAGCTCTCACAGTCACAATGAAGGGTTAGTGATAGAGGCAGTGATAAGCCGAGGCCGGATAAAGCGGGTATGTGTCGATAGTGGAAGTACAGTCAACATCCTTTACTACTCAGCCTTCAAAGCCATGAAGCTAAGGGATGAGGACATCATACCATTGAAAACCCCTTTGTTTGGATTCACAGGTCAAGCAATCCACCCTGTCGGATCGATAAGCTTACTGACTACAGTTGGAGATGGAGAGAAAGGCAGAACGATGGAAATGACTTATGTTGTCGTCAAGGCCCCATAGGGTTACAACGCCATTTTAGGTCGACCTGCTTTATACGATCTGAGAGCCATCATTTCTACATTCCACAATAGCATGAAATTTCCCACCTGGTATGGTACCCATGAAGTGAAAGGAGACGTTGAGGTATCCAGGAATTGCAGTTTGGTCACAATTAAAGGGAAAGGAGTCGGACAAGTGTTGGTCGAGGAATTAATTCCTGAGGATGAAGAGGATAAGAGCTGGGTTTCTGTCGATCCAACAAAAGAGATCTGTGTTTGGAAGAACGAGGAGGGCCAAGGGGTCAAGATCGGGAAGTTGTTACCACACCCCGACATGAAAGCCTTGGTCGACCTCCTAGTCGAATATCGAGATGTGTTCGCATGGAAAGGAGATGATATGCCAGGCCTATCAGCTCATATAGCAGTGCATTGACTAAATGTCGACCCGAAAAAGAAGCCAATACGGAAGAAGAAGAGAAACCTCGCCCCTAAGAGGAAGGAGGCCGTAAAGAAAGATGTTGATAAATTGTTACTTGCTGGGATCGTCGAGGAGGTGTTCTATCCAGACTGGTTAGCAAATCCAGTGTTGGTGAAAAAGCCGGATGAAAGCTGGCGAATGTGCATGGATTTTACGGATCTTAACAAGGCATGTCCTAAGGATTCGTATCCACTCCCAAAAATTTATCAATTAGTCGATTCGACGCTAGGTTTCGAGGTCTTTGGTTTTCTAGATGCATACAAGGGATATTATTAGATTTTCATGGACCCCCAAGACTCAGAGAAAACCGCCTTCATAACAGAGTTTGGCACGTTATGCTTCGTGACGATGCCCTTTGGATTAAAGAATGCAGGAGCTACTTATCAAAGAGCAGTTAATAAAATTTTCAAGGGATTGATAGGTCGAAATATGGAAGTCTATGTCGATGGTCTGTTAATCAAGAGCAAGTCCATGGGACAGTTTCTTGTCTATACCAGAGAAGTTTTTGAGGTTCTTCGAGCTGCGAGCATGAAGCTCAATCCGAAGAAATGCACCTTCGGAGTTCGATCTGGGAAATTTTCAGAGTATATGATATCGAAAGATGGAATTCGAGCTAATCCAGATAAGATCGAGGCCCTCAAGAACATGTCTGCACCTCGTAATGTCAAAGAGGTGCAACGGTTGACAGGTCGGATGGCGGCCCTCAACCATTTCCTATCGATATCAGCACAGAGAGCCCTACTCTTTTTCAAGATATTGAAGAAAGCAAGTCCGTTCCAATGGGATGATAAATGTCAGAAAGCATTCGACGACCTAAAGGATTATTTATTTGATTTACCGACATTGTCTTCACCTCGGGAAGGAGAAAAACTTCTAGTTTATCTAGCAATTTATGAAGAAGCGGTAAGTGCGGTGTTGGTCCGTGAAGGAGAACAGGGACAGGTTCCGATATATTTTATGAGTAAGGCATTACAGGGAGCCGAGATCAGGTACACACCTGTTGAAAAATTGGCATTGAGCTTGGTTCACACATCGAGGAAGTTGAAGCAATATTTTCAAGCACACCCAATTGCTGTAATAACTGACCAACCACTAAAGCAAATTCTAACCAAGCCCGAGACATCGGGTCGATTAGCAAAATGGGTCATCGAGTTAGCTGAATACCACATCGATTTTCTACCTCATACAGCTGTTAATGGCCAAGCTCTGGATGACTTCATAGCCGAGGGATTATCGATTCAGATAGAGCAGGAGAAACAATCACCAAAGGAACAGTGGACCATCCATGTCAATGGTGCGTAGAGTAAGGAAGGGCCCGGAGCTGGGTTATTGTTGGTTAGTCCAAAAGGAGAAGAGTTCCCCTATGCGCTTCGATTCGAGTTCAAAGCCACCAACAATGAAGAAGAGTATGAGGCTTTGATTACGGTGCTGAAGCTCGCATCGAAGTTGGGGGTCGAGAATCTCCTAGTATATAGTGACTCTCAACTCGTAGTGAATCACATACGGGGCGAATATAAAGCCAAAAAGGAATCCATGAATAGTTATTCGAAAGTTGTTCAGGGGTTGATATCGAAGTTCAAGACGTCCACATCGAATAGGTACCTCGGAGCGAAAACAAACGGGCTGATGCATTGTCTAAACTTGCATCGAATTTCAAATCGAAGAGGAAGGTCCTGGTCGAAATGTTAGCAGAGAGAAGCTACAATGAGGTCGATGTGCAACCAGTTATCCAGGGGTCGACATGGATGGACCCGATAGCTCTATACCTGAAAGACAGAATTCTCATGTCTGACAAGGCTCAATCCAGAAAAATCCGATTGCAAGCCTCCAGGTATGCTCTATTTGACTATGTTCCTTATCGAAAATCGTTTGTAACGCCTTGGATGTGATGTGCATCGGAAGAAGAGGGGGTCTATCTTCTTGAAGAGATACATCGAGGGATTTGTGGAAATCACTGTGGAGCTCGAATGCTAGCAAGAAAGTGTAAACTAGCAGGTTATTTTTGGCCGTCCTTACAAAAAGATGCCAATCGATTAGTTATGAGTTGCAGAGTTTGTCAAGTGCATGATGTGGTGACACACCAGCAAGCACATGAAATGAATGCCATCGAGTCGGTATGGCCGTTCGATGAGTGGGGAATCGATATAGTTGGGCCCTTACCTCGAGCTCCAGGCTACTTCAAATTTGTGGTTGTGGCAGTTGATTATTTCACAAAGTGGGTCGAGGCAAAGGCTCTTACCGACATCAGGGCCTCGACCGTCAAAAAATTTCTATGGGAAAATATTTTATGCAGGTTTGGGATTCCGAAGTATCTGATATCAGACAATGGGAGCCAGTTCCTAGATGAAAGAGAGCAGAGTTGGATGAAGTGTTCAAGATTGAACATAGAACGACTTTAGTGGCCCGACCTCAGTCCAATGTGCAGGTCAAACAGACAAACATGCAGATTAAATTTGGTTTGAAGAAGCGGCTGGAGGATGAAGGTCGGGATTGGGCAACTCAGTTACCAAGTATTCTGTGGTCGTATCGAACAGCACCCAATGCGGCCACGCAAGAAACTCCCTTCGCCATGGCTTATGGATGTGAAGCGGTAATACCTGCAGAGATAGGGTTGGCATCGCCTCGAGTTTTGGCTTACAACGTCGGTCGAATATTACTGATCTGAGGCAAGAAAAAGACAATGTCGAAGAGAGAAGAGAGATTGCTGCACATCGTATGGCCAAATACAAAAGAAAGATCTCGCAATATTATAATGCAAGGGTAAAATACAAATACTTCCAAGTAGGGGATCTCGTGTTGAGGAAGAAAAAAGCAAGCAGGCAGGACCCAATAGGCAAACTCGAGCCGAATTGGGAAGGTCCATACAAAATTCTGAAGGTGCATCCTAAGGGATCGTATCAATTGGGCAGGTCGGATGGAAGCATAGTTCCTCGAACTTGGCACGCCACCAACCGCAGAAAATATTATGTTTAGATTATTTGTTTAGTTTATGACATTTACAATTTTAATTCCCTAGTTACTTGTGACTGGTCGATGTGACAATTAATCTCGATGTCTTTTATTCAAGTCATTTTCATTTCTAATTATGCTTAACTTGCGAGCTCATGTAAAAAAGAAAAGGCGGCTGGAAGAAAAAGACCAAAATTCGACTTCAACAGCAATACCTCGACACGACGAAGTTGGAGTAAAATAGTGTACAAAGCCAAGTCACTGACAATGATTATATCACTCCCAACTTGCAATGCTTCGATACGATGGAATTAAAATAAAACGGTGAAAAAGCCAAGTCACTGACAGTGCTTATATCACCCCCGACCTGCCAATAAGCCACGATGCTAGGCAGTTGGAAGATCCCACGATGGATACCCTATTCGACCAGTTCAGAAGCACCACAAAGTGCGACAGTCGAGTAGGGATTTTTCAATTCGACCATGTCGAAAGCCTGACGAGGAAAGAAAGTTGACTCGAGCTCCGACCAAATAGCCAAGTCACGCCGATAAGGCGGTAGAGTGCTAGGTCGACTCATATCCAAGTGTATCACGAGTCATGCAATCATAATACACTTCGAGGGGCCATAGGGGAATTAAGTCCAAATGACTGCATCCCACAAGGCAGCATCTACAAGGGAATTAAGTCGAAAAAGACTACACTCTAGACAAATAATCAACAAGAGATAAAAGACATTCAATGGAAAAGCATAGATTGAAATTCAAAAATCAGAATGCAATTCAAAAATCAGAATGCAAAATTAAATTGAAAAGTCAAGTCTCCAAGATCGAATCGATGAAATATACATCCAGATAAACAAAAATACCAAAGTTATACAACCAAATCAAATCAAATTATTTAAAAAATAACAACAAGAAAAACAGCATCAGGCAGCAGGCTGGTTTGAAGTAGAGGCATCGGGGTCGACTGGATCCTCCGACTCGAGGTCCTTCCCTACCTCCCCCTCCAAGACAGAGGTCACATACTTGTCGTACAAAGACACGCCGGCCTTGAATTCTGTGAACTATCGACCATATCGGGGAATGGCCTCCGGATCGTACAAGTATGCCTTCTCAACGCTTGAAACTTCAAAGTCGGGGAGGACCATCTTCACCTGATCTAATGCATTCGAGAATCCCCCCTTCATGGCCTGACTCATCAACAGTGCCAAGTCATTCTCGAACTCTTCAGATGACAGGAAATCCTTTTTGGCCGCCTCCAGACGAGTCGTGAAGCTATCGACCTCAAGCTGAAGGTCATCTCGAGTCTTGATAGACCCAGCCAACTCAGCTTTCGTTTGATCGAGCTCTGATCTCACCTCTGCCAACTCCGACCTCACTGTCGCTAACTCAGCATCCCTGTCAGATATAACCTTTTGCGCTTTAGACATATCGTCATGGGATGCTGCCAGGTCAGAATCCAGTTTGATGCGTCGATCATCCAACTTGTTCGCCTTGGCTTTCTGCTTCTCGATGTCAGAGGTCAGTCTGACGATGGTTTCTTTCTGTTCCTCCAAAGCTGCTGATGGAGACTCCATTCTGTTCATTGCTACTTTAGCTTCAAGCCGACTCTGTAAAAGAGAGTACCATTAGTATCGGAAACAAACAAAAATTCCGAAGTTATAAGGGAAGTAGAACGAATACTTACAGCTCGATGGCTTTTCATGAAGAAGTCATGCAGCTCTTCTGGAGTCATGGCTTCCATCTCTACCACACTCATTCCAAGGATCGGGTCGGATGAGCTAGGAGGAGCGAGGTTACGGGTTTCCTTCCCAACCACATGCCTCACCTCAGTTGTTTTCTGACGCTTTCTCGGGACGAGGCTCTCCTAAGCCTGCTCGGTCACCCGAGCCTCATCAGGTTGATCTCTAAGAATGTGGGATGTCGACATAGGGGTTGAAGGTCTGGCCGGGGTCCTCTGACCCCCAGAGATTATGGCACCAGACACTGGTGTCTTCGACCTGATGCCGTCCAGTTTTTGAATCTTCATGGGATCCGTCTTCTTCGGGTCAAGCATCTTGCCCAGAATCTCCAACTTTGAAAAGTGTTCCACTGCATGCAGAGATAAATCGACATTAATACACCGTCAAAAAAGAAACAAGTATGGAAAAGAAAAGTGCAGAAGTATAACAACTCGACAGAGTATATAAAAATCCTACACAAGACTCGAACGTCCTTATCGAGTTCCAGATAGGCACCCGGACCCGCCGTCTCGACATCAGCATAGGGATATAAGGAATGTAGATTCCGTGTTGCGACATCGGGACAAACCCTCTCGAGAATCTTACACTCACTAGGGGGGTCAGAATCCATTTTGTCGTGACATTTATTAGGCCTTTTGTGCCAGGTTCGGATGTCGATATCTTCCAGCCCGTGTCGGATGAAAAAGAAATGTGGCTTCCACTCGCCTTGAGACGAGGATACTCTCCTCACAAACTCCGACACTAGGGGACGTCTCTGGAAGGTATACCATCCTGCATCCTGCAGACCTTGGATTGCATAGTACTGTCGGAAAAGCCGGACCGTGAACTCGATTTTGGCGATCCGACACGCCAGTACGAACCCCATGACGCTCCTGACCCCGTTTGGAGCGAGCTGAGTAATGCAGATCTAGTAGTGCCGAAGGACTTCAATGAGGGACGGGTCGAAGGGATACCTTAACCCCTATTTCAGTTGTGCCTCGTAGATGGCACAGAACCCATGGGGAGGATCACAGGCATATTGATGGCTACCGTGAGATACTTTAATGTTTTCGGATGAATATGGGATACCGTATCGTAGACAAACGGCCTTGGATTTTTCTTGGGTAAGATCGGATATGCAGCCATAGGGTCCTTGACCCTTCATCCTCGTTTGACGTTTGGTAGCAGGTCGAGAAGACAATTCTTCTTCTCCTCCTTCTCCTTCTTCTCCGGCAACTCTCCCACCGGAAGCAATTGGTTGTTCGGAAACTGTCTTCTCTGGCGATTCCTCTTCTATTACAATGAGCTCTTCCATATTTTGAGAATCGCTCTCACTACTAGACATGGAGGAGAGAAAAAGCAAAGAAACAAAAACAAAAGAAAGAATTTGAATAAATTAGGGCTTACTTGCGGTTTTCGGGTAAGATGAAAGCAAAAAATGGCAAATAAGAGGCTTCAAAGTCTTGGGCTCCTTTTATGCGTACAAATCTCCAAATGATTTGAAAGGGTAGGATATTTGGCAGTTATAGGATTTGATACATGGTAATCAAGGGTAGTGGGCCGGTAAAAACGCCTCGCTTCCAGAACCCATTAATGCTGAAAGTGTGACGTCATCCTACGACAGCCAACATAGGCTAGGGGGGACAGCTGTATTCCTGCCTAAAGAAGACCACATGTCGAGATGATAATTCAAATTTTCAGATCCGATCTAATCGCTCGAGACGCGCTTCCCTCCGATCTGGGGGGCTTATAACGATATGGGATTTTACCCCTCCATGTGGAATTATCTGATTGGTCCAGCTGGCATATGGAAAAGTCTAAGTTTATTATCCACGTCGGATCGAATACGAGACGTGCCAGTGGAGACCGCAACAACCGACAGATTCTGCATGTGTCCCACCTCGATCACCCATGTCGGTGCTATCCGAGTAGAGACCAGGGTTAAGGCCTAGATTCCTATGCCCAACATCCAGAGGGTTACTTGGGCAAGGTGGCAAGGCCCAGTAAGGATATTTATGTCAATAGACCAAACCGCCCAAAGTTTAGGTAGAAGAGGGACATGTGCCTATAAATACTCCATTCCAGGAACTACATAAGGCTTGATTCCTGGACATTACACAGGATACGTAGGCAATCCGAGATACATTCTTGGACTCAGCCATAAAATACCAAAAACACCATCTTTACTACATCTCTAGCCATTCGATCCCTTTACAGCTCATCCTTAGATTACACGTGGCCCTGATAATCCGGTGGTGCATTATTTAGCATCATCAATCAGGAAAATGATAAAAATGTAAGTAAGTATGCTAATCTAGTGTCTATCTCCTTCTTGCTCTTTCTTCTTCTTGATCTCTTTTCTGTTGGTATTCTCTTATCTCTCTTTGCATCTCCATCATCCACTGATTTTCAATTAAGGTGAAATCAATCCAAGTATTCACCATTTTCCACCATTTCTAGGCTTCATATATGTTCAACCGGACACATTTCCAATTGAAACCTCCTCCCATATAACAAAAAATCTTGAATTCTTCCACACAAAGCTTTGCTTTATCCTCAGCAGATGTCTGTATTCTACCTCTAGATCCTCCAGCATGACCTCCTCTACCAGGTGTTGGATTTTTTCTAGTCAATCTAAATGATTTGATCCTTGCCTTCCATAATTTGTGTCCAAGGAAGGAATTCAGTCCTTCCATAAAAGTCATGTCCTGATAAGGTTTCCTTCTTGATCCATAAGCATCTTTAAACTCCTTCAGCAGATCATCATTAAGTTGTACCCTGCCAGGTGCAGGTTTCCTGAATTCATTGATGTCTGCTTCCCATCTCTTCTTATTGTAAATTCTGCCTGCATCTTTTGCTTATTCTGTAAGTCCTTCTTCCCCCTTATTGACATCATCAATAAAATGGTTCAGCAGACCAAGAACACTCTCCTGTGTGTTTACCAAGTTACTCAGTTGCCCTTCCATGATCTCAGTTCTTGTGTCAACTGTAGTAATTCTGCTTTCCAATGTCTGTTCTAGCAGCTTGATCCTATCAGTGAGTTTAGGATCAGTGACAGCAGCTTGAGGTGCCTCAGTAGGCTTTGGTGCCTCAGCAAGCTTGTCAACTTTCTTGTGCAATGAAGCAATCTGCTCTACTACATTCTTGTCTCTGCTTACAGCATCCTTCTTAACTCGAGCAACTTCTCTCAGCAAGTCATTGGTTGAAAATTGAAGAGAAGTGATGTTTGATGTTGATGTCTCATAAGTTCTCCCTCTGTTTTCCACCAAATTCACTAAATCTTCAAATCTCCTCTCACTTCTATTCAGTTGAGTCCTCAGTTGGGTTATATCATCCCTTACAGCTCTCAACTCATTCAAGATATGCACTGGAAATGTATTTATTCTAGCCATACCACCAGTAAACTCTCCAACAGGCTGTTCAACATCATCTTCAGCCCTGGGTTGTCTCAAAACAATTGCTCTTGTCCTGTCCTATTTATGGGGTTCAGGACCTTCTTCAACAACATCTTCTCACGTACATGTTCTTGTACAGGTTGAGGCTCTTGTACTACCTCCAAAATATGTACCTCTTCAAGTATAGGGTCTTATGCTTGTTGAGGCTCTTCCTGTACTTTTTCTTCAGGCAACTGAAACTCCTCATCACTAAATTCATAATCAAGAAGTTGCTTATCAGCTTGTGCATCAGCAACCTCTTGCCCCTTTAAAGTTTAGGCATATGTGTCCTCAGCAGCTTCCATACTGGACACATGGTATTCCTCCAATCCTAATTGAAGTTCCAACCTTTATCCCAATACTATCTGTTCCTCAGTATTTAGGACCACCAGTTCTGACCTGTATTCATTTTCTGTTTGTAACCCAGCAATCTGAACCTCCTCTTCCACAACAGTGTCTACAAAGATATTCATATTTTATTCAAGCACACCACCAACCTCAGCAATTTCTTTCAATACACCAGCAGCTTATGTGAAGGTTTTATTTGTGTCAATACTGTCTTGATATTGAGCTGATCCTTCTGATATGATTTCATTCAGCTCAAACATTAAAGCTTCAGCATTAGCTTCCAAAGTAGAATCTTCAGGAACCAATCCTTGATCTAAGTCATCAGTCTGCTGACCCTCAGCAGACTGGCCACCTTCAGCAGGTTGTTCAGCTTCCTTTTCAGCAGATCCTTCTCCAGTCTCCGCATTAGATCTATCTCCTACAGCTCTACTGGACTCTCCTGGAAATGTAGAATGATCATCATCTGAATCAGATGAAGATGATGAATCATCATTGTCTGGTGTAAATTTTGGTTATCTGAACATAACACTTCCTTTTTGCTTCTCACTTTCAATAATATCCAGTAGCCTTACTCCCGATTCAGATGTATCAATCAAGCCAAGTTAGTTCTCCACTCCCAACTTGTCAAATGACCATTCTTCAAAATTAGACATTGGCTCTACTGCTGGTTTCCGTCTCATATAGAATCTAAACTTCCAAGCAAAGTAATCTTGAATTTTCCTGATGTTAGGATCCTCTTTTTCCTTCTTTGATTTCTCTCCCTTCTTTCATAAGGCATTGTTGGCCTTTTTGGAGCTGGTTGCTCATCTTGTTGACTTCCAAATGTTTCAACAAGATGGCTCAAAGTCTCTTCAGAAGTTACAAATGGTTTAGTAGACTCTACAGATGGAAAATTTGTTTCTATTACCTCCATTTGTTCAATACTCAGTTCCCCCTAAATCTCATGCTCCTGAGCAGGGATACCAGCATTTTGTCAAACCCCCTGAGTTGTAGCATCCACAGCAGGGTCTTGAACATATGCATTAACTTCCACAGCAGGTTCAGATTCAACAATCTGCTATGGTTCTTTAACTGGTTGCTCACCAACAACTTTAGTAGCCTCATCAGTAGGCTCAAAATCCTCTTCATATCCTTCTTCTCTTTGTTCTTCAAGAGCCCTCAAGTCCTTTCCTTTTCTATGAACTCTCTTATTTACAACCTGTTTTCTTCATTTAACAGTTTGTTGTTCAGCCTTAAAAAGTTCTTTTTCTAACTGCTCTATGCTAGCAGCTTTCCTTTTTCTTGAATCTTCCTTGAGTTTCTCTTTAAGAATATCAGCAGCAGTATTCTTAGCAACTACAGCAGGCTCAATAGCCTCAACATCAACAAGAACTTTAGTAGACTCAGCAATGTCTACTGTCTGCTGCCTTGTCCTTTTAGGCTTCAACATTTCTGTGATCTTCCTTTTATCAGAAGCTTTTCTCTTTTCTACTGATTTCTTTGATGTAGTAGGTTGCACATCTTGTTTTGCTTTAGTTCTCTGTTCCTGCTCACCACCATCATCATTACCACCATAATTGTTGACATCATCACCATCACTTTCAGTCCTTTCCTGATCCCCATCATCATCATCCAGTCCAGGAATAATGTAATGGATTTCTAGCTTGTACCTTGATTTGTTGATTTTTGCAGTTGCAACATCAGGAATCTGCAAATCATTCAGCAGGGCTTGAATCATTAAACCCAATGGTTTAGTCTTTGATTTCCTTGTGCCATCTCTGTCATCTGACACAACTTTCTTCATGTACTGCACAAAGAATCCAACCCAATCAAATTTCTTGTTCCTTGAAATGCTTATCATCAAGTCTATCTTTGGTCCAGAGAGAGTATCAAGGCTTCCAATAAAAGCCAGAATGTTCTTGGAAATAAGATTGCTCAGCAGGTTATATTCCAAAGGAATATTCTTGACATTAATATTCAAAGCTGCAGCAATAGATTTGTCAGTCTTTATTGATCTAACAAATTCCACCCTTGGTAACTCCATCAATTCTGGATTTATAGGGGTATCATTCCCTGGTCCAAACCCAAATTCTTCTCTCAGCAGATCTGAAGTAACTTCAACTTCTTGGCCATTTACAGTCATTGTAAATGCCTCACTGTCATTCTTTATTACCATATTTCTCAAAAAATTGTTAACATTTGTATTAGAAATGCTCTTCAATCTAAGATTGAAGATGGTTTCCAATCCTTTTCATACCGCCTTATTCTTCTTCCAAGATTGATTGCTAACTCAGTCTTCTTAGTATGAACCACAAAACTTCTCATACTTTGACTTGAACCAAAATTTATCTCCTTGTCTGCCATTGTAAAAACTTGAGAATAATGAAGAATAAAAATTCTTTAAATCTGTGTTCACACTCGTATATTCTTCAGTTTAGATTGAATTGAGAATGTTTGTGTATATACTGAGTGTATCTCTGTTTATATAGCGCAGAAGTAGTGGTAGTAACCGTCGACGTGTCTTCAGCGCATCTTGTACCAAAAATGCACGATCTTCAGTCTGAATTAAATATGGTACTGCCTCGTTTCCCACTAATTGATCCCACTAATGTAAGAAACCGTTATGTACGTGTAACATCTGTATAAATGATAAGATTAATATCCATTACATGGCTGTTGACTTTCATTAAAGTCTGACTTGTCAACAACATTTCATACAACAGACTTTTTTGGTGGACTTCACCTTCAGTAGAGTGTATAGTCTGCCGAAAATATTCAGTGGACTTAGCAGGTTCAACAGCCTGCTGACATCCAAAATGCACAGCTGATCTTTACCTATACAATTTTGTCCAATTGATAATACATAATGAAGTTTAATACCAAAGACTGATCTGTCAAGTGATCTCACCCAATAGGACAAAGACCAATCCCCTTGGAAACTTCATTTGCTCAATTGAGCAAACTAAAAGAGTTCTTAGGAATTGTTGATACCAATGACTAATCTGTCAAGTGAGCTCACCCAGCAGGGCAAAGACTAGTCCCCTTGGTGAATTCTAGTACCTAGGTGCCCTGTCAGTAGGTTAGTCAACCTTGATAATGCCAAGTTCAGTTCTAAACATAGCAAATCTTTCACTATCCAAAGGTTTTGTAAAGATGTCAGCATGTTGATCTTCAGTAGGAATATATCTGACTACAATATCTTTCTTGTCCACATGATCTCTAATAAAATGATGTCTCACATCAATATGTTTGGTCCTTGAGTGCAAAACAGGATTTTCTGTGATTGCAACTATACTTGTGTTGTCACACATTATGGGAATTTCTCTTTCCTCAAACCCATAATCCCAAAGTTGCTGTCATAGCCATGTGCACAACAGCTTCCTGCTGCAATGTATTCTGCTTCAGCAACGGAAGTTGATATGAAATTCTGCTTTTTGCTGAACCAGGAAACAAGTCTACTGCCCATAACCTGACAAATTCTTGTTGTACTTTTTCTATCAATCATGCATAAAGCATAATCAGAATCTGAATAAGATATAACCTTGAAGCTTCCATCTCTTGAATACCATATCCCAACTCTCAAAGTTTCCATCAATTATTTTAGAATCTTTTTTACTGCTTCTAAGTGACTTTCCTTAGGTTTTGATTGAAACCTTTCACATACACCTACTGCAAAGGATATATCAGTCTGGCGGCGATGAGATCTGATGACTTCCTATCATCCTTCTGTATAATGTCTGATCAACATCTTTACCTTCTTTATCTTCATCCAACCTTATGCTTGTACACATAAGAGTTGATACTCTGGTACTACTTTCCATTCCAAATTTTTTTAATAGCTCCTTGGTGTATTTAGTTTGATGTATAAAGATTCCATCCTTTAATTGCTTGACTTGAAATCCCAAGAAATAGTTCATTTCTCCCATCATGGTTATTTGAAACTTGCTTGTAATGAGATTAGCAAACTTTTCACATAGCATCTCATTTTCAGAACCAAATATAATGTCATCCACATAAATTTGTACCAGCAGGGTGCTGTCACCATCATTGATTATGAAAAGTGTCTTGTCAATGGTTCTTTTGGTAAAACCATTGCTCACTAAGAATTGAGATAAAGTCTCATACCAAGATCTTGGTGCTTGTTTCAGTCCATAATGTGCCTTGTTGAGTCTGTACACTTTATCTTCTAGTTCGTTTACTTCAAAACCAGGAGGTTTCTGAACATAAACCTCTTCTTCCAGAATGCCATTCAGAAAATCACTCTTAACATCCATCTAGTATACCTGGAAGTTCTTGTGTGCATCATATGCCAAAAATAATCTTATATCTTCCAATCTTGCAACTGGGGCATATGTCTCATCAAAATCTATTCCTTCAGCTTGAGAATAGCCTTTTGCTACTAGTCTGGCCTTGTTTCTAACAATAGTACCAGATTCATCAAGTTTGTTTCTGTATACCCACTTGGTACCTATAACGTTTGCATGAGTAGGTCTATCCATCAGTGTCCAAACTTGATTCCTTTCAAACTCATTCAGTTCTTCTTGCATAGCAAGTATCCAATCTGGATCAAAAATTTCTTCTTCAACAAATTTAGGTTCAATTTGAGATAAAAATCATGTAAACATAGCTTCAAGTTCTCTTCTAGGCCTTAAACCTTGTTGTACATCACCAATTACTCTTCCAGCAGGGTGATCCTTCAACCATTGTAAATCTTGGTTTGTTTGATTTATAGGAACCTGATCTTTAGTAGGGTCTGCTGTATGATCAGTAGGGGGATCAACAAATCCTGCATCTGTTGTTGTAAAAGTAGTGTTGCCAGCAGGTTCTTCAGCAGGGTTTACTTCAGAAATTTTTATGTCACTTAATTTGTTTAGAACATCAACAAATTCTGGTTCAGTGACTTTCTGATTCACAGCAAGTTCTGAAACTTCTTCATTCTCTATTCCAGTGAATTTAGGTTCATCAAACACAACATGTATTGATTCTTCATGTTTTAAAGTCCTTTTATTCAGCACCCTAAATGCCTTGCTGACTGAAGAGTATCCCAAAAAGATTCCTTTATCTGATTTATGTTGGAAAGTCTTCAGTTGCTCCTTATGATTTAAGATAAAACACTTCCTACCAAATGGATGGGAATAAGAAATGTTTGGCTTCCTTCCATTCCAAATTTCATAAGGTGTCTTCATGATCTTTTTGTTCACTTAGGTTCTATTCTGTGTGTATCATGATGTATTGATGGCTTCAGCCCAATACCTTTCAGGTAGCTTTGCTTCACATACCATAGTCCTCCCTGCTTCCTTCAAAGTCCTGTTTCTTCTCTTAGCAACCCTATTTTCCTGAGGTGTTCCAGCAGCTTCTAATTGATGCAGCACACCATTTTGTTCACAGTATTCTCTTATGACTTTGCTTAGGAACTCAGTACCCTTATATGATCTGATTTTCACTACTGTCACACTTTTCTCTTTTTGCAATCTCTTCAAAAGTTCAGGCATCTATTGAAATGTTTCACTTTTCTTGTTCATAAAAATTACCCAAGTGAATCTAGAAAAGTCATCGACAACAACTAGTGTGTACTTCTTCCCTGTTATACTTGTTGGTATTACTGGTCCAAAAATATCCATATGCATCAGTTCCAACACTCTCTTTGTTGATTGCTTAGTTTATGACTTGAAACTTGATTTTGTTTGTTTACCTTGCTGACAGGCATCACATATTCCATCTTTCTTATATGTGATTTCAGGTAAACCAATCACTAACTTCTTCTTTACCAAATGATTGATATCTTCAAAGTTAAGATGATTCAACTTCTTGTGCCACAACCAATTGAGTTCTAACTTTGTATGCACAAATAAACATGTTTCTGGAACAGCAGTAAACCAATCTACTACATACATGTGTAGTTGTCTTCTTCTAGCCAACACGACTTGTTCTCTAACTTCACTCATGACAATACAGTATGTTTTTTTCAAAAGTGACCTTGTAACCCATGTCACAGAATTGTCCACTGCTCAGCAGGTTGTTATCCAGGACTTCAACATATGCAACATTCTTTATGGTCAAACCATTCCTCACCAGTGTTCCATATCCTCTTGTGTATCCTGGTGTACTTTTGTTTCCAAAATTAACTTTAGGTCCATCTTTTGCCACATAATTTGTCAAACAGTGCTTACTTCTTGTCATATGTCCGGAATATCCACTGTCAAAGTACCAGACACCCTTCAAAACAAATTTAATGTGTTTTTGGTACCCAAATCTGTTTGGGTCCATAATGGTTAGTGGTAAGCACAACACTTGGCAAGTTTCCATGTGGTCTCCTTTGGAAAATGTTGCATTTTTGTTCATATATGTATGCTACATTTCCATAGAATCTAACATTTGGCTGTGTAGCATTCACATATGTTTTCTGGCCTTTTGGTACATAATGCTCTTTGAAGTGATTTCTGTTGTTAAAAGCATTAGTATAACCATAAGTTTGCTGTCTATTAGGAACAAACCTATATTGTGGTCTCTGCTGTGGTCTTTGGTAAAACCCTTGCTGAGTCTTTTGTTGATTCCATTGCTGAGGTCTAAGCCTAGGATAATGGTTATATCTATTTTTTTTAGCAGTAGGGACATGAATATTCCAATCTTCATCAGTAGGGAACAATCTGCCTTTACCCCTGAGATAAGTATCCCTTGAATGATTAACATTCTTGGGTTTTGCATTCTTATCCTTGGAAAATTTTTGATTTTACCCTTTTGTGGTCCAGCAAACTTTGCAGCAGGTCTGCTATCAGCAGGTCTAGAGGGTCCAACAGTCCTACCTTTGGATGCACCCTTTTTGTTAGGAGATGTTGTCCCTTTGGACTTCTGATTTCACTTCTTTGAAGCATACTCAGTAGGTTTCACTTCCTCAGCAACCTTTTGAGGAGTTGGATCTTGTGCAGGTAAGAACTTAGGACCAATTCTGGAACTAGGTTCAGCACCCTTACTTGATCCATCCTTAGAGGATTGTTGAGTTTCAAATTGAAGGCTTGTTTTATCACCATAAGGCTTTCTTGATTTGAATGCAGTTGTGGAACTAGATTGTGCAGCAGATTCAGCAGCTACTGCAGGTGCAGCAGGCTTATGTTGACTCCACTGATAATCTTTTCCTTACCCTTGAGACTTCTTAATTCAGCATTTAATCTTTGAATTTCTGTTTGAAGTGCTTCTCTTTCAGCCTTCACAATCTCATAACCAGGTTGTATTATCCTCAGTTGATTAAGGAGGGCATCTAGAGGCCCTAATTGGTAGAAATTTTAGGATAAGATCCACCAGTGGACTCACAATCACTATCAACAGGAGTGTTCATAGATACATAATTGTATACCTCCTCTGTTTCATCCATATTGGCCATTAAAGCATAATCATCTATATTAACTATGAGTGCTGTGTCAACTTATTCATTTCATTTTTTTGATTCCACCTCATAGCCTGACTCATCATCAGCAACCAATGCTTTCTTGCTAGGTCTTCTCTGCTGACACTTGTTCTTCAGCAGGTCTGGACAGTCAGGTTTGAAGTGTCCTGGTTTTGTTTCAATTAAAGCACAGGTAGTCAGGATCCTTCTTTTGTTTCAACTCAGGACAGTCAGGTTTGAAGTGTCCTGGTTTCTTGCAATGAAAGCACAAAAAGTCATGATCCTCTTTGGATTCTTCCTTTTTCTCAGTAAACTTCTTGCCAGAATTCCTAGGAAATGCCTTTCCTGATTTCATCATTCTGATTCTTTTGGTCAGTAGGACAATCTGCTCTTGCATTTTATCCAAAACATCATCTTGCACATTCGATGATTCTTCAACATGTGCAGCAGCCACTGCAGTTGTTTTTGTTGCTTCTTTTTCAGCACTTGGAACTAGATCCTTGCTGAATTCATAGGCCTTAAGATCATAGAACAATTTGAAGGTGTCTTCCTCATGTAGACTTCTAGACTCCTCCATTGCAGTAACCTTCATCTCTCAGACTTCTTTTGCAGGTAGTGCCTTGAGAATCCTGGGGTTGATCTCTTCTCTTGTATAAACAACATGCAGCAGGGTGAGTTCATCGAGAATTGCATTGAACCTTGATTCCATCTATTCAATTGTCTTATTTGATTTCATTTTGAACTCTTGAAATTTTTGCTTGGCCACACTGATCTTGTTCTTCTTGATTGCATCTGTGCCTTCACAAATGAGTTGAAGTTTCTCCCATAGTTCTTTGGTATTCTTGCAATCTTTCACCTTCATGTACATATTGCTATCTAAAGTTCTGTAGATAATGTCAATAGCAATGTTGTTCAGGTTTTCCCTCTTTTCTATCTTCAGCACCCCAATCATTCTTTGGCTTTAGGATAGTCTGATTTTGGCTATCAACAATTATGACTTTAGTGATCTCAAGTGGTCCATCAGTCAGCACATCCATCATTTCATCATGTGTTGCAGCTAGATAAGCCTGCATACGACGCTTATACTCATCAAAATGATCAACAGAACATATCAACATTGTCCTAGCAAACTGATTGTTATCCATGATGCAAAACTTTGAAAAATAGAAACTTAAAAAGTTTTCAAAGATTTTTCACAAGCACAACAAGTAGGATTACTTCAGAACAGAAGCTCTGCTCTGATACCAATTGTTGGTCCCTTAAAGGCTTTGGTTAAGTTTAGAGGGGGGTGAATAATCTTAACACTTAAAACTTTTTGGAGTTGACAAACTCAGCAAGGTCAGTAGTCTACTGACTATCAGTGGTCTGCTGACTATTGAAGCTTTTGAGTTTGTTGCAGTGGAATATATTAAATTATGCCTTATTACTTGATGTTTCAAATATGATACTAAGTATTGGATACTCAGCAGTGCATGTAGTGTGATTCTGTTTCTGGTTTAGTAGGTTAATGTGTTAAGCATGCAAGTAAAGTAAATACAAAAAGTAAATGCAGTAAAGTAAAATAGGCAAGATTAAAGTGGTTCCAGGTGGTGTAATCCTGTCAGTCTACTCTTCTCCTGTGATGATGGAGGAAATTCACTAGAGACTTTTGGATTTGCAGTAACAAAAATCCCCAAACTGTTTGTCCTTGACAAATGACTATGGCTTCACAAACTGAAAACTAAAAACAGGTGGTATTGCTGCTCCTAAGTCTTCCACTAGTCCAAGAAGGGTAGGATTGCCTCTACACCAGCTCCACCACACAACAAAAGTTCTTGACACCTAAGTGCTTCTCTGTCTTCAGTAAACTTCTTGAAAAAGAAGGGTTGAATGAAGAATGTGATTCTGTTGTCAGTAGACTTCTGATCTGGATGAATGAATCAGCAGCCTAAGTTCTTCAAGTGTGTAAACTGGATAAAGTCTTGAATTGCAGGAAACAATTGAAGAAAATCTGGATCAGTAGATTAAATCTCTATGAATCAGCAGGGTCAGATTGCACAAATTCTTGCTCAAAAACATAGTTGCTTCTTGTTAATTCTTGTCCGTTGCAATCTGAATCAGGAGTCCTCTACTTATAGCTGTAGATCCTCTGATTTGAATTTGAATTTGAATGTTAACCATTACAGGATCATCTAAAAATTCCTGAATATCCTCTTTTGTACCTGACTGACACTGACAGTGTCCTTCTGACAGTCCAGCCTATCAACCAATGATATAATTCCATTTAATATGGCTCTTAAATCCTTACAACATTCTTTTCATCTTGGACATTGATTGACTAATTAATCCAAGGCTTGTAAGTCATCCTTATCCATTTAATCTTCTAGAAAAACTTGGATTATTTCGAATTAAACATTCAGTAGATATTTGATGTATAAGTCTGCTGATGTCCTTGATTGCCAGCTGACTTTTAGTTTGCTGTGTTTTGATAAACACTTCAGCTGACTGCTTCTCATCTAAATTTTTATTATGATGTCAGAGTACGCCATTTCAACATAACCAAGTTCCAAACACCTTTCAAATTTAATGGAACTTAGACCTTCAACACAAGGTATATGTGACCAGTTTAGGTCATCACAGACTTCCCTAAATTCTGATCCTATAACCTTGACTTGAATTACTAAATTTGATCCCTTAGCCTTCAATACTGAGTTTGAACCCTCAGCCTTCATTACTGAGTTTGAACCTTCAACCTTCTACCATCAGCAGGTTGCTAAACAGTCTATTGACTTAGATACCTTACTGACCTCGACAAGTCTGTTGAACAAGTCAGCTGGCCTCTTTACTGTAACATCCCGACTTTTCGTAAAAGGGTAAAATAGTCATTGGGTGTATTTACTACGACCTAATTATTATTTGTCCCATGTATTTAATTAAAAAGGAATTAATTAAAGGATTTAGCTATTAATTATAAAGGATTTAATTATTGGCTATAAAAAGGAAATATCTCCAATCACTCCTTTTATTTACACGCCTATTCTGTCAAAAAAAGAGAGGAACGGCGCTGAAGAGAAAAAACCAATGCATAAGATGCCAGGAAAAGACAGAATGTAATCTTCAACCGTGTGACCAATCCGTTCGTCTGATCAAGATGCCGCAGGAGAGAAAAGTGATCAGCGCGATGAGACGCAACTTTGGAAAATAAAATATCTCCATTCCGTAAGTTTTCGGTTTAGCCCTAGTTTTCGGTATTCGTAGAGTTCGATTCTTGGAAAATTCATATCTTTTGATCCGTAGCTCTGTTTCGCAGCCATGAGTAGTCGAAACGATCATCTTGAAGAGTAGAATAATCTAAAAATATGTTCGCAGCAGTAAACCCAGGTAATCTTCAGTTACTGCACTTTTTCAGTTTCGTTTTTCGGCACAGAAATAGGATTTTTAGGGTTCTTGTTGATCGCATAGGTTTTGGGGTTGAGGATCAACAACTGTTGCAGTTGCTTGGTGTTTTGCTGTCGGTGTTGCAGGCAAATAAGGTAAGAGGCTCTTCCTATGATTCCAATTATCGTTTATAAGGTTTAGATCAAGTTTTAAGGTGTTTAAGATGTTTTAATGCTAGGAAGATGTGTTTTTCGTTGATCAAGGATCATAGGTGTTCTTGGAATAGTTAGATATGTTTATTTACGTTTTACTATGTGTAAATTGCTATACTTTTGGGTTAGAAACTGATTTGGATCGAATTTGAAGATTTTAGAGTTCTAGTCGAACCCAGGTGGACGAGCGTCTCGCCTCTCTCGGGCCGGGCGTCTACTTGGGGCACATTTCGACGACAGCGTCGGCTTTCTGGGCGGGCGTTTGAAGTGTTGTTTACATTCGAGATTGAAATCTGCTTTTAGGTGGACGGGCGTCTGGGTATAGTGGACGGGCGTCCAGTCTTGGACGGGCGTCCAGTAGGTTCCAGACGGGCGTCCATGTCTTTAAACGGGCGTTTGACCTGTTTTATTTGTTTTCGCTGTTTTCATCATTTCAGCTTAGTTTCAGGTTTTATACTCATGTGTTTACTGTTTTAAACCCTTAAACATGCCTGAATTGAGCTTCTGATTCGTTCAGTTAAAACACCGAATGTACTCTTAAAGGGAGTTGAAGTTCGGATCCGTCGGAAGAGCATGATAGGCTTGTGCTTTGATGAGTTAGCATTCATCAACGTCTGTGTAATTGCTAGGACTTGTCCGTGTCTAGTGGTCTTGGAAGAAAGTAGTTTGTGTGAGGGAGATTATATGAAAACACTTAGGTGGCTAGTTAATCACCCTAATAATCAACATACTTGACTAGTAAAAGATTAAACAACATGTCTCTCTTGGCTAGGCACCAGGCTAAATCGCGATGCATGTGCTACCTCTGAAGTGTGGAGGATCTCTGTGAGGTCAATGACCCTAAGTGCAGAGGGGACTCTTTGAGACGCAGCAGCGTGCTATCGGAGTCTACCTTTTCTAGACTTCGTGGATATTGGTGTGATCCACTGATATGTTGCAAAAGAGTGTCCTTGAGGTGGAAGAACTCCGTAGGTCAGCAAAACCCTAAGTACGGAGGGATTCTGCTAAGGTGGATGCGCGTAGTGCCCTTGAGTGCGGTTGTAACATAGATAAGCTAAGTAGAAACGTTTAGTCAATTCATGTTGATGGACATGAAATGAACCCTAGATTGAGTCGGTCACATAAAGATAACTAAACGATTAAATGTCTTTTCTTTATAAATCTTAATTGTTGTCGTAGCTTCTCACTTTTACTAAGTACTTTGTACTTACCTCCTTTGCATTTTATTTTTGTATGCATTGTGGGGTGAGAAGACGAACAGGTTGACCAAGTGTAGATGATGACTTTTGAAGACTTGAAGTCTTGGCGAAGCTTTTAGTTTAATTTCCCTTGCAAAGGTTGTACTAGATTAGTTGCAGTTCGTTTATTAGACTTGTTGTACATTTACTTTTAAGACCTCGTATTTTGTAAGTCTTTGGGTTTTTCATCGTTGTAATCTTAAATATCCATCTTTAGTATGGTTAATTTCTATTCTTAGTAGCATTTATGTTTTTACCCGAGTCTTTTTAGCTTCCGTTTGCTTTATTTTGATACGACGACGTAGAGGCTGGCGTATAATATTAGATTTATTTAATGCTATACGCGCCGAACGTTTCTCTTCCGGATAAGGGCTCGGTGTCCGGGAGCGGGGCGTTATAGTTGGTATCAGAGAGAAGCGTCTTTCTATCCTAGGCTTCTCTTCCCTTTAAGATAAGAATCCTTTAGACCTTTTAGAACTTGATCTTGGTGGTAATCCTCGTAAGACTAAAAACCCTTAAACCGTGGTTAGGTTGTATCAAGACCAAGTGAAGAGTCGTCTTAGACGGAGGTTAAGTTGAGTTCTCTGTTCACATCTTTTATGTGATCACCTCAGGTTTGTTCTTTCTAGTATCCTTAGTAGAAATTCTTCTTCTTTTGAAGTTCCAAATCGTAGCTTGTTGCATAAGGTTGTGAAACTCCCTTGAGTAATGCTTTGGGATTGGAGTCTTATGCCTACACCTTAAAGTCGAGGTCCTTTTGGTTGATTTCATTTTCCCTACTCTCCCTATTGAAATTTCTTCACCTTCTCTACACATGAATATCTAAGTTTACTTTTATCTTGGCCTAACTTTGTAGAGAATGATATTTGATTCAAATTCTCACGAGTCCTCCACTTTCTCTTTTCACTATCACTTGGTTGAGTTCATCAACATTCTTTGACCTTTGCTTTGCTTGAGATGGTTCTACACGAACTCCATGTGTAACTCTATTATTTCCAAGTACTCCTCAGTCGTTTCAACTCATATTGTTAAAGGTCTCTTACTTTGGCACATACTTTTCTTTGTCCTCGTGTTTGGATTTACCCAACATGAGTGAATGCTTGTGTTTCCGTGTTTTCCTTTTAACATAAGACAGTTTTCCCCTACTCTAAAAATTCTGCAAATTTTCAACAAAGTATATTACTGTCTTATCTACAATCTCTATTTTTACATCAACTCGTTAATCATTATGGATTGTTTAGAAAGTTCATGTTTATACCGGACACTCTGTCCAGAAAATCTGCAGCAGCACCTTTACTTCTTTTTCTGTTATGAACAAGTTAAACATCTTCAAATGACCTAAATTTTTGATATGTTGCAGATAACAATTTTATCTACAGCTTTTATTTTGGAATTAAGTTCAGATTCTTTTTTGTTTGATCTCGATTTGCAATCCAACACAGTGTTTATTAATCTGGAAATTCTGGCAGCTTGTGCAATCGTCAGAAATAACTGTTTTTGACCAAGTTATTTTCATCCACAAATTTCAATATTTTTATATCACCTGGGAAACCCTATTATCTAAATCTTTTCTCTTTGGATCATGCTCGATTTCTTCTTCGTTTATTCTGTACAAATAGATAATATCAGATCCGAGTAAAACCTTACACAAAGAACCCAAAAGGAATTTTCACCTCTTTGACTTAGAGTTTGGGCTAAGAGGGTAGTAAGTTACGACTGTTATGTTTAGGAGTTCCCCGAAGTTTGATCTCTTCCTGAGTTAAACTTTTTAGTAGGATGCTTATAAAGCTAACGTTATAGTTTTCTTTTGCAGTGTTAAACGAAAACCAAGATGCTATCCTCCAACATGTCATGCTTGATGTTAAGACCCTTTTCGTGCCCTTTTGTAATTATACCTTATCTGGTATTTTATTTCTCATGTAATCCCTCACTTGAGATCTTTAAACCCAACAGATCCTCTCGGCTTGTTGTCATAAATTACTTCAAAAACATATCGCCTTAAACCCTTCTTTTCAACAAATTCATTCTTTCTTACTTTTCAAATCAAGAAACAAATTCTCTTCAAAGTTCTAAATTGTTGCACTCCCATCATTCATGCAAATTCAAGTTTGCTGAACCTTTTTAATGTCAGAACAGTCTTTTTACTTGTGTTTATTCTCAGCTCCCCTCCTAAGGGTAGTGTCGATATTGTAACTATTTCACCTGATGCTGCCTGTTCCTTTAAGGTATGCATATCTTCTTTTGCTGGTCCAATCTTTAAGCCTATCATGGCATTCCTTTTCAGTTACTTACCTTTAATCTTCTAGCAATTTATGCTACACCGCCAAGCGCGGAAGGTAGTCTTTGCAAAGGTGCCTTCTGAACTGTCTAGCCAACCAACTTTTGAGTTCCTAAACTTTTGATCTCCATTTCAGATTATTGTACCTTGTACCCTTCCGGTTTTAACTCTCTTTCAGGCCATTCAGAGCCATGAACCGCCATGTACACCTTTTGACTGCCCATCGTCTGTATTGGCGTTCCTACTACAATTTTGTCATACTGGTTGAAAGTCCATTTTATTCTAACCTTTGCATTCCCACACGAGGAATAACCCTGAGCATTTATTCTTTGGCAGTGTACTATTCCTCTCGAGTAGTGCAACCTTGAACCGTTGATTTGAATCGTCAAATATCGTTTATACTTCCTTTGAAAATTTGAATTAATTCTTTGAAATCAAACCTTATCCGACAATTCGTAAGTGTCGTTTCCTCTTCATTCAAAAATCTTGCTTGCCGCTTACTTATTCAAACTTTTGATATTGCCTTACAATTCCTTGACGGAAATTTCTATTTTTTTTAAATCTTGAAATAACCTCTCTTTGACTACTGCAAACTTGGACACTTCTTGACAAGTGTTTATTTTATTCTGAGACCTTTTGGTGTACTCGTTTTCCCTCCATAGCTACTTCATGTCGAGATTCTTACTCTCTCTTGATTTCTAAATTTCCTTTTTAGCCCTTTTGGTGCTCGACCTTGCACCTTTATTTTGTTTTCTTGTTGTGTGATGTTTCCTCTACGAAACTCATGTGAACTGAAGATTTTCCTAGTCCGCCAACATCCATCTTTGTTAACCAAATGATTAACAATCAAGGTCACTTCCTTAATGTTCTCAAGCTCGGTGTTCTCTTTTCATACATTGAGAATATCTTCAAGTCCATCTGGTGATGTTTTCTTTAACGTCTCCACTTTCTAAAGGTTTATACTGAGCCTATTACCATCCTTTCAAGTTGCCTCTGAAGTATTTGTAGACCACCGTATCTTGCGAAATTCCACTCTCTTAAAAGAACTTCATCCGCAAGGTGTTCTTTGTTGTCCTTCTAGTGGCCATCTTTTGTTATGATCTGATTGCCTCATCTTTTATTTTAGAACCAACTTCAATTTTCATCAACACGGAATCATTTTGTTCTGCTTGTAACCCAAGCAACCTTCCTTATTTCAAGTGCATTGTACCCTTCCTTGGCTTACCTAGTTGACATACCACCCTGGTACTCAACTTGTCACCTTTCAATTTCTTTTACCCTAATTGGCATAAGGATTGAATCAGACCGTCAGAGAGAAAGTATGGTAAATGCATCCCCAAGAAGTCTCAGAAGTCTCTCAGCCGGGATCCTTGCCGTTCTTCAGCAAGCTTGTGGTGCCATGATGGTAGTTGAGATCGAAGGAAGTCAAGTATGCCAGGAGCCGTGAGTCGGTTAGGAAGCTCAAGCACTCAGGACATAGGTCGGCGAGAGCAAGCGAGGAGTGGTAAACCGATGATTGCAAGATTCGAGGCGATTGATGAGTTCATGGAAGAGGCAAGACAAAGATCCAGATTGTTTACGGTTATAAGTGATGGTCGAAACCAACCAAAGAATTGGTCACAAGTTAGATGAAGATGGCGATCTTTGGCATCGGAATCATCTTTGGGTTCCGAATGTGGAAGATTGGGAAGGACAATGAAGAATGAAAACCACGGGATGGCAATTGCATTTCATCTCAGAGCAACCAAGATGTACGAGCCACAACACGAGTTTCTGGGATGAAGTGGAGCCACAAATGTATCTGAGACCAGAGTTGATACTGAGAAGCCAACAGAAAGATTGAAGTAGATCGTCGCCACCTCGAGACAAACTTTCAAGACAGGTGGAAGGAGTTGGGAAGATGGAAGGAGAAGAAGACTGTACGAGTTAGGAGACGAAATGCTTCGCATAAAGTTCATAGTTCAAGTACCTCTCGGTTACATTCGAGTTTCGAGGACTAAACTCCTCTTAAGGGAAGGAATGTAACATCCCGACTTTTCGTAAAAGGGTAAAATAGTCATTGGGTGTATTTACTACGACCTAATTATTATTTGTCCCATGTATTTAATTAAAAAGGAATTAATTAAAGGATTTAGCTATTAATTATAAAGGATTTAATTATTGGCTATAAAAGGAAATAATCTCCAATCACTCCTTTTATTTACACGCCTATTCTCATCAAAAAAGAGATGAACGGCGCCAAGAGAAGAAACCAACGCGAAGATGCCAGGAAAAGACAGAATGTAATCTTCAACCGTGTGACCAATCCGTTCGTCTGATCAAGATGCCGCAGGAGAGAAAAGTGATCAGCGCGAGGAGACGCAACTTTGGAAAATAAAATATCTCCATTCCGTAAGTTTTCGGTTTAGCCCTAATTTCGGTATTCGTAGAGTTCGATTCTTGGAAAATTCGTATCTTTTGATCCGTAGCTCTGTTTCGCAGCCATGAGTAGTAGAAACGATCGTCTTGAAGCGTAGAATAATCTAAAAATAGGTTCGCAGCAGTAAACCCAAGTAATCTTCAGTTACTGCACTTTTTCAGTTTCGTTTTTCGGCACAGAAATAGGATTTTTAGGGTTCTTGTTGATCGCATAGGTTTTGGGGTTGAGGATCAACAAATGTTGCAGTTGCTTGGTGTTTTGCTGTCGGTGTTGCAGGCAAATAAGGTAAGAGGCTTTTCCTTTGATTCCAATTATCGTTTATAAGGTTTAGATCAAGTTTTAAGGTGTTTAAGATGTTTTAATGCTAGGAAGATGTGTTTTTCGTTGATCAAGGATCATAGGTGTTCTTGGAATAGTTAGATATGTTTATTTACGTTTTACTATGTGAAAATTGCTATACTTTTGGGTTAGAAACTGATTTGGATCGAATTTGAAGATTTTAGAGTTCTAGTCGAACCCAGGTGGGCGAGCGTCGGCCTCTCAGACGGGCGTCTACTTAGGGCACATTTCGAGCATTTGTCTGGCTTTCTGGACGGGCGTTTGAAGTGTTGTTTACATTCGAGATTGAAACTGTTTTAGGTGGACGGGCGTCTGGGTATAGTGGACGGGCGTCCAGTCTTGGACGGGCGTCCAGTAGGTTCCAGACGGGCGTCCATGTCTTTAAACGGGCGTTTGACATGTTTTATTTGTTTTCGTTGTTTTCATCGTTTCAGCTTAGTTTCAGGTTTTATACTCATGTGTTTACTGTTTTAAACCCTTAAACATGATATATTAACATTGAATAAATATAAACAAGCCTGAATTGAGCTTACGATTCGTTCGATTAAAACACCGAATGTACTCTTAAAGGGAGTTGAAGTTCGGATCCGTCGGAAGAGCATGATAGGCTTGTGCTTTGATGAGTTAGCATTCATCAATGTCTCGTAATTGCTAGGACTTGTCCATGTCTAGTGGTCTAGGAAGAGAGTAGTTTGTGTGAGGAGATTATTTGAAAACACTTAGGTGGCTAGTTAATCACCCTAATAATCAACGTACTTGACTAGTAAAAGATTAAACAACATGTCTCTCTTGGCTAGGCACCAGGCTAAATCGCGATGCATGTGCTACCTCTGAAGGTGGAGGATCTCTGTAGGTCAATGACCCTAAGTACAGAGGGACTCTGCTGAGACGCGCGTGCTATCGGAGTCTACCTTTTCTAGACTTCATGGATATTGGTGTGATCCACTGATATGTTGCAAAAGAGTGTCCCTGAGGTGGAAGAACTCCGTAGGTCAGCAAAACCCTAAGTACGGAGGGATTCTGCTAAGGTGGATGCGCGTAGTGCCCTTGAGTGCGGTTGTAACATAGATAAGCTAAGTAGAAACGTTTAGTCAATTCATGTTGATGGACATGAAATGAACCCTAGATTGAGTCGGTCACATAAAGATAACTAAACGATTAAATATCTTTTCTTTATAAATCTTAATTGTTGTCGTAGCTTCTCACTTTTACTAAGTACTTTGTACTTACCTACTTTGCATTTTATTTTTGTATGTATTGTGGGGTGAGAAGACGAACAGGTTGACCAAGTGTAGATGATGACTTTTTTTGAAGACTTGAAGTCTTGGCGAAGCTTTTAGTTTAATTTCCCTTGCAAAGGTTGTACTAGATTAGTTGCAGTTGGTTTATTAGACTTGTTGTACATTTACTTTTAAGACCTCGTATTTTGTAAGTCTTTGGGTTTTTCATCGTTGTAATCTTAAATATCCATCTTTAGTATGGTTAATTTCTATTCTTAGTAGCATTTATGTTTTTACCCGAGTCTTTTTAGCTTCCGTTTGCTTTATTTTGATACTGACGACGTAGAGGTCAAGCGTATAATATTAGATTTATTTAATGCTATACGCGCGCGACGCTTCTCTTCCGGATAAGGGCTCGGTGTCCGGGAGCGGGGCGTTATATTTACAGTGGTTGTTTGATCAAAACTATAGAAAGATCAAGCTCTAGTAAACCTATACAATTAATCTAGACATCTTTTTGCCTTTGCTATATAAGAGCTAGTCTGGCACTCATCATTAAATCCAAAAAATGTCTAACAACAGTAAATAATAGGGGTGGTAGTATATTCGAGTATATATTACAATAGACTGGCACAACCTTTATATAGAGCTGTACAACCTACCTAGTAAACCTAAACCTAGCCGACTTAATACATAACATGGCAACTTCAGTTTCGTGTATTCTAAGATGTCACAATTGCGGCTAGGGTTTACGCAGCTGCAGGGCTTTTTGCCTCTTTTCTGGCCCAACAGACTCCTCACAGACTTTATTAACTTCGGCCCAATGATGTCTTCAAACTCGGATCATCTCTTATTCAGCTCCAAATATGGTATACCTATAAAGTACACAAATGAGACTGAACAGTACCATATACACAGGGTAAAATATATAAATGCATAATCGACAACCAAGGCACCGACACTAGGCAATTGACCCGTATTTCATACAATAATCCAACTGTCACTTATCAGTTGAGCATAATTTGAGGTAAAATGGTATAGTTTATAGTAATAATTTCAGTGTGATCAACTACCCCCCACTTAGCTTTTGGTCATCCCGAGCAAAATGGTGAAAGAAAATGAACTCTTAGAATAATATAAAAGTTAATTATAAACAGCTAAGTGTCACCAAGTCACGATAAGAACCACGTCAACAAATATCCATAAGTAACGCATTAAACAATACTCAAGCCATGAACCGGTGTGTGTGTGTGTGTGTGATAACTCGCAACTCTTAGTGACGCAGCATGTAATTACATTATAATGACTCAAGTTTAGCGAGCAGATAACGAGAATGCTTGTCCCTTTATGCTATTGATTTTATTGATTAGTTTTCTTTTTATTGCATCGGTCAAGTCAATTGGGCAAGGTGGACAACCGAGTACTACTTAAGGCTCGTGTTTATCAGTCTATTTATTGTGTGAGGGTCGTGCATCTTACGCTCTGAGTTTTATTCAGTCCTTCCAAAGAGAAAGAAATAATGATCAATTTTTCTTTTTCTCTTATATTGGCAGGTGAACGCTAAAAAATTTATCTATCCTCATGGTCCACTATTTGATAAACTACCGAATCCGTTTTCCTTAGCCCTGATAAGATCCACAACTTGACCTAAATGACCATAGGTGAAACAAAACACGAAAAAAAATAGAGTCAACACTAGTCAAAATAATGCATCATCTAACTACATACTGAAGAAAGTGAGTTATTTGTGCCTAAAAAGGTCGGTTCATAACAGAATATACGGTTAATACGCTACTAATTCAGAAGTTGACCTAGCTTTATCCATTATCATGAAGCAAATATGTAAATAATTAGCTTCAATAGATCAAAGACTTCATATCTTTGCAATTGTACCCAGAAACAACTCGAAAAGACTTAGAGGTGAATAATGCTTCGAAGAGAGTTGTGACAAATCAAAAAAGTTCATGAAATTTTAATCTAAAGCTAAGTGACGTTCCTACACCCCACTTAATTGAAGCGTTGTCCCCAATGATGAAAAGATTAAGAACAAAAATGAACTTAGCTTTGGTTAAGCATGTAGCAAAGTAAATGAATCCGTATTCAATGTATCGGGCAAACGTCAATTGGAATCTGTAAAAATCTAAAATCGAGCTAACATACAAAATAGGGCAAAGCACTCGAGATAGCACGAGAGTACATAAAATATTAAAATGGGCAGTAAGCAAAGTAAGTAGTGCAAACAATTTAAGCCATTCAAAATACTTCATATTTCTTTTAATAAGATGAAATTACAATGCCATACAAAGGCGGGAATAAAATAAAAAGGAAAAATAACAACAATGGAGATTAAGTACTAGAAAGCTAAAAAGTAATCTATTCCCCGAAGTCATCAGAGTCATCGTCGGCACGAGGTGGTGCAGCTGTAGACGGGCCGGCCCCCGAAGAAGATGGACCATGTCTAGGGGCTCTCGGTGGTGGGGCATAAGGAGGAATGTGGAGGTGAGTCATCATATGGTCGATTGAGCGAACTTTTCTAGGTGTCCTATCTCACCGGCGATGTACCGGGTCGGGTTTAGTCAAGTCTTATTGTCAAGGTCGTATCCCACGAGGATTTGGGAGGTCAAACACCAACAAGCTATTATTATCTTGATCTAAGTCACAACAATGCAAGAAAGTAAACGTATCTAAGAATCAACTACTACAAATGGTGTTCAAATGATAAAAGTCCTAACCAAGATAATGCATACATCAAGAAAACCTCTATTAGCATCATGGGAATGATTTCCTACCAATCTACCAGTGGTGTTTAAACATGTGGATCAGAGCATTCCTAAGCTAGTAATTCCCCCTCATACGAGTTTATGAAAAACCATATGTCTCCTCCTTGGTCTAAGTACCCTAGACCTAATGATTCAACATGATATGAACTTGAATGCAATGCAAGAGCAACGACCCCCGGATAAAAAACCGAGTGCCACTTAAGGTCGATTTTACCTTCTGGTTCTCCTACCCTTTTTACTACACCTAACATCTCATTTCGGGCTCCATTAAGTGTGTGTGTGTGAGTGTAAGTTATCGCGTGTGCAATTCACTAATACACACGATGTACTAGCAAGAGTACTAGGTCAATCGTAGTATAGCAAGGGCGAGTCAAGGTCAATCCCACAGGGACTATTATTTAATAATGCTAAACACAACCATGATTTATAAGTCAACCGGATAGGGGTGGTCATTGACCAACATAAATAAACAGTAAGTAAAATAGATGCAAATAAACCAGTCATCAATCATATATCGAAAAGGCACTAACCACACGATTCCTAACTAATCCCCCCTTAATCAGTGTTCGACTTGTGTGCGTAATTTAGCTATTGGTGTGATTCCTAACCCTATCTACTCCGACCATGGTAGTAGATAATCTATATGCCTGCTACCCTCCTTAATTGGACCGTAATAGCCCATACGTATGAAGAACTAGAATTTCCAGTATTGAACATTAACCCATACCGCTAACCCGTCTAGGCAGCTATCGATACTGATTAGCACGTTCCTAGGGTCCATCAAGACAATGTCCTAATTAACACTTCACTATTAGTACTTCTTGTTAATTTACGAATTGAGAATACTAGATTGGCGAGACCTATTACTCGTTTTAATTATTCCCGTCGGTCAACATAGTGGCGCTTGAACCATAGAATTAAGATTTACTAGGTGTTCGAGATCTAGCAATAAAGACTATCGCAGATCCAAGAGCGCGCAATCCATAATTCTACGTTTAATATGAATGAATCAAATGAAGATTAAGGTTCTTTTAATTAATTCATAGACGATTAGATGCAAGAATAATCTAGATCTATCACAAGAACAATCAGGAATCTAAGAAAAGAAATAAAACACTGGAATAGATCTTACCCATAACGAAGAACACATCTACTCTTCAATTCTCTCTCCCTCCGGTGATTCAGATCGATCCATGATGATCATAAACCAAGCACAATTCAATAATGAAAGACTCATGATTTAATTGTAAGAAAGAAAGAAGAAAAGAAGCTTTAATCTCCAAAAGACTACATTGTATCTAGTTGATGAATAGATCTATGAATGAATGATAAAATACAATTTCGCAGCTCTGAATGGCCTTATATATGTGTATAAACTGACTTAGGGGTAAACCCAATCCTTGGGGGACAAGAAAATGTGTTTCTGGAAGATTCTGGGTCTCGGTAAATCGAGGGTAGCTTTGGTATTTGGACCATAACATGGCCTATGTAACTTTGATTTGGGTGATTCAAAGTGTGTTGGAATCCTTGTTTCTAGCCCTACAACTTGAATGTATAAGTCCAAGCCCAATTCATCTTGTAATGCTTTGGAAACGGTGTTGTAAGATCACCAATCAGATTCTCAGGTCCAATCTTCGCTCGAAACACTTAAACCTTCAGCTCTGTTTAGTTTTTTATCGATTAACTCTCTCCTATTCAGCCCAAATGATGCTTTAAACACTTGTCCATCTGTCAATAAATTCATAGCACACATAGTAGCTTCTATCACTAGCAAATAATGCATTAAATACATGGTTAATACTCATAATACCAATTTAGTCACCCCAGACGTGGCTTAATCACAATTAGCTAATTAACCCATGATTTCATACATATTATCACCATTGAGAACACAAATCCGGGGTAGATTGATGGTAAAATATGATACCAATTTGACCGTCATCAACTACCCCTCACTTAGCTTTTGATCGTCCAGAGCAAAACCAAAATCAAACAAACCCCACAAACAATTATATACAAACTAATTAAGAACGGACTCATTCAAGAATTCTAAATAAGATGAGGGTCAACACATATCCATCAGTAATTCATTAAGCAATATCTCGTAGTAGAACCGATGTGTGTGTGCGATAACTCTCAAACAACAGTGACACAGACAGAATCACATTATATCAATAAGGATTTCTTGCAAAACATGCATCATGCACACATCCATAAGTTCCCCATTAATCATGACCTACCAATGCATCAATGTGTCGTGTGATAAATCTTTTGTGATAATGCATTCAAGAAAAGAATGAAGTTATAGAGACCCACAATCCTTACTTATCAATGTGCACACTTGCTCCTCTTGCCTTCAGATTTAGGCAAACAACATGAAACCTTACTTGGGCCAGGCAGACTTGGGGACCTAGTATTACTCGTAGGAGTCCTCCTTTGTTCTTTTTTATGCGAGGTCGTGCCTTTTTGCTCTGAGTTCACTTCCCTCACTTGCCTTTATTATATACATTTTTTTCATTTGGGCGATTTCTCACTCTTTTTTCTCTCACTCACATAAGCCCGTTTTGTCTGGTTTACCTTGTTTGGCATTAAAGTTGCTACCATCATCCAACAACAATTGCTTAAAGTATATCCACCGAGAAATATCGATTCCCGATCTAGGATAACTCTTCATCTCATCTAAATACTTCTCACTCAGATTGTGTGCTCAAATATTCAATGCAACGGTAAAATAATAATTAATAAGTCACTACTACCAGCTGGATATCAGAACCCAAATCGGATCGATCCATAAGCTGGATCGTCGATTCGATTCACGACACCGATCAAGGCGCTTCGATCATGCATAGTGGAAGCTACGAATTAAATTCACATGTGATTTTACCACGATTTAATTCACATAATTAATTAATTAACTACAAGATAGTTGAAGATTTACCCAACATAAAAGAAACCCTGATCTTCCAGATTGTATCTCCAAGTGACGACTGGAAGACGCCAATCATCGTAGTAGAACCTCCTCGAATATGCTTAAGAAAAAAACCCAGATTTTCTTCCTCCTAATGGCTAGAACAAGAAACTAAATTTTCTCTTCCTTTTTATTATAAGTGGCTCAAATTATAATGTAATTTGTGTTAGGCGGAACTCTCTTTATATAGGAAAATAACTAGTCAAGAGAGAGTTATCCTTTTCACACTACAGTAACCTATTTCATAAGAAAAAGTTATTTGCCATAAAATAACAGATAATTCCCAAAAAATCAATCTATTATCTCTTTTTAAATAATTATCAAACAAATAAATAATTAACTAATTACACATGTGACATAATCTAGTAAAATTTCTTTTCCTAATTTTATCACAAAATATGGCGCCACTAATGCCATTATTTTTAATATAAAATGTCTTTTCTATTTTACATATTATTTACCAAAGTAAATAATATTCGCATATTCATTAAATAGACCAACTATTTACTTTATTCTCGAGGATCCACAAAACGAGAAAACACTCACATGTTAAGAGCCAACCCGGGGGCCATGGACCTTTAACTAGTAGCTACAATAAATTGAATAAAATATTAATCAAGCGAATATTTCTACTCAACTTATTAATTCGAATTACGCCACGATAAATCTGAAATTGAACTCTTTCGATTATAGATATAACTTTTTCTCAAAGCGTTGAGTCGATAAGGTCCATTGATATAATCATTATATCTGAGACCAACCCTCCATAGGCTATCCGTAATTGAAGCAAGAATATTTCCATAAACCTTCTTCATTACATCTCATCCTTATTTACCATTAACCCGCTAGTGATCAATTAGTTCATAACTAATACATACTCGGCCGATCGATCGGTTTTCTAGGATCAACAAATAAAGGGATTGTCTTTCTACTTCCACGGGAAGGAATGAATTCCATATCTCATGAGACACACACGCCTAACTCATTCGAGAATAGTGCCGGCATGAAAGTGATTCGGACCGTGCCTTTTATCAATCCTAACGAACACAACAAACCCTATCTTGAAACAAGCAGGTGTTTGCAATCACTTCAGGATTAAGGTTAATCCATATATGATCATCTTGTGATTTAATAAGATTACTCAATCACAAAATTATATGAGAAATGAAAATTAAATCGGTCCAGTCCTATATGATTACATCATATATAAATGCCCCACTTAGATAATCAATATCGATGGTCCGGATAAGACGGTCACACCATAAAGTGTTCTAGGCGCATTAATGGTGGTTTAATCAATAGACCCCATACTTTGATTAAGTTCATCATGGACTAACAGTTCAAGTGTATCACCATAAACTCAATCCTCATGTGTGACACACACTAAGTTATATGGCTACATATGATGCAACTTGGGGTTTTCAGTAGTGTATTACTTATAAGCACGAAGCAAGTAATAAGATGAGAATAAATCTGTCATTTATTAATTATAAAAACAATTACATAAATTGTCTTTGGTATTACTTCCAACAATCTCCCACTTGCCCATATAGACAAGCTACAATTGTCTTTCGGGCACTACATCTAACAATCTCCCGGTTGCCCGTAAAGACAAACAACAATTGTTTTAGAGCACCACACCCTTATTCTATCTATCCACAACATCCTCCCACTTGCTCTAAAAGCGGATGAGACATATCTCCCAATTTCATACCCGCCAAGGTTTATCGTGACATTAGATGCCACATGACTTGGTAAACAGTCGGTTTGGTTGTCGGCTCGAGGCGATATTTTTGGACAAACGTCACCTCTCTGCATGCGTCTGCATGCGATCGGGTGGTACTCTCTCTCAATATGCTTTTGACCTCTTGTGACTGCGAAGATCATTTGCATGAGCTACCTCTCAACTGTTTTCACAGTAAAAGGGTATCGGCTCATCGACACCTGGAATCACTTCCCGATCCAACAAAGAACTTCTCAAGCCACACTGCCTCTTTAGCTGCTCTGAAAGCTGCTATGTATTCGACTAACAGAGTCAAATTGGTAGTGTCAGATTGCTCCAGACTATAGCTCCATCACTATAAGAAAACACTGATCCCAAGATCAATTAACGATCATTCTTAATCTGACTGTAAATCAAAATCAGTGTAGTCAACAATACTCAGGTTTTCACCCGAATATAGACTCATATTACTTATCGTTCTCTGAAGGTACTTGAGGATGCACTATACTGCTACTCAATGTCCGAATCCAAGATTCGACTGTTATTGACTTTCAATAACCTGACTTTCTCTATCCAAAAGAGAATTTATCCTATTTTCTCTATATCCGAAGACTAAGAGAATTATTCTATGAGGGGTTGGGTAGGAAAACTCTCGTTGAATCTAGCATTCAAAAATTCATCATCATCTTAACCAATAAGATGGATGTGATATGGCTAACAAATGGTTCTCATGAACTCGACCGAATCGGTTTCTAAGAATATAATCCACTTCTACAATTCGAGAAGCTTTGGCTCGTCAATTTCCGACTTGGATAACACACCTATGTTGTTCACAATTGCTTTGATGTTATCGCGTTCGTTACCCAATGTGCACTACATTACCAACATTGATACTCTGTCTCGAAAGACTTATCAATATCTTTGGTCAAGTCCATATATTTAGAACATATGACTTTCAGTGACCTATAGGTTTGCTTTAACCCTCCAATGGGTATAAGAATAGGTAGTCGATCAATCATTTGCTTTAAGATAAAACCCTTCTGTTCAATGAATTAAAGCTCCGTTTTACGGCAAGAAAGTTTCAGGGCATCACCCCTGGTAATCTTTCTGCTTTCCAATGAATCAAGAAAGGCTGAATGGTGAGAAAGTTTGAGGCATCACCCCGTTTAACTCTCTACTTGTCGGGAATTACCCAGACCACTTAGCTTTGCTTTGAAATATAAACATTCTCATTCTTTCATCTATTCTTCACGTAGGTCAAATTAATCCCAGGGCCGAGAGACACTCGGTGGTTCTAGAAGATTGTGAAACAGAACTACGATACCAAAACTCCATTTATAGGTTTATGGCTTTAAACCAACCTCCTTTTATCGAGAATCCTATCTGATCCCTCCAAAAGACCATAGGTTATCAAATATCAATTACCCTCGTGACTTCTAAATTTTGCATTATCACGGCGCGTCAATGGATAAACCATACACCCAACTGCATTTGGGTGGATTGACATTCGATCCGGTTCGATGAGTATTTATTAAGCGTAACCCCAACAACCAATGTTGGATGTGGTCTGATTAAATCAGATAGTAACTCTTTGAGTAACATTACTTCAAGGTCCAAGGTTGTTATATATACATTCTCTTAGAAAGGTTGTGATAGTACAACCGTCACTATCCGATCTTTAGAATCTTATAACCAACCTTCACTTATTGCATTAAGATATTTCACAAAAAGTCCCCATCTGAATGTGTATGCAAAATCTTCAGTCCTACCTTCAAGCACTAATGCTAAATGCCTCTATTTACGGAAGTGGAGTAAATGTACTCCACTCATCATCCACAAATTCATAAGCATCCTCTAAGGTAGACTTCTCGGTTTTACATGATCATGCGAACCGTTATTTTGCTATCAGTATCTTAACAGAGTTAAGCAGTGTACTGTATCATATCAATAACTATATAAGGAAATTCATGGTTTACCTTTCAGTGAAATCGTTTCACTCGGAGGTAGGGCAAGCATCAGTGTCAAAACCATGCCATAGCCTATATCTGAGCATCGAATACTCGTTTCTCTTGTAATATCAGAGATTCCTCTAAATATTTAGATAAACTAATCGGCGTTTCGAATAGTCATTAGACACAATGTCTATTACTCAAAAGCTCCCACTAGCTTGTATCCTTCATAAGACCCCGAAGGTCAATACAAACAAGTTATGATACTTCTTCTTGACTCTATTATCTTTTCCTAATTGAAAAGTTACTTAGTCATTTTCCTTTGAGATAGTGTTCTTAGACTGGGAAATAGGAATCACCCTTAGCCAGTCGTCAGATCTTATCTTTAGGATATATGCTCTAATTAATAGATGCTGAAGAGTTGTTTATCTTAATATGGAAACCATTTGTTTTAATAGTTATTATGTGTTACGTATACATTTTCAGCATTAGTTAATGGTTCTGACTTTATCAAACAAAAGTCTGAGTATTGGATTCGTATTACAAATGTCATATTCATTTTCTATAAGGCAAATATATATTCGAGGTGAAAGTGAATCAATTTGTTCCAACAAATCTGAAAACAGAAATTGAATTTCTACGATATTCAAGGATTAAAATCCGAAATTTGTTTCCTTATATCCCTCACACTCTTTTAGCTAAAATAACTGCCCGTTGTCTACTCTTCATCATGAATGCCCAGCTACCTTATTCTTACAAAAGAACTTTAGCTTCTGAGTCAAATTTCTTGGTTAAGAAAGTCTCTAAGGATTCATAGGTTAGTGATCCGAAATTACATTCCTTATCCTTTACTTTCTTTTATTAATATTTTCGGTTTAGCCTTTAACTAATTTAGTTTAGATGACTTACACTTGTAGACATTCGCCTTCCCATTCATGGCTTCTTTAAAGGAAATAGCCGAAAACTAGCAGTTCATTTGAGTAGACACTACTTGTGAACTGTGGGATGTCTAGTGAGATTGATGCCAAATCATTCTCGTCATCTTTGAACTAATTGTAGTTTGTCTCCCGTTCAACACGAGTGACAGCAGTGACATAATTATCAATGTCACCTAAGTTTATAGGCTCAAAAGGAACATCCTCTTCCGAAAAAATAAAAAATAATTTGCATTCTTGATTATTGAGTTCAACGTTCTTGTTACTTTTACACTTACACGAATTCATCATCAGTCAATTATAATCATTTTAGCAGTTTAGTTACCTTGAGATAATATGTAGTTGAAAAATAAATTATGACAAAAATATAAATCAAATCATACACCACAACATATAATGATTTTAGGACTTATAAACATGATGTCATGCATGCAGTTTATCCTACCATTCCAAGGATTTAATCTCACGCCTCAGTGCCGCCGTAAAGTAGGTCAAAGAGGTGATGATTAAATTCAGACAATCTCTCTCAACAATTAAACCATTTAAGAATCGAACATCTCTATTTAATTGTTGATTACATTCCTTTTTTCAGCCAAGATATTTCAAAAATATCCTTGTGAGTGTGACATATTGTTTGATTTTTAAAGTGCGCCCGAGTATGCCCTTGTAGGGTAGGTCGGTGACCGATGAGTACTCAAAATCCTATCCTTTCGGAAACCAAGCCTTGAATTTTGATGGCGGTGAAGGCCATCCGTGCGGGCGAAATCAAAGTGGCACGGCGTCACCATTCTCTCACGTGCTTGTGTCAACAATAATAGGCCATGGGGTCGATTTTCACCTTCCCGCTCCCATTCGTTATTTTGATAAATAGGTAGTCTTATTAGGATTTTCGAATTTCTTAATAATTTGAAACACAATAAATCATGAATATTTATTATTAATCCTCCCACTAGTTCATCGGTTCCAAATACCGTCTAACTAGTGTCACTAATTCCACGACTTTCCAATTTCTCGGATTTATAAATTTTGTGTAGACACTTACACAATTGAAATTCATTAAGAATTTTATAATCCTAATACATTAGGACTTATGAATTTCCCAATAATTTGAAAAAAAAATAAGTCGCGAAATTCAAAGCTCCCACTAGTTTATCGGTTCCAAATACCGTCTAACTAGTGACACTATATTTATGATTTTCCAATTTATCAATTATTTAGAAATCTTTTGTGTTGACACTACACAATTAAAATTCTCGTAAAATTTTATAGTCATAATCTTGTCGTGATAAAAATTTAGGATCTCGAAATTTTCCAATAATCGAAAACATTAAATCATGAAAAGAAATCACCAACTTATCGGTTCTAAATACCGTCTAGTTAGTGTCAATTTTCCATGACTTTCTAAATTTTTGGTTATTAAATCCTATTTATGCAGACACTACATAATCAAAATTCTCAAAGAATTTTAGATCCTAAAAACAAATTTACCCTGTAAATTTTATTTTTATCATGTGAATTTTATATCCAAATAAAATTCCATTTGTTCAATTAATTTAATTAATTACCTAAATTAATCTAAATTAATCTAAATTACTTACCACGTGCATACATGTCTAATTAATGCAAAAATTAATTTTCTACATGTATGCATGCGCTAAGTGGAATTCATGAATATGATGCATAACATGGTTATATCACATAAATAATCACATAAGAAAATAAATGCGAAATAAACCACCGAGATGGATCGTTTGGTACTTACATATCTAATCTATAATATTATAATTATATAAAAAAAAAATAAACCTACGTTTAAAGGATTTACTATTCTCTAATTGATCCTGCGCGCCATTATGTATAATAATAAAGCGCTCCGTTCTTTGAACAAACAAGCTCCCGGCCGAGTTGGTGACTCGTATGTCTTCCTTCTATCGTGGCAACATGGGTTTGAATCCCGAAGCTTCAAATTATTTTTGTGTTATTCACCAAAACTGTAACTTTTCTGAAAAAATTCACAAAAATCACATCCATGAGAATCGAACTTTGGCCTCCATGATGCAGAACTCGCATCTTCACCACCCATGATGCCGTCTTTGATGTGATGATGATCTTGATATTATGTAAATACAATAGTTCCGCCAAAAATAAATAATTCTAGTTACTAAGAAATTAAATTACAATAAATAAATTACATAATTTCCTATACCCGGAAAAAATTGGGTTTACAATAGATCTAACGTTAAACAAGTACCAACCCCAATCCATCTCGTCAACCATAAACATTCAACACACATATATATAATAATTGTATAAAAGATGCAATTTTTATTCAATTCCACTCCGTATTAATTAATTATGAAATCAAAATCACAAAATCGCTTCAACCTGGCTCTGCTACCACATGATGGCTATACAGAAACCCGAATCCGGATCCGACCCATAATTGGATCGTCAGATCTGATTCACAGCACCGATCGAGACTCTCGATCATGCACAGCAGAAGCTACGAATTAAATTCACATGCGATTTTTCCACGATTAAATTCATATAATTAATTAATTAACTACAAGACGATTAAAGATTTACCCAATGAAAAAAAAGCCACGATCTTCCGGATTGTATCTCAAGCGACAACTAGTGGACGTCGATCCTCGTAGTAGAACCTCCTCGAATATGGTTAAGAAAAAAACCCAGTTTTTCTTCCTCATAATGGCTAGAACAAGAAACTAATTTTTCTCTTCCTTCTTATTATAAGTGACGCAAATTATCATGTAATTTGTGTTAGGAGGAACTCTGTTTATATGGGAAAATAAGTAGTCAAGAGAGAGTTATCTTCTTCACTCTACAATTACCTATTTACATAAGGAAAATATATTCACCATAAAATAAGAGATAATTCCCAAAAATCAATCTCTCATCTCTTTTTCATTAATTATCTGGAAAATAAATAATTAACGCATTACACATGTGACATAATCTAGGAAAATTTATTTTCCTAATTTTATCACAAAATATAGCGCCACTAATGCATTATTTTTAATAGAAAACGTATTTTCTATTTTACATATTATTTACTAAATAAATAATATTCGCATATTCATTAAATAGACCAACTATTTAATTTATTTCTCGAGGTTCCACAAAATGAGAATACACTCGCATGTTAGGAGCCAACCTGAGGATAATGGACCTATAACCAGTATCTACAATAAATTGAATAAATATTCATTGAACAGAATATTTCTACTCAACTCATTAATTTCGGAATTACGCCACCATAAATCCGGAATTGAACTCTATCGATTATAAATATAACTTATTCTCAAAGCGTTGAGTCGATAAGTGTCCATTGATATAATCATTACATACAGACTAACCCCCATAGGCTATCCGTAATGAAGCGGGAATGTTACCGTAAACCTTCTTCATTACATCTCATCCTTATTTACCATTAACACACTAGTGATCAATTAGTTCATAACTAATACGAACTCGGCCGATCGATCTGTTTCTGGGATCAACAAATAAGGGGATTGTCTTTCTACTTCCTGCAGGAAGGAATGGATTCTATATCTGTGAGACACACACTCCTGACTCATTCCAGAATAGTGCCTACGTGAAAGTGATTCGGACTGCGCCTCTTAGCAATCCTTAACGAACACATCAAACCCTATCTTGAAACAAGCAGGCATCTGCAATCACATCAGGATTAAGGTTAATCCATATGTGATCATTTTGTGATTTAATAAGATTATTCAATCACGAAATTATATGATAAATGCAAATTAAATCGGTCCAGTTCTATATGACTACATCATATATAAATGCCCCACTTAGATAATCAATATCGACGGTCCGGATAAGACGGTCACACCATAAAGTGTTCTAGGCACATTAATGGGGGTTTAATCAATAGACCTCATACTTTGATTAAGTTCACCATGGACTAATAGTTCAAGTGTATCACCATAAACTCAATCCTCATATGTGACACACACTATGTTATATGGCTATATATGATACAACTTGGGGTTTTCAATAGTGTATTACTTATAACCACGAAGCAAGTAATAAGATCGAAGAAATCATCATTTATTAATTATAAAAACAATTTCATAAATTGACTTTCGGGCACTACTTTCAACAACTACTTCATGCAACATAGCACATGTTCATTCTTCCATACTAAATTGAATAATGCATCATCTATACTACATCTTGAAAAATGAGTTATACGTGCTTAGAAAGATAGATGATTAATAAACCACCGCTTAAAATAGTTGATAAACCCCTTATTCATCATTAATGAATTAAGTATGTAATTAAGAAATTACAACGATTTAAGGTTTTATTTCATTCAAATCAAAATCTAAATTCACAAAACTAAGTGTAAGTGTGTCCCAAATTTTCAAACTAAGTGTTATGCCTACCCCCCACTTTAAAACTCAACATTGTCCTCAATGTGAAAAGTAAAGCAAAAAAAAGTAGGAAAAGAAGAACACTTAGCATTGGAAAATAGAAGAACTCAAGCTAATTGTTTGAAGCAAATCATGTCACCGAATCGAACCAAAGTTGTTGTCTCCAAAGGAGTAATCTTCACTAGGTCATTAATACAAACAATTCTTGCACAAAGGCCATTAGTACCACGAGACGCGAATAAGTAACAAAATAGTTATGTCATGTGGCGTTAAAAGCACAAATAAAATGAAGAAGTGCAATAAACAATTTAAGCCAATACATAATATCTCTATTACTTAAAACAACAAAAACAATTATACGACTCCAAATAAAAATAAAATGACTCAAGACTCAAAATAATAACTTCGAATAATCATGCAAGTAAAAAACTCCCGCACATCATTTGCTCAACAACCTTAGGAACATGGTGATGAAAAAAAACCTTCCCACTTTTATTCGATCATCGAAAAGAAAAAATTAACAAAAATGCTTAACTATAAATTAATGTCTATGCCTAACAATTAAATAAATATTCCCGGCAACGGCGCCAAAAACTTGATCACGTGTGCAATTCACTAATAGACATGACGTACTAGCAAGAGTACTAGGTCAATCGTAGTATAGCAAGAGGCGAGTCAAGTTCGATCCTACGAGACTATTATTTAATAATGCTAAACACAACCACGATTTATAGGTCAACCAGAAACAATAAGTAAAAGAGATGCAAATAATTAAACCAGTCATCAATCATATATCAAAAAGGTAATAACTACACTATTCCTAACTAATCTCCCCTTAATCTATGTTTGACTCGTGTGCATAATTTAGCTACGGGTGCAATTCCTAACCCTATCTACTCCAACCGAGGTAGTACATAAACTATATGTCAAGCTACCACCTTAATTGGTCCGTAATAACCCATACGCATGAAGATCTAGAATTGCCAAGATTGAGCGTTAACCCCATACCGCTAACCCGCCAAGCGACTATCGGCCTGATTAGCATGTTCCTAGGGTCCATCAAGACAATGTCCTAATTAACACTTCACTATCAATTACTTCGTTAATTTATGAATTACAAATACTAGATTGGCGGACTCTATTACTTGTTTTAATTATTCTGTCGAACCACATAATTAGGATTTACTAGATGTTCGGATCTAGCGATAAAGACCGTCTGCAGATCCAAGAGCACAATCCATAATTATGCTTTATATGAACGAATCAAATGAAGATTAAGGTTCGTTTACTTAATTCATAGATGATTAGATGCAAGCATAATCTAGATCTATCACAAGAACAATAATGAATCTAAGAAAAGAAATAAAACAACTGGAATAGATCTTACCCATAACGAAGAACATATCTACTCTTCAATTCTCTCCTCCGGCGATTCGAATCGATCCATGATGATCGTAAACTAAGCAAAATTCAATAATGAAAGAATCATGATTTAATTAAGAGAAAGAAAAGAAGAAAAGAAGCTTTAATCTCCAAAAGACTACATTGTATCTAGTGGATGAATAGATCTATGAATGAATGATAGAATACAATTTCACAGCTCTAAATGGACTTATATAGGTGTATAAACCGACTTAGGCGTAAACTCAATCCTTGGGCGACAAGAAAATGCGTTTCTGGAAGATTTTAGGTCTCGGTAAATCGAGGGTAACTCCTGATTTACCGGGGGTATTTTTGTCTTTTTCATTCTGCCAATTTAATTTGGAATACCCTTGGCCCAACTTTGGTATTAGGACCATAACTTGGCCTACGTAACTCCGATTTGGGTGATTCAAAGTGTGTTCAAATATTTCTTTCTATCCCTACAACTTTCATGTAGAAGTCCAAGCCCAATTCGTCTTCGAATGCTTCAAAAACTGCACTGCAAGATCACCAATCAGATTCTCGGGTCCAATCTCCACTCGAAACACTTCAACCTTCAGCTCCGTTCAGTTCTTTATCGATTAAATCTCTCCTATTCAGCCCAAATGATGCTTCGAACACTCGTCCATCTGTCAATAAAATCGTAGCACACATAGTAGCTTCTATTTCTAGCAAATAACACATAAAATACACGGTTAATAAGCATAATACCAATTTAGTCACCCCGGATGTGGCTTAATCACATTTATCTAATTAACCCATGATTTCATACATATTATCACCATTGAGAACACAAATGCAGGGTAGATTGATGGTATAATATGATACCAAGTTGACCGTCATCAGTAAGCCTTAGTTAATTACTCCAACACAAACAAACAATACAATGCAAGTAGGAAAAGATTCACAACAAAAGAAGCTAAGCAACATGAACAATCATTCCTAATCAACAAAAGAGATTATACTATCCCTACAACATTTTCTTGGTTAGTAAGAACTAGCCACTTAATGAATATGAACATCAACATGTCAAGGCTAGTATTTATATTTATGAGAACAATTAAATCAAAATAAAGGCTAAGAATTTAGCAATCACAAGATATAAACTTGAAAGAGGAAACATTCATTCAACTTCAAAAGACTTCAATGGAGTTTGATACACAAAAGTGATAATCTTGCTCCCACCAAAGTAATCTGTAGATTAAACTAAGGATTCTTAATGTTCATAATTGGAATTAAAAGCTAAATATACGTGGACTTTGTCTAGGAGAGCCTTGAGAGTTTGGGTGCCTTCTAGATGAGTGAGAGTGGAGTTGATGAGAGATATGGTAGGTGAGAGATTGAATTAGATCTTTAGTTGCTGAATCAGATAGTCGGTGTATGCCATTGGCTTCGACATGCGCCGTTGATTCCTTACGTGTAAATGGCGTCGCCGGATCTCGACAAGGTAGTTGGCATCCGACATCATGCATTTAATTATCCATCATAAGTGATTCAAAAATGCCGGGCATGTGCCATTCATAAACGACGTGCACCATTTATACGGAGAGAACTCTCTCTTGCATCAAAAGACCATTCGTGTGCGCCACTTTGAGTGAATGGCGTGGGCCATTTACTCTTCAAAAGTGTGATTCTTGCCTTTGATGCTTTAAAATGCTCCTTTAATCACTCTTCAAGCTTCAAAACTTCAAAATCAAGCTCCAAGCCTTGGTATTTGTGCTACAAAAGAAAAACACAAAGATACTCACGTAGAACTGATAACAAAATTGGCTAATAAGCCTTAATATGTGCCAAAATGATTGGTTTTAGAAAATCTACTATATACAAAAGTGGTCCAAATCATCACAATATTTGCTCAATTTGATGCAAAAAAACACTAAACTCACAATAAATGGGGCAAAACATCATTAAATGCATCATCTAGGTTACTTACATCATCGATCTTGGCGTGCATAGTCTCTAACTCTCTAGTCACCTCGAGTCTGGATCTCTTGTTGAGTCCTAAATCATCCTTATGCCATTATTCTTAGCGGTCTTCTACGCCGCCCGTGAGTGACCTGACTCACTGTCAAGAATAGGTAGTGGCTCCAATCTCTCATCCGCAGCCAAAACAGGCATTCTACTACCATCGCCAAAGGCATCAACTAGGTTGCCGTACGGAAAATCTCTATTCATTTGAGCAACTGCCGAATCTGATTGTGTAAATGATGACAAAATATACCTATTTATGTCATCAATTATAACCTTAAATCGGAGTTAATTATATATATTTCGTATTAAATCACGTGTTTATATTTATTATTTAATGATAAGTGATTATTAATGTGATAATTGGTATTTAGCTATTTTTATTATAAAAGAACAATTAATTGTGTGATAAATACCGATTTTGCGTGATCATAACGAATCGGAAGATAATCATCACGCAATCAAGAAATCTCAAGATAAAAGAGAAGAAAATCGGAGCATTGAAGAAAGATTAATCGATCAATTCAAAAAGCATGTAAGTAGGGAAACAAGTCGACAAGCCAAAGTGAAAACGCCAGTGAGAGGAGGCTCGGTCGACCGAGCCATGCCATTCGGTCGATCGAGCATGTAGGTTCGGTCACCCGAGCCTAATTTGAAAATTGCATGTCAATCTTCTAGATTCTCCCCATGTCGGCTACAACTCCTATATAAAATGAAGCCTACGATGTCGAGAAAAACACACCACTACAACACAAAACAATTCATACAATTTTATCTTTTAAGTTTTTAGTTTTATTTTCTTTATGTTCGCTCATTGTGGATTCGCTGATTCTCCGGTCAGGGGAGCGATTAAAGAGTGGGAGTCACTTCGCTTTCGAGGTATGACTATTCAATTATGCAATCTTTATTCGTAGATCCGATGTATTTTATTATGGAGTAGTTTTATTTGTGTTGATTGCGTGATGTAGATTAATTTACGAACCCATGTGTTTAGGTTAGAAACGTTAAGAAGTAATCATGATTTGTTCGACACGAATCGTGTTCGGTCGACCGAGGCATGTCACCCCGTCGCCGAGTCTTTGTCGCTGCTCGTCGACCGAAATGTGGTGATGTGGTGGGCAATATTATGATCGGCCTTCGACTACGCTGATTCTCTCGGAATTGGAATTAAAACGCAGTAATTAAACTCGATCAACTTAGTTATTCTTCATCATAATTTAACATATGAAACCCAAAAAGTGATTGTTACTTAGGATATAGATTGAATCGGCATCTAAGAAGTACGCCTTACCCTAGAATGTTGCTTAAATGAGGTTACGGTTTATACCGCATCCTAGTCTCGTAATTGTGTCGAAGTTATATGAGATGGAGGCATTAAAAAGCCGAAGTCACGTAATGGAGGCACGATGATTTAGAGGGCCTAACCTGAGCTAAATCTACTCGCTTGGGGATGACTCTCGTAGTCATAATAATTAATCTTTAACGCTTGTTTTGTCTTGTTATCATCCTAATTCATGGGGGAGTTATAATCATAGCGAATCAATACTATTTGTTTAGATAATATCAACCGTGACATCCGTGTTTTAGTAGTCTTTAGTCCGGTCTTTGTGGTCTTTGTGTCTCTGTGGTTGTCACTACTTTATTTATCGTGATTTAGTTGGTCATAGACCGCCTTTCAATTTAGTTCTAATAGGATAAAGTTGTGTTTTATTTGTGCCGAGTCAACGTGGGATCGACTCGACTCTATCTAGCTATACTACAATTGAAACTTTAGTTCTCTTGCTAGTGTGTTAGTAGGCATCGAGTTAATAATTTAACTTGACCTCAATCAAGTTTTTGGCGCCAGCTAAGCCGGGACTCGAGTCATTAAATTAAGATATAGCTTATTTTGTTAGGAACTCGGATTCGTGAATATTCTGTGAATAAGAGTCAGATATTAAACATTGTCGAAAAAAAAAAAAAAAACAAGTCGCTCGATCGAACCACATACCGCCGGGTCGACCGAGAATTTATTTTCTTTTCAAGCTTCGATTCTATTCTTAGTTTTAAAACATTCCCGCTTGCTTTATTTACTTTTTCTCAAACTTATTTTGAGTCTGCTTTTAGTTAGTTAGTTAAAGGCCTAGCCTTTTACTAGTGATTAATTTTTTTTTATTGTTTTATAGTACGCTACTCGGAAATCGAAGGAACCGCTTTGAACATTATAATCCCAATAGGGAAATTTATATAGAAGGAATAGGAAGTTAGCTAGGAATCAAGCATGCGGGGAGAAGAGGATCCAAATCTTGAGAAAGAGAAAAGGAGTGGAAGAAGGACATACAACCGATCATTCTAACATTCCAAATCGAAGCGAGAAATGGAAGGAAATCCACTAATCCAAACCAGTACCTAATCCTCGTTATTAATCATGTTATCAATAATGCCAATAATGTGAATGCAAATGCTAATAGTGAGAACCAAGCCCTAGTTCAAGGAGCGAGGCGCACTTTGCAAAGTTATGCAACGCCCACTATTGAACAATTCATTCCCGCTTATTGTAGCACCGCAAGATGTCAAGTGAAGTCTATCACCCTAGGCCTAATGTAATTCAAATAGCAGACCAACTATTCCACTTTCATGGAATCCAAATGAGGATCCCGTGTGTCTACGTGACAATTTCTTGGAAATCGTCAAGACAAAGGAAACCGTAATTAATCCCGGAGGGTAACATTCTGCCTTAAGCTTTTCCTTTCACCTTGAAACATAAAGCTAAGCAATGGCTTCTCTCTTTGTGAGGTCGGATCTATCACTACATGGGGAAACAATCACAGCAAAAATTCATGAATAAGTATTTCCCTTTGGGAAACTCTTTAAGTTACGCCAAGACATCCTAGAATTTAAGCAACAACTGGGAGAGTTTTGATCAAAGCTTGGGAGCCGCTTTCAAGGAAGCTGCGAGAGAAGTTGTCCTCACTATGACATCTCTCTTTGGCTTTTAATGCAAACTTTTACCATGGGTTGAGAGAGACTGAGAAAATTAGAGTAGATGTCTCCAAAGAATGGAGCGCTTTGTTCTTTTATCTCCTCGAGGAGGCACAAGGGAAGATGGAGCAAATAGCATGAATAGCCAAAATGGGAGGCAACACATAGCTACTTGTGAAGATGGCACTGACATATTTGATGATAGTGCATCCACCAAAATCTTAGGAACAACTTTCTGTTATCACCGAAGAAGGTAGATGGGATGCAAGAGAGGGATGACAAGGGTAGAGAAAGGGGCTGAATCGAGGTAGCACTCAAAGTGAGAATGCTGGTACCCGAAGAAGCCAATTATATCGGGAAGGGTACAGCTCTAATCAGCAACCATCCCGATTCCGGATACAGTGACATTAATGGTGAGGAAAGGCCCAAACCGCTTACCACTTAGTGTACCACAGCAGACTAAAACTTTTGGTTGGGAAGTCGCGATAGAAAATCGAGTAATGTCATCATCGGCAATATGGGACAACTTTCAAAATCTATGCAGCTGAATTAGCTACCAACTTTAGCCAATATTGTCAAGACCGATGCTACAGTAACCAATCAAGTGCAGCTCTAGTCCAAACCATGCGCATCGAGGATAGGACAACTAGCCGAGCAAGTCTAAACCAGACCTCCCCCGGAGGTTGCCAAGAAACACCGAGAAGAACCCAAGTGATTTGAATGCCTGATCATGACAAAGAAGTGAAAGAAGTAACTCCACCATCCTCAAGAGAGTCAGGATAAGGATGGTGAGCCAAACAGTAGACCAATACTTCCAGCCTGTGCCTCAGCAAACAACATCATAAGAACTCGCATGCCTAGAGTTGAACTTTTTACAGTAACAAGTATCCAATTTTCATAATGATGTAGATCCTTCACTCCTACCTTATGTCTCCACCAAAGCCCAAGCCTATGTTTGATAATAAGAGGTATAAGAAGATCGTGGATTATGTTGTCAGTAAGTTACAAATCAATATACCCCTAGTTTGAAACCTAGTTACGAAATGCCTGAGTACACCAAGTTTTAAAGACGCCCGCCTCAACTAAAAGGAAACTTTAGATTTAGAGACCATATGCCTTAACGCAGGAGTGCTCGGCTTATCTGCAATATAAGTTACCTTTCAAAATGCAAAGATCCAGAAGCTTTCATTCCACCACTCCATGGGTAATTGCATGTTTAAACAAAGCTGTGTGATCTAGGAGCAAGCATGAACCTCGATGCCACTATCCATTTTTTTCGAAGCTAGGCATGAAAGATCTTAAGAATTCTCAATCACATTGCAATTAGCTGACCAGCTCACAAGGAACCAAAGTGGAGTGGTTGAGGATGTG
>CM047809.1:62850747-63126891 GCA_026214975.1 Gentiana macrophylla
TTGAACACCTGAAGAACAAAATGCATAGCACAACCGAAAAATAGTAGAAAGAAGTAGAGAAAATGAAAACAACTTACGTTTTTTCATTTGTACCAAAAGCCGTAGTCAGAGCAAAGAATACCCCATATGTTACAAAAGATCAAGCGGGATTCTTCGGGTTGCAATTGAAACAAATTTGCAATCTGTACCTGAAAAAACATCATATTTCAACAAAATTGAACCAAAAATTAATCAACACCCACGTATTGGATGCAAAATTATGTGCTTAAAAAATCAATATAAAACTGGTCACGGTGGAATGAGAAAGAAGAAGCAAACCGAATTGATAGTGCGTGAATTTTATAAAATTTACAACTAAAATTCATCTTCAAGCCCATGAATAACATGATATTTTCAATCAAAAAAAAAAACAAAATTAACACAGATTCACTTCAACTGAATCTTTTATTTTTTGGATTACCTTTTGATTGACTCCCTAAAATCTCATTCTTTCTTTAATGTCGCTTTAGATTGAAAGCTTTCCTTCTGATAAACCTTCGATTTACTCCGCATTGATTGAAATTGACTTTGTTTCGTCTTCGTCATTTGAAACTCCTAATGAGGGGATAAATTCACCCATTCTCTCATTCCCTGCCGTTGAATGGAACGATTTCTCATTATTATAATTTTTTACTGTCGGTTGAATGTACTATTTGTAGTGTTAGGCAGTGGTTGATTGTAGGATTTTTGAGGCGGCAGAAGGGTTTGGGGAGAGGGAAAATAGGAAGGTGCATAAGAATCGGTGGACATGGGAATGAGGCTAGGGTTGGATGAGAAAGCGTTCCATTTGTTGCAGAGGGAGACGTGGGTGGTTTCGTGGGAATTGAAGGAGTAGTGAGTGGTTTGGGGAGTTTCCGGCGTAAATGAAGGGGAAATCAGAGAATGCGTTCCATTTTTTTCAAAAAAAAATTCATGCTCACCGGGTCACAAATTCAATCTAAACCTCCCATTATGCGGCTGTTTTGTTTTAAGATTCGGCTGTTTGTTTGTTTTTTTTTACCGGGTTTGGGTCGGGTAATTGGGGGGAAATGGCCTAAATTGCTTCCTCTATATATTATATATAGATATATATAAAATAAAAATAGAAGTACCGGGTATAGTAGTAAATTCCGGAAAAATTGAGGGGCTTTGTGCCCATTGCCCTCTATAAGTCCGCCCCGGAACCCCACAAAAAAAATTTTAAAAATAAAAAAACAAACCATTATATTTTTTGAAAACATTATAATTTTTTATTGAAGAAATTTTAAGATACATATTACACTAAGAATATTACCTTTGATGGATTACATCCCTAGCTACTACCCTAACAATGGATTGGACCTTTCACCCAACGTAAAACCCCTTTCGATTACATGCTCGAAATAAAGAGTTTCACATACGTTTTATATACATCCTTGAAATAAACCACATAAAATAGTATCACAACTAAAAAAAGACCTTACATAGCAAAAATAAGAAGGCAGGTTATGGTATGTATCATGTATGACTTTTGAAACTTAGAAAGATGGCCACTGCTACACCTTTGTTTGAATTTTCATCTGTAGCAAAGAAATGTGGGGAAAAAAATATCGTAGCTACCGCCTCCGTGGCCAGTAAACAACCGTGTTATTTCAGAAAGGGAAAATACACAATATATTGGACAACAGAAGTAATACTTAGAAGGGAACATACTTAATTTTAGGAACATCATGTATGCAGTTTAGTAATACTTCCGTTCTATCATAGTTTGTCGACGTAACGCTTGCGCGTTTAGGACAATGAAGTCTTATCAGGAATCAAAGCGTTCAAAGACGCATAATATTAAATAAATAATATTACACGTAGCAAGCTTTCTTATGTCGTATCAAATTAAAAGAAATTGTTTTAAAAAAGCTCGGGTAATTTTTTCAAATGACTGAGAATATAAATCTTAAAGATAGAATAGAATGTAATACTTATTACATCGGAAACCAAACGAATCCAAAAGTACGAATCTCAAAAACTAAAAGGAAACTACAAGTTCCAACAATAATCAGGCGAGGAATAAATGTAAATAAAGAATAATAAACAAGGTCTTCAACTAAAGCGTCATCAAACGTCGTCATCAAAGTCCTCGAAATCTTCACTAACTCTTTCGTTTTCTCTCCCCAAACACATAAATAAACATGCATTTGAGGTAAGTACACTTGTACAAAGTAAGTAAGTAGAAGCTACAATTCAATTAAGTTTATTATTAAAGATATTATCTTAGTGAGACCGACTCGATTTAGGGTTCACCCGTGTCCATCAACACGTCATGACTAAAGCGTTCTAGCTTAGCTTATCTTTGTTACATCATTACTCAAGGACCTTTGCGTGCATGGCGTTCATCACTAAAGATATACTTGCTAACTAACGGTGATTAGCACCGATTAGCTCGGGGTCTCCCCGGTATGCATATACGTCCGATGAATTTCCTCCACTACCCTTCAGCCGTTTAAGGCCAGTAGCGTTGTTCATCTTTTATGAACGTATCACATCGCCGATATGAAATAGTGTGTAACCGGGAATAAATGACGGTTTAGCTTTTATCTACACGTATGTAATTATTAATGTGAATTAACTAACCGCCTAAGTGTTTTCAGAATAAAAATCACCTTAACAACTCTACTCCCTCACTTAGACAACTAGACATCACATCCTATCAATTACACAGACATTGATGAACCCTAGTTCATCAAAGCACATGCCCTTTCATGCCCTTCCGGCGGATCCGAACTTCAACTCCTTTAAGAGTACATTCGGTGTTTTAAGCCGAACAAATCGGAAGTTCAATCGAAGCTTGTTCATATTTGATTAATGTTAACATATCATGATTAATGGTTTAAAAGCAGTGAAAACACGATTATGAGGCCAAAACCAAGCTAAAATGCTAGAGTAGTGAAAACAAGATAAAAGCAGGCCAAACGCCCGTTTGAAACCTTATGGGCGCCCGTCCGTAATCGACGACGCCCGCTCACGCAACCTCGGACGCCCGTCCGTCAAAAGCAACTACATCTCGAATAAAAATCGACCTCAACGCCCGTACGCTAAAGCGACGCCCGTCGAAAGTTACTTAGGGTCTCAGACGCCCGTTTGCCTAGTGCAGACGCCCATCCGACCGGGTTTTCTCCAAAACTCTAAAATCTTCACCACTCGATTTCTGAATCGTTTCTAACCTAATTAACCTCGTTTTCAGCACAGTAAATCGTAGAAAACATACCTAAACATCTATGATCCTTTGATCAACGGAAAAGCACAACTTTCTTGCATCTACGCATCAAAAATCATGATCTAAACCTCAATAACAATAATTGGAATTGTAGGAAGAGCCTCTTACCTTTTAAGCAGCAAATTCCAACTCCAAACCACAGAAAACAGCAACAAAAACTGATCCTTTTCTGCATGTGATAAATCCAAACATAGATTAGATTCGATCACACGCTTCTAAACGATAAAAACTACGAATTGATGAGTTTGAATCCTTCAAACTCGAAGAAGAACAAAGCTAGGGCTTAATCATACCTTATCAAAGCTTCAACTTTTTTATGTCCAAACGTTGCTCTCTTCACCACGATTCCGGTGCTCGACTCTGATCTGAAAACCGTCAAGATTCGACTTAGCGATTGTTGAAAAATCCTCAGCCCTAATTTGCTCTCTTCTCACACGTAGAAGACAATTTGAAGGTGGAAAAAATCTGATTAAAATGTTAAGAGGCTTATTAGGTTGATTTTCCTTAAATAGGAAAAATCCCAATATTACCTAATTGCAATGATTTTCCTTAATCACCCTTATTAAATCAGATTTTCTTCCTTAAATATATATATATATATATATATATATATATATATATATATATATATATATATATATATATATATATATCTCGAAAATATACATATAAATATCCAAATTATTAAACTCGAATAAAAGGAACCGAACCCAATATTTCGTTTTACATAAAATGACACGTCGCCTCTTTCCGAAAGTCGGAATATTACATTCTTCCCTAAAGGAGTTTCGTCCTCGAAACTTAGAACATACTGGTAAGTCCATAAAATCAGGAAACTCACTGATCATATTGTCCTCAACTTCCCAAGTAGCTTCATCCGGTGAATGATTGCTCAATTGCACCAGAACCAAAGGAATCAACCGTCTCTTAATCATCTTTTCTTTCCGGTCCAAAATTCTGATCGGTGTCTCATCGTACGAAAGATTATCCTGGAAAATCTCCGGATCAACAGTAGTCTCAACATCCGTCTTGGTCAAACACTTCTTCAACATTGAGACATGAAATACGTTGTGGACTCTTGACATGGATTCTGGTAACTTAAGCTTATATGCCAACGATCCAACCTTTTCCAAAATCTCAAAAGGTCCAACGTACCTAGGGCTTAGCTTTCCCTTTTGACCAAAGCGTTTCACTCCCTTCATTGGTGAAGCTCATAGGCAAACTCTTTCACCAACCTCAAACTCAAGAGGTCTCCTTCTAACATCTGCCCAACTTTTCTGTCTATCTTGAGCCGCCTTCAGATTCTTCTTGACCAACTGAACTCTCTCTTTAGCTTGCTCGACCAATTCCGGCCCGGTGATTTGTCTTTCCCCGACTTCATCCCAAAACAGCGGCGTTCTAAATCTTCTTCCATACAACGCTTCAAACGATGGCATGCCTATACTTGTATGATAACTGTTGTTATAGGAAAACTCTGCTACCGGTAGGTAATCATCCCATGATCCGCCTACTTCCAAAACACAAGCTCTCAGCATATCTTCTAGTGTTTGGATGGTTCTCTCAGATTGTCCATCTGTCTGAGGATGAAAGGCCGTACCCAATTTGGTTCCGAAAGCTGCTTCCAAACTTTTCCAAAACCGACTGACGAACCTCGAATCACGATCCGAAACTATCGAGATAGGTACTCCGTGTAACTTCAGTATATTATCCAAGTATAGTGTCGTCATTTTCTTCAAGGGCATATCGACCTTATATGGTAAGAAATGAGCGGATTTGGTCAATCTATCCACAATCACCCAAATCGCATCATTACCGCCTCTCATCTTAGGTAAACCGGTGATGAAGTCCATAGTGATCTTATCCCATTTCCATTCCGGGATATCCAATGTCTTAAGCATTCCTCCCGGACTTCTATGTTCTGCTTTAACCTTTTGACAAGTGTCACATTCTGACACGAACTTAGCTATTTCCAACTTCATCGAGGGCCACCAAAACCTTTCCCTCAAGTCTCTGTACATTTTAGTAGCTCCTGGATGAACTGCATAAGCGATCCTATGTGCCTTTTCCATGACTCTCTGTCTTAAATCACCAACATTAGGCACACACAAACGATCCTGGTACCAAAGGTTTCCATTCTTGTCTAACACATAACCTACTGTAGGCTTTTCCTTTGCAACTCGCTTCAAGTCAACCAAAACTAGGTCTTCATCTTGCTTTTCCCAAATATCATCCATCAACTCAGACCTTGCTAACAATGGTGCCACAACCTTCCGGTCTTCAATCTGATCAAAGCTTCGGATTCTCAACCCATCTAACCAATCTGCCACAACTTCAACACTTGAAACCGCAAACACTTGTTTTCTGCTCAAAGCATCCGCTACCACATTCGTTTTACCCGGATTGTACCGAATCTCCAAATCTTAGTCCTTAACAAACTCTAACCATCTCCTTTGCCTCATATTCTGGTTCTCTTGGGTAAAGAAATACTTCAAACTCTTGTGATCGGTGAAGATCATGGCCTTAACTCCATACAGGTAGTGCCTCTCAATCTTCAAGGCAAACACAACCGCTGCTAACTCCAAGTCATGGGTCAGGTAATTCTTCTCATGCACCTTTAACTGTCTGGATGCATAAGCAATTACCTTCCCTCCCTGCATCAACACACAACCTAAACCTTGTCCCGAAGCATCCGTGTAAATGTCATAATTATAAAAGATCTCCAGAACTGCCAAAACTGGGGCTATAGTCAACTTCTTCTTCAGCGTTTCAAAAGCCTCTTCACACCCACTGGTCCACTCGAACTTCACATCCTTCTGAGTGAGCCGGGTAAGTGGTGTAGCTATCTTTGAGAAGTCTTGTACAAACATCTTATAGTATCCAGCCAACCCGAGAAAACTTTTAACCTCTGAAACGGTAGTCGGTCTGGACCACTTCTCAACTGCTTCAATCTTTGCGAGATCAACCTTAATGCCATCTCCAAAAATGACATGACCCAAGAAACTAACTTGGTGTAACCAAAAGTCGCACTTTGAGAACATAGCATACAACTGATTCTTCTTCAAAGTATCCAACACTATCCTTAAGTGTTCTACATGTCCTTTCTCATCCTTAGAGTACACTAGGATATCATCTATGAACACTATCACAAACTTATCCAAGTATGGAATGAAAACACGCTGCATTAAATCCATAAATGCAGATGGGGCATTAGTGAGTCCAAAAGGCATGACTAAGAACTCATAATGTCCATACCTCGTACTAAAAGCCGTCTTCGGTATATCTGCTACCTTGATGTTTAACTGGTGGTACCCTGACCTAAGATCAATCTTAGAAAACACTCTCTTTCCTTGCAACTGGTTAAACAAATCATCAATCCTTGGCAAAGGGTACTTATTCTTAATGGTAAGATTGTTCAACGCTCTGTAGTCTATGCACATCCTCATGCTACCATCTTTCTTCTTAACAAACAACACTGGGGCTCCCCAAGGTGAAGTACTAGGCTGAATTATGTTCCTGTCAAGCATTTCCTTAAGTTGAGCTTTCAACTCTTTCAATTCTGTCGGTGCCATCCTATAGGGTGCCTTAGCGACTGGCGCCGCTCCAGGTATCAACTTAATCTCAAATTCAATCTCTCTATCCGGCATGTTTCCCGGTAGCTCTTCTGGAAACACCTCTGGGTATTCCTTCACTACAAGGGTTTCCTCTAACTTAGGCTTCACTTGTTCCACATCCACTGCGTACAACAAGTAGCCTTCACAACCTTTCTGACAAGCTCTTATAGCCTTAACCGCTAAAATTATAGGGTGACGCTTCTTACTAGGCTTGTAAACGTTACCCTGATAAGTCTTATCTGATTTTCCCGGTATCTTAAAGGTCACTCTCTTTTCTCTGCAATCCAAATGGACAAAATTCTCGGATAGCCAATCTATTCCAAGAATTACGTCAAAATCCGAAAAGTCCAAAACCATAAAGTCACTCTTGCAACGATACGTTCCAACTCGAACATCTACTTGCGGCATCAACTTGGTTACCTTAGTCACTTTCCCTAATGGTGTTGTTATCTCCAAGGTGTTCCTTAAAGGTTCCATTGGTAAGTTAAGCTTCTTAGCTATCTTAGTTGACACAAAAGTATTAGACGCTCCCGTATCAAACAGTGCCGTGACCACTAACCTGGGTGTTTATGAGGATTGGTATGCTGAGTGTCATAAAGGGAAATGCTTCCTTACCGAGTGTCCGATATGTACGGTGGTCGAAGAACTGCGACCCGCTAGTAATTTGCCCCTCTGATTTTGTTTTGTGCCTTCTCTAACTGTCTTCAATTCTTTGATAGCTTTATTCATTTCTTTTTTGATTCTAACCATTTTTCCCTTGTGTTTTGCAGGTACCATGGTGGTCGCCAATATGAACAGGAATGTTGTGATGGCCCGTCTTAGGGATGAGAGGAAAGCTCGACAAGCCTTGTTGGGTGCCAGCGAACCCATGAATCCTCCCCCCGCTGTGAGTATGGAAGACATTCATGTTGCCGAGGGTTCCTTTGCTATGGCGCCGCGTGATGTTGCAGTTGCAGGCAGTGGTGCCGTTGTTGCGAAGTCGGCCAGATCTACGGCGGCTCCAAAGGTAAAGAGACCCGCTGCGGCCAACAAGGCAAAGAGAAAAAGGCCTGCCGGGAGAAAAGATCTTGGCCTGGTAGACGAGGATGAACCCTCGATTGATGTCTGTGCCGACCCAACGCTCAAGAAATCTAGGGCTGAAGGCGATCGGGGCTCCGGCGAGGTAGTGGCCGCTGTCGATCTAACCGAAAGCCCGGCGGAAAAGATCGCTGCAGATGTTGAGCCTGCCGTTGCCGGATCGGTGCAGGGAGACTCGAGCAAAATGAAGGTCCCTGTGGGATTCAAGGGGAAGCCAGCCCTATGGTTGGACCATGATTTCCTCAAACAGCCCCTTTCTTCAAAGGTAGCTGGGGAGTTATCTGCTTCTATTTCCGATGTGGTTCCCCTATGAAATCTGAAGTTAAAACTGCCTGATGCCCCTCAACTGATGGTCGGTCACGGCGTGGTCAATCGGATCGCCCAGGCCGATGTGGTGGCATCGACAGCCTCTTTGGGGCCTTCTTCCGGTCGGCAGCTCCTGTTCGAGACACTTGGCCTTTATGGGACTACAGCTAGCGTGGTAATGTGTTTTTTCTTTTTGAGTTTTCTTTTTGTCGAGTTTTCTGGTTATGAATCCTTTCCTTTTCAGGTTTCCACTAAGCTTAAGAAAATCGAGTGGGCTTGTGATGAAGATGCGAGGCAAATGGTGAGTCAACTTGCTGAAATGAGAATAAAAATGACTGCCGAAGCGGATCGGGCAAACGCGTCGGAGAAAAGGGGGAAGGAGCTTGCGGCCGAAGTCCAGACTTTTTCCCAAAAGGCTCAATCTGCTGCCGACCTCCAGAAGTCTGCTGAGTCGGAGAGGGAGAAGGCTCTTGCTAAGGTGACAGAGGCCCATGAGCTTGTTGACCGGTTGAAGAGTGAGTTGAATGAGTCTGAGGCCACTGCTGCTGACACCGCCCAAAAGAGGGATGCTCTGCTAGACGGATTTTATCAGGGTTTCTACCATGCCTCGCGGTGCCTCAAAGCATTTTGTGAAGATGCCCCGGACCTCGAAACCTTGCAGGATTGGCTAATCATGGATCACGATGACCTTGAGCTGAGGGTGTTCCACCCCGATCTTCCTTACTCCGCCGTTCAAATTGAGGATTTTCGGGTCGAAAATATGAAGCATGGTAAGCCGCTTTGGGATCCTCATGCGGTCAACGAGAGAAATCTTCATGGCATGATGTTGGAAATGGAGAGGAAAGCTCTCGAGCTTGCTGCGAAGGAGGCAGGGGCCGCCACTGCTGCTGCAGGAGCTGGCGCCATTAGCGCCGGCGAGGATAAGAGTCCCGAGGAGGATTGCGATAAGTTTTTGAATCTGATTGGGCCTCATGCTAAAACTCCTCCTTCAGATAAACAATCTTGACTTGATATATTTTGGTTTTTGTTGCATTTTTGAATCCTACTGTTACCTTTTGGCTTCGCCCCTCTGCCTGTGTCTTTTTTGTAATGACTTTATATTTTTGAGCGGTGCTTGATTTTTGCTTGTCCTGCATTTTTTTGAGTCCATTTGCTTTGTTAATGTATTGTATGTATGCGGGCCCCTCGTCTGGGTGAGTCTGGTGGCTCTCTTGTCCGGGGTCGCCGAGACGAAAAAATCTTCATGTTTCCGCGCTCTATTGTATTAAGTTGCGGCCCTCTGCTTTTGGTGAGGTCAAATTTGACGTCGAGATCACAAAAATAATTGGAACAATGTTTTCTCCAAGCAAAAAATTCCAAAGCAATACCCCTTTGTTTCAAGTAAGGTCGGTTCGGGCTTGGTTGAAATAGATGTAGATTGTAAATAGCCCACCGTCGTTTGAAAATTTTCATCTCCGGTCCCCTTTGTTTTGAACAAGATTGAGGACGAACTTGGTCCAGACAAGTTTTGAGTCATCGCACTCGTATGCCCATTGTGAGAAATTCCTCCTCTTGGTCCTTTGCTTCTGACGGCTCGATGACTGAATTGAAAAAATTCCGATTATGCGGCAACCTTGTATTGAGTGGGGTCGCGGGCTTCATGCCTAGGTCCGACTCTAAACAACGTTCTCTTTGTGATTTAATGGTTCGACTTCTTCTGTCATGTCCCGTCATAAAGCTGCGACCTTTGGCTAGCTGGCATTATTTTCCTTTTGCTGACGCTTGGGGAACCATGAGCACGCCAACCTGCTCAGGTAACTGTTCCCGCGTTAATGAGATTTTGATTTTCGAAATTTGAACAGGCGCCTCGTCCTTGCTGTTCGATCAGACTTTTTTCCTCCGTTGGATCATTTATTTTTGCTATAAATTGAGGGTTTTCTTTCGCCTTTCTTCCATATATTTCTGCTTTAATTTTTCCCCCAACAAAGTTTGTCTCTGATTTAAAAAACCTCTGCTTTCTAAATTTTTTGAAGTCATAGCCAACTTTGGTGATTCCATCTTCTTTCAGACAGCTTCCCCTCTGGCCATTTCCAATTTTCTATCCATATTTAATGCTCTTCCTTTTCTGCCTGAGAGAGGTTTGAACCGTCGGAAAATCTGTTATGCACAATGCCGTCGTGCTACCCAGAGGGGGTGGTCTGATTTTCTGAGGGCACCCAGGGGAGTGTATAACGCCACTATCGTGCGGGAATTCTACTCCGCATTATCGGTGGTGGTTCTGCCTAACACCTCATCCACGGTTGTTCCTCTCCGGGGGGTTCATGTTGTTTGTTCTCCTGAGATCATCAACGAAGCCTTTCATTTACCTTCCCCTCTGGCCTATGCACATTATGAGACGGCTTGGGGCCTGGAAGAAGAAGTGAGGAGACGGGTTTACGGGGCCGCTGCACTTAGGCGGTTGATCCCTGGTGATTGGAATCCATTGCCTGAGGGTTATGCTTCAGAGATGTCCCAAGCTAATCGGGAGTGGAAGAGGTTTATCAACTGCAGGGTTTTTCCCTCTTTCGACTCTAAAGAGATTTCTGAGGCCGAATCGCATCTTCTTTATGTGATTCTGGAGGGAGGTGAGGAAGTGCGCATTGACTGGGGACAGTTGATCTACCGCTCCATAATTACATTTGCTGCTCAGACAGACCTCCACGGTCCTATCCCCTTCCCTAGGCTAATCTCGCACTTGTGCGTTGGTGCTCCTGGGATGCCTGCGTCTCGTGATGATGTTCTTGTGCCACCCCGTGCCAACGTCGAGTTCGCCCGTATTGATTCGGACACGTCAACGGATTCCGATGCTAACTGAATTTAGATTTTTCTTTCCAGTGTATCTTGGAAATAATCGGCCTTGTAGGTCTTTATTTGAATAAAAAAAATTCGGCATCATTTTCGTTCCGTTTATTCGGCCTCCTACTCTCGGTGAGTTTGAAGTCGTCTGGAGCCTCGATCTCACCAAAGCAACTGCAATTGTGACTACTTGTGACTGTTGGCCCAACCGGTGCCTTAATGGCCGTTATTTTTTCGAAACGTCGGCTTCATTAATGTTGGAGTTGGCGTTTGAATTTAAACGTTTATGACCCCTTATCTTCCCGCCTCTTTGGCATCTTGGCCTATAAAAGAAGAGTCTTCTCCTCCTTCTCTCTTTGCTTTCCCTACAGCTTTTATTTATTTTAAGAGCACATCTTCAAACTCTGTGCATTCCTTTTCTTTTAATATGTCTTCTTCATCTGAGAGTTCTAACCCAGAGTCTACTGTCTCTGATCCGGCTTTGGATGAGGGGCTCTCAGTATGCTTTCGTCTGACTGCTTCTCCAACGGCCAAACGTTACATCCATTATTTTTTCAAAGAATCGTCCTCTCATGCGGGAGAGAAATTTGAACCAGATCGTATTGGGCCAGGCCACGGGCTAGGATTCTTGCCAATGGTTGGGCAACACTTGTAGCTCCTCCGGTTGGGGAGTATAACTTTGACCTTGAGTACGTGAATTCTATTCCGCCTTGTCGGATAATGATCTTTGAGGATACCACTACCGTTGCTGTTCGTGGAGTGGTGGTGAACTTTACTCCGGCCGCTATCAATGAGTTTTACGGCCTCCCTAGTCCTGCTGAGGAATATGATGTCCTTTGGGATCTTGAAGATCCGATCAATTATTTTGGCACTCTTGCTGAAGTGTTCGAGTATTTATTGCAACACGAGTGGGCGAATGATATGGAGGTCAAGGTCCATATGCTCAGTCGTCCGAAGAGGGAATGGAAACGCTTCTTGAACACTCTGGTTTTTTGCATGCCCGATTATAAGGTGGTCACTGAACCTGAGGCATTTGTTCTTCACGCCTTTCGGTGCCGGAGGTGCCAATTAACTGGGGTCGTTTGATTCACCAAGAGGCGATAAAGTTCGCCCGATTGAGGGATGGCGCTCTGGTTATGCCATTTTCTTCGATGATCTCCAACATGTGTATTCGAAGTCTTGGCATGCCGGTGTGTCCGACCACCGATGTATATATAGCGGCTCCAGCCCCAGAGGCATGAGGAATTTTTTTTTGGGAGAATTTCTCCTCTTGTACAAATTTCTCTTCAATGAATTTCTATTTTTGACCGCGTTATTCACCCCGCCCCCTTCTGTGTTGGACGGGCTTTGCTTGTCGGAGAGAGAATTCGTTTATAATAACCAAAAGATAGAGAAGAGGCTTGATGCCTTTATATTAACATTGCTTCTAATAAAAAACATGTTGATGTTACCGATCATACATATAATATTTCTTCAGATTGTCGGCGTGCCAGGGCCTGTTGAATTTGTGGCCCTCTTTGTCTGAGAGAATGTAGGTTCCCCTTTTAACAATTTTCAACACTCGCCAAGGACCTTCCCAGTTTTCAACCAGCTTTCCCTTGTCTGTTTTTTGGCCTATGGCCTGCTGCTTTCGGAGGACAAAATCCCTCACCGCAAGCGAGTGCTCTCGGATATGCCGATCGTGGTATCTTTTGGCGGCTTTTTTTGTAATTGACCAGTTGGGCTCGGGCCTTAAGACGTTTTTCTTCAGCCATATCTAATTCCAGCTGTCAATTAGTGACGTTGTTGGCTTCATTGAAATGCGAGACCCTGATGCTTGGGAGTGCCATTTCTACCGGTGCCATTGCTTCCGAGCCATATGTTAACGAGAACGGAGTCTCCCGCGTTGTTGTTTTTCGAGTCGTCCGTAGAGCCCAGAGGGCTTCTGGCAGGTAATCCACCCATTTACCCACCTTATCGTCTAGGATCTTTTTTAGCACTTTTAATACTTTCTTGTTGGCATTCTCTGCCTGCCCGTTTCCTTGGGGTAGCACACCGAGGACTGCCAATGTTTGACATTGTGCTCTTTGCAAAAATCGTCGAACTCGTCCTAAAATTGCGGACTGTGAACGGACACAATGGCACGTGGCACTCCAAATCGAGTCCAGACTTGGTCCAGTAGGAAATATATGATGTCACTGTCGCATATTTTCACAAGCGCTTTTGCCTTGATCCATTTCGTGAAGTAATCCACGGCGACGACCACATATTCACATTTCGATCTCCCTTTTTTGAGCGGACCGATGAGGTCGATGGCCCACATGTCTAAAGGACAAGAAGCCGTCACTATGCTGTGTTCCACTGAAGGTAGCCGGGCAATACTGGTGAAGCGTTGGCATTTATCGCAGCTCTTAGCATATCTTTCGGCGTCTTCTGCAAGCTTCGGCCAGTAGTATTCTGCTAACAACACCTTTTGGGCGAGGGTGCGGCTGGAGGAGTGGCCTCCACATACTCCCTCATGTAGCTCTGTGAGAATTCCCTGTACTTCATCGGGCCGCACACACCGCTGCAGCGGTTTCGAGAACGATCGCCGGTATAAAATTCCGTTTAGTATGGTATACCGCGCCGCCCTCTTTCTCAAGGCCTGAGCCACCTTGGCGTCTTCTGGTGATACCCCATTTCCTATATACGCTTTTATTTCGTCTGTCCAGGACGGGGTTGATGATTGGATGTCCATGATTTCAAACCGACAGACGGCGGGGTCCTCCAGATACTCGAACATGATCGAGGGGTTGCTGATCTCATCTTTAGATATGAGTTTGGATATGTAGTCTACTCGTTCATTCTGCTCTCATGGTATGCCCTTGAATTCGCAATATTTGAAACTGCTCCTGAGCTTTCTGATGAGGTTGATGTACTTCTTGAGTACTTCGTCCCTTGCTTCGAACTTGCCGTTTATTTGGCATACTATCGTTTGTGAGTCGCAGAACACTTCTAAGCTCTCGACGCTCATAGATTTTGCGATTCTAGGCGGCGATGACCGCCGTACTCGGCCTGATTGTTGGATGCGGTAAATTGAACCGCAAGGTTTTTCAATCTCTTGGATGAGCCTGGCTCCAAAAGTATTATCGAAGACCACAACCGTTTGGCTCGCCGCCCGTCGGCGTACATATCGCGGAACAGAGGATCGGTCTATTCGGCTCGACCTCTCTTGGGGTGTTTGATTTGTCAACGCTCGACGAACTAGGCTGTCCGATGGGTCTTTCCTCTATGAAGCTCGTTTCAAATATAAAGTCCGCCAGGGCTTGGGCCTTTATAACATTTCTGGGCTCGTATCGAATGTCGAATTCGGTCAGCTCTATGGCCCATCTTAGCATTTGGCCTGAGAGGTCTGGCTTGTGTAACAACTATCGCAAAGGACTATTTTTCAGGACCGCGATCGTGTGCGAAGAGAAATAAGCCCTGAGCTTTCGGGCAGCGACAACAAGCGAGTAAGCTAACTTTTCTGCATTAAGATAGCGGCTCTCAAAAGGACTGGGGCCTTTGATACGTAATAAACGGGCTTTTGGAGGGTCCCATCCTCCTTGACAAGAACAGCTGCAATGGCCCGGTCCGAAGCGGCCAGATACAAAAAGAGTTCATCCCTTAATGCTGGGATGACCTACAGCGGAGGGCTTGCCAGATACTCTTTGACGGCTTTGAAGGCCTGAGAGCATTCTTCTGTCCACTCAAAGGTTTTGTTCCCTTTAAGGATTTTAAAGAAAGGAAGGCACTTGTCTGCGGATCTGGAGACGAATCTTCCCAATGCGATGATTCTTCCGTTTAGCCTCTGCACCTCTTCCACACATCTTGGCTCTTCCATGTTAGCCAGAGCCTGAATTTTCTCAGGATTTGCCTCGATCCCCCTCTGAGTTACCATGAAACCTAGGAATTTTCCGGCTTGGACTCCAAAGGTGCATTTTGCAGGGTTGAGCTTCATCGAATGTGTCTTGACATTAACGAAAGTTTCCTGATGGTCGGCCAGATGGCCAGCGCTGGAAGATTTGACCACCATGTCGTCGATGTAAGCTTCCATGTTCATGCCTATCTGGGAGTCGAACACTTTGTTAACCATCCTTTGGTACGTGGATCCAACATTCTTCAAACCAAACGGCATCATCTCGTAGAAGTATATTCCGCCCGCGGCTCGGAAAGCTGTCAACTCTTTTTCCTTGTTGGACATCATTACTTGGTGGTACCTTGGGTACGCGTCCAAGAAGCTCAACATTTCGAAACCGGCTATTCGGTCGACCATTCTGTCGATTTTGGGTAGCTCATAAGGATCCTTAGGACAAGCCTTGTTCAGGTCGGTAAAGTCGACACACATGCGCCATTTTCCATTATGCTTCTTGACCATGACTACATTGGCCAGCCAGGTTGGGTACTGAAGTTCCCGGATTATTCCAGCCTCAATTAGCTCATTCACCTATACTTTGATGGCATCCTCTTTCTCTTTGGAGAACTGTCGGGCTTTCTGCTGGATGGGTCTGAAGTTAGGATTCACGTTCAGCTGATGCATCGCTATTTCAGGCTCCACGCCCCTCAAGTCTGTCACTACCCATGCGAACGCATCCAAGTTTTCTTTCAACATTAGGACCAGCTTTTCTCTTTCTTCTTCATTCATCTAAGTGCCCACCTTTATCTTCTGGTCAGGATACTCATCATTAACAATTACTTCAACCAGCTCGTCCTCGGCGGTGAAGTCTGACTCGTCCCTGACTTGAAGGGTGTTGCAAATGACCGTTCTGGGTTCGGTGGAGGTGTCCTCTTCAACCGGGCATGGCTCGCTTCAAGCTTTCTTCGCCTCGATAATGTCGATGCGGATCCTTCTCGATACTGATTCAGAAGCCTCCCCTTGGGGCCTTTTGCCCATTCCCTGGTAGGGTAGTCGTTTCGGTTTACGGTGACGTGATACAGCAGGGTTTGTGGCCTACTGACGGCCAATCCGATCCCCTCGTCGGTATAGAATTTCGTCCTTCGATAGGGAATCGAAACAGTCATTTGAAATTTTCTTTGAGAGGGGACTCCGAGGATTGCAATATAGTGGGAATGCAGATCGACCACTAGAAAGTTTATTTTTTCTTTGCGATATGGTGGGTGGTCGCCGACCTCCACCTCCAAGTCGATGACGCCCAAAACGGATACTTTATCGTTCGAGAATCCCTCCAGCGTTCGCAAATAAGGCTTTAGCTTGAATATACCGATCTTGATCTGTTTCAACGTTTCCAAATAGATGATGTCGCGTGCGGCCCCAGTGTCAAAAAGTACCCGATTGACCCCAAAATCATTGATTCCGACTTGTGTCACTATTGGCAACTCCATCGCCCCTGGTGGGCCCGCTAACTCACTCTTGGTGAACGTTATCGCCTGTTCGTCGGGAGCTAAAATGACCGGTTTCTCTCTACCCCTGACGTTGATTGCATTAATCTGGCTTTTAATGAGGTGGTTGCTGGGGAATTCCTTTGTGATTATCTTATTCTCATTTCTGTATCTTCAAAGGCCCATATCATCTTTGCCTCCGCCCCCATTTTTCTTATATTTGTCTAATTCGCCGTTTCTTATCATTTTGTCTATGATCCTTCTCAGGGTAAAGCATTCGTCGGTGAGGTGGCCGTGATCCTTATGAAAATCGCATTACTTTGTATCATCTCTCGAGCTCGGATCGGACCTTATAGGTCTCGGCCTCTCTACCCTGTCTTTGATCTCGAACAGTACTTCAGATAGACTCACATTGATGGGGACAAAATCAGACTCGTCAAACTTGAATGGTTTTCTAACTTCCCTATCTCGATTTTTCCCTTTCTTTCGATCGTCCTTCCGGTCTTTCTTGGGTTCTTCCCTGTTTTCTTCCCCCGAATGTCAGGATTCATTTCGATTTTTCCCTTTTCCGGAGGATGAGGGAACCGCTTCTGTTATCCCAAAGATCCGGGCTTGATTGAGGAGATCGCGTAAATTCGAGGGGGGACTCATGGCGAAGTGTGTTTTCATATGCCCCTTGGCGATACCATTCAGGAAACCCCTCTGAACCTCATTCGGGTAGGTTTTAAATGCGCTCATACACTCGGCGAATGGATCGTGGTAGCTTTGCGAGGATTCTCCATCTCCTTGTCGTATTTTTAGTATAGATCCTCGATGGTTTTCTTAGGCCGTTCTGCTGTTTCAAATTCCTTTAGAAATTTTGCCCTCAGCTCCTCCCAACTTTTAATGGAGCCATGGGGCAAGCTTCTGAGCCAAGCAGCGGCTCGATCCTGCATACTTCCTACGAATGCTACACACCATGCCAACTTGTTTGATGTGGCAGGAGTGTTCGGCTCGGAAAGCGACTATCCATTCCGGTAGACGCGTGGTTACCTTGTAGTAGGCGTCCTGTGATTATTGCACGCCCTTGGGGCTAATGATTCCAGTATTTTGTTCGTGAGAACGTCAATTCCTTGGGTCGGCTCGGGTTTCCCACCGAGTTTGGCCTTTTTCAGCTCTGAGATTTCTCTTTCCATCTTTTCCATTCGGTCGTCCCCCGCTGGCGTGGTGTTTCTGGCGGGCACCATTTTTCTTTTGACGACGTCATCCGAATCTGTGTAATATGCCGATTCCATATCCTGCTCTGCCCGTTTCTTATCTATTATGAGCCACGCATCGCGAGGATCCACGCCCCGCGTGGGGCGGCGGCGTCTTTCTCGGGTGGTGAGGGACCTAACCGTTGGTGTACAGCTTTTTTCTCGAGGTGTCCTAGCCGTTCTAGGACGGACGTTTTCTCGCCACTTTTCTCAGGCATTAGCTTTCTTTTTTGTCCAGCTAACGAATACATGCTCCCTTCTATTTCTTCCCTCGCTGTCCCGGGTGCTTGGGCTGGTTGCACTCTTGCGGGGGCCATTTCTTTATGTTCAGGTGGAAGAGGGACATGTTCCTCGATATTTATGAGGGGCAGGTTACATGCGGCCAGACATAGATTCGCCACATATATTTGTTTTACATATTCTGCTTATGCTATAGCCGTATTTGCCTATGGAGATCCTGCCCCTGGGGTCTCCTCTGCCCTCTGGGTTTTCTCAGCGAGCTGTTCTTTGCCCTTGCGTTGTTTTGAAGTCCCTGCCATGTTTTTCTCACATGTTGGCTCAGAACGAACTGATACCGAGTTCCCTGTATCATTCCCAGAATTGGACCTTCTCCGGTTTATTATATTTCTGGTATCAGTTCCTGCTTGCGTGTTGCCCCATTCTACGGTAGGGTTTTCCAATACGGGATCAGCTCCACTGTGCTGTTGGGGATCCCTTGCGGATCCTCTCCCTAGAGTAGGTGGAACGTGGACTTTCTCTTTTGTCCCTGCCATCTGTCAAACTCTGACTGGGTGGTTGTATGAAAAGTCAAATAGTACACTGACTCTCAACTGCTCTGACACTCACCAACTCTACACTATTTGATGATTACTTGGGCGGCGTGTCGGGGATATTTTCTGATAACGAAATTTCTGCTAGATTTATCATCGGAGCCGGTGACGGATGTCGGAATTCGAGGAACAACTGCGATTTCTCAAGCGTGAAGTCCCAAAAATTCCAATATCCTACAATGCAGCATACAAATCTTTATTCTGATGTGTTATTTTAGGGATTCTGGCGAACATGCAATGAATTCTAGGACAACATTCCATTGACAGTCTAACCAACGAGTGTTACTTCGGCCATCCTTTTTTAACATGTAAATGTTGATTGTCTCATTTTCTTAGAAGCATAATCAACAGTTTCACGTGGGTTTAACTTTATCCAGGATTCAAGGACGTAAGAATGAAAGCACTGAAGCACAGTTTCCGGCAAGGAAACATACGATGCCAACTCCGGCGAACTTCTCTATACAGAAACTACGAGAAAGGTGATGATTCAAACGCAAACTCGTGATTCTGGACAGGGAGTCGAGGAGGTTACCTTGTTGTGATGTTGCTTCGACACCGTGTTGAGGATGTTAATGCAGCTGTATGAAGACCGGGAACTTTTTGCTGAGAAATGTTGAGGGTGACTTGGAAAAGAAGAGGTTTTTCTGTGGCCGTCATGAGCTTTGCTGATTGTAGAGGAGCTATACGCCGGTGGTGAATTAAAAATCATTGTTTTCCCGGAAACGGAGGCAACTGATAACGTCAAAATTATCTCAGGTGAACAGCGGTGGTGTTATGGAGGATATATGGCTATTTTAGGTGGTGTCAATTGGTAGGTCTCATGGTGGAGCTGTACATGCAAGTGGTGGTGCCGAACTGCTGAATGAGAGAGTGGGAGAATTTGGATTTGCCTTATCTTTTATTCTTTCTTCAAAAACTCTCTCCTTGGAGGAGTTACATATGGCCCTATTTATAGGGGAGTGGTTATACAACATTAGATAATTACGACAAAGGACACAAATGGTGCGGACACATAACACACGCTCTGTCCGACGGCGAAGAAGGCGGCTCCGGACTGGAGGATTGTACTTCACACCAGCAGATTATCCCGATGGTGGCCGACCCTTTCTTTTACCGAGGACGAGCAGCTAGTCCTGTGAGTGTATGTTCGGCGGCGATGTGACTGGCGTGACCGGTCCGGCACGGAAGTAGGAATATCCCTTTCATCTAGGTTCCATAAAATGAGAAAACACTCACGTGTTAGAAGCCAACCCGGGGACCATGGACCTATAACTAGTAGCTACAATAAAATGAAAAAAAATATTCATTGAACATAATATTTCTACTCAACTTATTAATTCCGGAATTACGCCACCATAAATCTGAAACTGAACTCTATCGATTATAGATATAACTTATTCTCAAAACGTCGAGTCAAGTTGATAAGTGTCCAATGATATAATCATTACATATAAACTAACCCTCGATAGACTATCGGTAATGAAGCTGGATTATTTCCGTAAACCTTCTTTAATACATCTTAGCCTTATTTACCATTAACCCACTAGTGATCAATTAGTTCATAACCAATACGAACTCCATGGATCGATCGGTTTAGGATCAACAAATAAAGGGATTGTCTTTCTCGCTTCCCGCGAGGAAGGAATGGATTCCATATCGTGAGACACACACTTCTCACTCATTCCGAAGCGATTGCCAGCGTGAAAGTGATTCGGACCGCGCCTCTTAGCGATTCTTAACGAACACATCAAACCCTATCCTGAAACCAGTAGGAGTCAGTAATCACTTCAGGATTAAGGTTAATCCATAGATGATTATCTTGTGATTTAATAAGATTTCTTAATCACGGAATTATATGTGAAACTCAGATTAAATCTGTCCAGTCCTATATGACTCTCATCATATATAAATGCCCCACTTAGACAACCAATGTCGACGGTCCGGATTAGACGGTCACACCATAAAGTGTTCTGGGCGCATTAATGGTGGTTTAATCAATAGACCCCATACTTTGATTAAATTCACCACGGACTAATACTTCAGGTGTATCACCATAAACTTAATCCTCAAGTGTGACACACACACTAAGTTATATGACTACATAAGATACGACTTAGGGTTTTCAGTAGTGTATTACTTACAAGCACGAAGCAAGTAATAAGATGAGAATACATCTGTCATTTATTAATTATAAAAACAATTACATAAATTGTCTTTCGGGCGCTGCTACCAACAATCTCCCACTTGCCCTACCTTCACGTACTAGTGCTAAATGCCTCTATTTGTGGAAGTGGGGTAAATGTAATTCACTCCTTATCCACAAATTCATAGGCATCTTCTAGGTAGACTTCTCGGTATTACATAATAATGTGAACCGTTATTTTGCAACCAATATCTTAATTAAGTTAAGGAGTGTATTGTAGCATATCAATAACTATACAAGACAATTTATGGTTTATCCTTTCAATGAAATCATTTCACTCGGAGTAGGCCGAGCATCAGTTCCAAATACTATGCTACAACCTATATCTGAGCATTGAATACTCGTTTCTCTGGTAATATCAGAGATTCCTCCAAATATTTACACAAACTAATCGGCGTTTTGAGTAGTCATTAGACAAAAAAAAGTATATTACTCAAAAGCTCCCCTTAGCTTGTATCCTTCATAAGACCCCGAAGGTCAATATGCACAAGCTATGATACTTCTTTAGCTCTATTAACCTTTCCTAATTGAAAGTTTACTTAGTCATTTTTCATTTGAGATAGTGTTATGATCTTATCTCTAGGATATATGCACTAATTAATAGATGCTGGAGAATCCTTTATCTAAATAAAGAAACCATTTGTCTTAATAGTTTATGATGTGTTACATATACCTTTTCAGCATTACTTAGAGGTTTTGACTTTATCAGACAAAAGTATGAGTCTCAGAATCGTATACAAATGTCATAATCACTTTCTTTAAGGAAACTGTATTATCGGTTTGAATGTGAATCCATTTGTTCCAACTAATCTAAAAACAGAAATTAAATTTCTGCAATATTCAAGGATTTAAATCCAAAATTTGTTTCCTTATATCACTCCCACTATCTTATCTGAAATAACTGCTCTTTGCCTACTCTTCATCATGAATGCCCAACTACCTTGTTCTTACAAAAGAACTTTAGCTTCTGAGTCAAATTACTCGGTTAAGAAAGTCTCTAAGGATTCATAGGTTAGTGATCTGAAATCACTTTACTTATCCTGTATCTTCTTTTATTAATATTTCGGTTTAGCCTTTAACTTATTTAGTTTAGATGACTTGCACTTGTAGACATTTACCTTTCCATTCTTGGCTTTCTATAAAGGAAATGGCCGTGACCTAGCAGTTCATTTGAGTAGACACTACTCGTGAACTGTGGGATGTCTAGTGAGATTGATACCAAATCATTCTCGTAATCTTTGAACTAATTTTGTTTTGTCTCTCATCGACACGATTGATAGCAGTGACACACTTATCAATGTCACTTAAGTTTGACGGCTTAAAAGGAACATCCTTTCTCTGAAAAATTAATTTGCATTCTCGATTATTGAGTTCAACGTTCTTGTTACTTTTCCACTTTTACGAAGTCATCATTAGTCAATTTATCGTGTTTAGCCGTTTAGATACCATGAGATAATATGCTATTGTAGAAAATAAATCATGATAGAAATATAATTCAAATCATACACCACAACAAATAATGATTTTAGGAATTATAAACGTGATGTCATGCATGCAGTTTATCCTACCATTCCAAAGATTTAACCTCATATTATACTGCCGCTGCAGGGTCGGTACCAGCATAATGACGGTTAAATTGAGACAATCTCTCTCAACAATTAAACAATTAAGAATCGGACATCTCCATTTAATTGTTGATTACCTTCCTTTTTCAGCCAAGATATTTCCAAAAATATCCTTGTGAGTGTGACCTACTATTTCAGACCTCAAAGTACGCCCCGAGTATGCCGCCACAGGGTCGGTCAATGGCTCGACGAGTACCCAAAATCCTATCCTTTCGGAGACCAAGCCTTGAATCCCCATTACATCAAACACGGTTTTTCTTTCTGAAAATTGAGAGCACAGCCGACGGCAAGAACAGGAGAGAAAATTTATCCTCCACTCCCTTTCTTCACTATTGTTTGGTTTGTGTTTACCAAAATTTATCGACTTTGCCTTGATCGAGATGGATTACACACAAACTACATATACAATTCCACCTTTTACAAGTATTTTTCATTCATTTCAGTCACCAGTGTTAAAGGTTTCTTGCTTTGATACATGGTTCCCATCGTCTGAGGAGTTAACGTTATCCAACACGAGCGAATGCTTTTTGTTTCCGTGTTTGCCTTTCATGTAAAACCATTTCCCCTGCTCCAAAAAATTCTGCAAATTTTCAGAAATGTATATCACTATTTTATCTACAACTTCTCTTCTTACATAAACTGGATAATAATTATGGATAGTTCAGAAAATCCATGTTAATGCCGAACACTCTGTTCAGAAAATCTGCAGCATCACCTTCATTTCTTCTTCTATTTTGAACAGGTTATACATCTTAAAATGACCTGAATTTTTGATATGTTTCAGAAAACAATTTTATGTACAACTTTCCTTTTCGAATCAAGTTCAAATTCCTTTTTTCTTGAACAAAATCTGCAATTTGATTCAGTGTTTACCAATCTGGAAATTCTGACAGCTTGTGCATTTGGCAGAAATAATTGTTTTTGACCAACTCCCTCTCATTCAAAAATTCTAATATTTTTATATCACCTGGGAAATTCTAGTATCTAAATCTTTTCTCTTTGGATCGTGCTCCAATTCCTTTTCGTTTGGGCTGTACAAATTGATAATGTCAGATCCGGAGTAAATATCATACACATCAACCTAAAAGGAATCCTCACCTCTTCGACTTAGGGTTTGGGCTAAGAGAGTAGTAATTTATGGTTATTGTGCTTTAGAAGTTTCCCCAAAGTTTGACCTTCTTCTGGGTTAAATCTCTTAGTAGGATGTTTGTAAAGTTAACATTGTTGTTTCTTTTGCAGTTATAAACAAGAACCGAGATGCTATCCTTCAGCATGCCATGTTTGATGTTCGGACTCTTTTACGACCTTCTTCAAGTCTACCTTTATGGTAATTTGTTTCACCATTTAACCTCTCACTTGAAATCTTTAATCTCAACAAGTCCTCTCCACTTGTAATCATGCATTACTTCAGAAACATATCGCCTTCAGCCTTTCTTCTAAACAAGTTATTACCTCTTACCTTCCAAATCAAAGAAGTGAGTTCTCACTAATTTTGTATGGTTGCACTCCCATCCTTCTTTTCCAATTTAAATTTGACTGAGTGTTCTGATGTTAGTACATTCTCCTTACTTATGTTCATTCTCAGCTTCCCTCCTAAGGGTAGTGTTGATTTTGTAATCTTTCCCTATACTGCTACTTGTTTTTTTCAAGGTATGCATCTCATCTTCTTACCAGTTGGATCTTTAATCCTACCTTGACATCCATCTTCAGTTACTTATCTTTAACCTTCTAACAATTTATGCTAAACCAATTTCAAGTGGAAGATAGTCTTTGCCAAGGTGCCTTCCGAACCTATCTTGCTAGTCAACTTTTGAACTACAAAAATCTTATTAATTTCAATCAATACAAATGCACCTTGTATCCTTCGGTTTCAAATCTCTTTCATGCCATTTAGAGCCATGAACCGACATACACACATGTCGACGTTCCTTCGCCTGTCTTTGTGTCCTATAATATCTTGTAACGCTGGTTGAGATGCTTATTTTGTTTTGACCCTTTTCGTCTCCCCATAAGGGATAAATCTGAGAATTCATTCACTAGCATTGTACTACTCCTCATGAGCAGTGCAACCTTGAACTCTTGAATTGGATCGTCAATGATCTTTTACACCTCTTTTGGAAGTTTCAATTAATTCTATGAAAACATACTTTATCCGACATTTCTTAAGTGTCTTTCATCCTTCACACAAAAAAAAACGTGGTTATCACATACTCTTCTTTTCAAAACTTTTGATTTCCATTTAAGTTACCTTAGGGAAATTTCTATCCTCTCTCAATCTTGAAAAGAACCTCTCTTTGACTTATGCAAACTTGGGCACTTATTGACAAGTTTTATTCCTTCCTAAGACCTTTTGGTATGCTCATTTTGTCCCCGTAACCTCTTTATGTTGAGATTCTTACTCTTCTTGAATTCCCTAGTAATTTAGTCCTTCAGGTGCTCGACCTTGCACCTTTGCATTGTTCTCTGTTGTTGAATGATTCCTTTACAACATTCATGCAAATTGAGAACCTTCTTAATTCTCCAACAAGCATTTTGTTTATCGAACCATTAACGATTAAGGTCACTTGCCAAATATCCTCAAGTCTAATATATATATATATATATATATATATTCCTTTGCATTAAACGTTTCTAAGCCAAACATGTGATGTTTCCCTTAACGTCCCTACTTTTTAAGGGCTTATGTAATAGCTCATTATATTTCTTTCAAGCGGTCTGAGTTTGTTTGCAGACCACCGTATCTTGCAGGATTCCACCCTCTAAAAAGATTTTCATCTGCAAGATGTTCTTTTGTTTTCTTCCTTTCATTGTTTATCTCTTATACTATGATTCATTTTCCATCCTTCAATCTTGAACTGATTTCTTACTTTCTTCAACTTAGAATCATCTTGTCTTGACTGTTACTCAAGCAACCTCCCTTATTTCAAGTGCATTATGCCTTTATTTGGCTTACCAAGTTGACTTACCACCCTAGTGCTCAACTTGTCACTTCTCAATATCTTTGGCCCTTCCAAGAAAACCTTAAAAAAAATAAAAAAAATCGAACCGATATTGGTTATGTTTAAACCAATCGATCCAAAATTCAAACATTCATTTCCCCTTGTGATATCTGTACCACCTTTTAGCTTTCGTTGTTTCCCATATCAGTTCCACCCTTGGAACTTTTGTAAGATATTTTATATCTTCCTCTCTGTGGCTTAAGAATTGGGTCGGACCGTCGGAGAGAAAGTATGACAAATGCATGCTCTTTTTCGAAAAGTCTATAAAGCCCTTGGTTGGGATCCTTGTCATTCTTGACAAGCTTGTATTCTTGATGATGGAGGTTGAGATCAAAAGGAGTCAAATGTACCAAAGGCGGTGGATCAGTTGGGAAGCTCAAGCACTCAGAGCATAGGTCATCAAGAGCAAGATAAGTACGCCATACCATTGATTGCAAGATTCGAGGAAGTTGATGAGATCGTGAAAGAGCAACATGAAGATCTGGTTGTTTTCAGTTACAAGCGAGCGGTCGGGATCATACCAGCCAGTGGTCAAGAGTTAGATGAGGATGGAAACCTTCGGCATCAGAATCGGCTCTGGGTTCCAAGTGTGGAAGATCCGAAGAAGAAAGCGATGAATGAAGCCCACAAGATAGCGTTTTCAGTTCATCCCAGAGCAACCAAGATGTACAGAGAGTTGGAACGGTAATACTGATGACCTTTCATGAAGATAGAGATAACATGCTTGTTTACAACAATAGTCACCACTCCAGCATCTAGATGCCACCTTCCAAGCTATGTATGGGAGAAAGCGTAGGACGCCAGTTTTCTAGGATGAAGTGGAACAGTGACAGAATACAAGACCATAGTTGATATAGCACGAGAAGATTGAAGTGGATCGTCACAACCTCATGATGGCACAAGACGGGTAGAAGATTGGGAAGATAGAAGAAGAAGACTGTTAGAGTTTGAGGTCGGTGATAGACTGTACCTTAAAGCATCACTGATGAGAGGAGTAAGACGGTTTGGAAAGACGTGCAACTAAGCCCCAGTTATGAAGGCCCTTACGTGATCTTGGCTAAAGTCGGACCTTTCGCTTATACATTTGTAGTTTTACGAATCCCTTTCATGAGTGCATGGCGTCCTCCATGTGTCAATAATAAGGGAATGCTTAACCGACATTGTTATGGAAGCAAGAATTGACCTTGAAATGGTTAAAAAGATCTTAACCTACGCGGAAGAATCAGGTGTACTTTAGAATGAAAGGTGAAGAAAGTTAAGAAGGAAGACGTACAAAGCGGTCTTGGTTCGTTGAAAGCAGTCACACAACGGCATGGCGACATGAGATTTAGAAGGCGAGGCGCTTTGCGAAGTTCCGAGTTCAAATCGTTCAGATATCGCCCGGTTCGAGGACGAAACTTCTCTTAAGGGAGGAGGAATGTAAAACCCCGAAAATTTAAGAAGGGTAAAAGAGTAAAATGAGATATATTTTATATGTTTCTATTTTATTTTTAACCTAAGAGGTTATTTTTAAAAAAGAAACTAAAGGATTTTATTAATGGATTTTAATTATGGCTATTTAAAGAAATAGTTACCAAAAATCCCCATTACATCAAACACGGTTTTTCTTTCTGAAAATTGAGAGCACAGCCGACAGCAAGAACAGGAGAGAAAGAAAAAGAAAAAAAAAGTACGGGCGCTGTTTTCCAAATTCGGAGCTTAACGGTAGATTTTCGGTGCAGACCATAGTAGAAGAAATTGATCACCGCAATGAGCCGATCGTTTCGATACCAACCGTTCTTTTTTTGGGTAAGTTTTCCTTCCTAGCCCTAATTATAGATCCGTTCATAATCGTAGTGTAATGGTCAATTATCGTAGGTGATTCGTAGAAGATGTTGGAATCGAGGATTGAAGCTTTTTAATATCTGTTTTGCTTTCGAATTCGCTTTCGAAATTTCAAAGGTAAGGGGGTGTTCAACGGTATTTAAGTACGTGTTTATTTATTGATGATTGATGCTATTTGTATGTTATAATGTTGTTTGTTTAATTTATTTTGCTATATATAATTGTTGTGGGGAATTGCCGAGTAGAAAAAAATAGGGACTTTGAGGCACTGATGGCCGTACGGAAAGAAGGGGAAAAAAAGGGTTCCAGGTGATTGCCAATTGCAGGAAAATAAAAAGAAAAGAGTATAAATAAATAAAATAAGAAAATAATAGTAATAGATTCAACAACAGGTGGTTTGGATAAAAATTAATTAAAGTAATTTTGGAAGCAACCATCAAATAAAAGTTAGCAGAAGGCAAAAAGGTGGCAGAATAATGATGATAATAATAATAATAAAATACGACGGTGATATTTATGTATCTAAATATTATTCTATGTGTTATGGTGTAGCAGTATGTTCTTTTGGAACATTATATAGTAAATTGCAATGTCTAACTATGACTTCACAGTAGCTTCAGTTCTGCACCACAACCCGAGGACACTCTGCGGGGAGAAGGTGGGAGCACCGGAAGGCGTTGTTTAGGCCTTGTGGGACATTGACCTAGTGGTCAATGATTCTTTTACAACGTGCTAGGTAGCATGACTAGATGTCTAGGACTAGAAGTCCCTAGAAGTCTTTTATGTGAATGAATCAGGTGGTTAGACTGAAATCCATAAATTACATATGTGATGTGTCTAAAAGCTAAAACATCATTATCATTGGTGAGGCACGTCTATTCTTCTTAGCATGGGACGATTACACCCCTCTACTTGGTCTGCTGCCAAGTGATGCGTGTAACTCCCACACGGGGACCTAAGCCCGTGCCCTTGAGGTGCTTCCCGTTTTGCGGTGCAGTTGTTCACCGTGCGTAGTGTCCTTTGGTATTGGTGTAACAAACCTTATTTGTGCGAGGTTATACTACGGAGCTAGTAGAGGGTGAGAGAGTTCTACTATTACAACCTATGGTAGTGTTTGTAGACTTTATCTTGGTGTGTCTTATATAAATATATTATGTAATCGTTTCTTCTACCCCTTACTAAGTACGTTTGTACTTACCCATTTTCTTTATTGTCCCCACCTCGAGAAGGTGGTTATCAGGACGATGATGAGTATGGATACAATGATGGAGTTGATGGAGCCGACGTTTGAGCTCGAGATGATATGTTGATGTTGATACTTTTATTTATGCAATTTATTACTCAGTTTCTGAGAGACAGACTGTAGTATCTTTTCAGTTTCATTTGGGATGTAATAAGTCACAGCAACATTTATTTCGTTGTTCGTCTTTTCAGTTTTCTTAGACGTAGATTTTGGGACTTGGTGATCCGTTGATTGTCGTTTGACATTCTCTTCCGAATTATCTTTTAGTTTTAATTTAATCCGCTTTTACTCTGATTAATTGTTACGAGGCTTATGTATATATTACTTTTGATGATTTAAAAAGTTAATATATGCATGCCGGGCGTTCTTTCCGGATAAAGACTCGGTATCCGGGACGGGGCGTCACAACGAGATACAGTGGTTTATGTTTGACACTCAAAATACGACTGTATAGATATTATAACAACGATATGATTCTATTTACACGATAACCGTTTCACATGAAAGGTAGTAGTCAATGCACTTGACTCTTCTAATGATTGGGGTCATGACGTGTTGCTTGAAGCTGATAATGATCGTTATGTATGAAGGGAATTTTGATAAATGTGCTTTATTCTTACGGCCAACATATTCGGAAGTCTACGGGTCACACATATATGGACAACAAGCCAGAATAAAATTGTGGTTATAGTGATAACAAAATAAAGAATTATTTATCCCGACTATAAAGTGTTATAGTGATAATTTAATACTGTGATATTTATTTATTATGAATAAATAATATAAGATGTTAATTATGTAGATTAATTAAATATCAACTATGTACATGATACATGTGGCGCCAATAATATATATATATTAGTATGAAAACCCGTGCAATGCACGAGAGAACATACAATTTAGAAGTTAAACACAAAACAAAACAAAACAAAAGAACCAGCATATGACCCACAGACACAAAATTAACAAATAGATAAGATAACTCTTAAAAATATTAGCTTATCATTGACCCAATAATTCCTACAAATTCTAAATGAAGATTAATTTTGAAAAATATACGGCATCTGGAATTTGACAATACATATACGACTCAAATCCTTTAAATGGGGTCTTACTCAAAAGCTGCAGGAAATGAACAACTATTAAAATTTGAAATTTAGTCCATATTGTTGACCTCCATTTTTTTAAGGTGTTCACCGTTCCGTTTGTTAACACCATTCTTGCACCATAATCCAAAACTCATAAATGAAAGGAAAAAAAAGTAACAATGTCACACCGCATAATAATAAAAAACCTAGGAATTCTTAAGCTACTTACCAATTGACACAACAAAAGGATTTAAGTACATGTGCTTTAATTGCATTCATCTGCATTAATAGTACTGTTGTTGGCTACTATCAACATCGGATGTATTCGGCATCACATTGTTGTTCATTTATGCATATTTTAGCTTACAAAAAATAGGAACACAATACACCACTAATCTCGAATTATCTCAAGTCATTCCAACAAATAATTTACAGGGTCTATGAGGCACGATGTAGATTCCTTATTGCATAGTTGTTTCAGAACTTACTAATCTATAACATAATAACTTATTCAAGGCATTAAACTAAAGAGGTACTTTTTTAAAAACAACTAAAGATATACTTGAAACAAAATAAGTTTCTAATTTAATTCGTTGGAGTCTTTATGTTGAGAATGGTTTGTAAAACACTGAAATGCACTTAAGTGAACAAAAGTTACGCTTATTTTGATGGAGAAAAATAAAGGTATCAGAGCTAAAAGTTATACCTTTGATACAATGCTTTTCATCAATACGCTCCAAACTTAACATTATCTTCATGTTGAATGTTCTACCGTCCTACAAAAGGAAAAAAAGATTAGTATATATAGTTTTCATAATGAAATAGATAATAGAAAAGAACCTCAAAGAATAATTTTCACTCATCAGTTCAAAATTGAAAAAGCTTAACATCCTATCTCACCCCCATCGGAAAATTTTATAATACAATGTAGTTGTATAAAGGTATAATGTGTATTCTTGGTATAACTTTTCTATAACTTGCAGACCATAAAATTTGTCCACCACACTAAGGCTGATTTAGGTTAAGAGGGGCGCACTATCTATCAAATATGACACATAAAATGTTAAGGAAAAAACATAGTGATCTTAGGCGGCCGTAGAATTTTTATTAGGAAACATAATTCTGAAGAAATAACGGTATGTAAAGCTTTTGGAAAAAAAATTAAGAAAATACTTAGACCTTTGTAAAGCCAAAAAATAAAAAATAGGTTTACTTTATAGCAAATATTACCATGTGTTGTAACAACTAACAAAATGTCAAAAATACTCGAGTCAAGCCAATAAAAATATTTTACCCTTTAACAAAAGCTAACTAAAAAAATAGTTCGAAAAAACAACAAATTATGTACAATGGGAGAATCGAAAGCAATTAACAATACACCCACTTGAATAATATGTTATATGGAGCGACGCAATAATACTTAATAATATATATATACTAGTCATTAACCCGTGCATAATGCACGGGACAACACATTTTACACTAAGAAATTCATTACACAAATCCATTATTTCGTTGTTTATGATACATTTTTGAAAATCATGTCGGAAAATATTAAATGAAATATCATAACTCAGAGGGCGACAAAAATAAAAATATGGTAAAAGATTTACGATTTTAAAAACATAGATCAATTGCAATTTTTAATCGGTGCTTCAAAAAATAATGGATTTCTCCTTTTTGATATTTTCCCCATGTATTTTCCCAGTTATTTTTTAATAGTGCATGCAATAGTCTGGAAAACATTTTTCATACATGAAAATTTTAAGTGAAGAAGTGTATATGTTATGGTCCAATGCTCCGAATTTGATTTAGATTAACCCAAAAATGTAAACACTTCTATGAAACATATGAATGAATTTTTTTCAAAACTTGTGTACTTCATAAAAAAGAAATCAGAAACTATTCAATGCACAAAGAAATCGTATACTTACCTCCAATACTTGATTAATGCAACCACCTTCAATACTTGATCATTGAGCTGCTACATTTGTTCATGAATCAGCCTTTTCCAAGCTCCTGTAGCTGCTCGACATTTATGTAACAGCCATTAATTGCAACACTGCAACATCTGTTTGCTACAGTTACTCATCTCATTCTGTGCTTCAAATTTCTAAATATTAAGTCAGCTGTTAAACTCACTATGACAATTACATAGATGATAGAAGATGTGGTATTTGATGTTATTTTTTTACACTTGTTTTAGAAGCATCAAGTTGTCTACCGAGTATTTTTTTACCTTTGAGTATCCTACAAACCCGTTTAGGGAATTTCATCTGGTAAGATTCTCAAGACGTTTGGTGCAAATCGTTAACTACCTGTCTTATTCATAGAAAAATCATTAAACCAAAAGCATAACTAACAACAACAAAAGTGTTAAGGAAAAAACATAGTGATCTTAGGCGGCCGTAGAATTTTTTATTAGGGAAACATAATTCTGAAGAAATAACGGTATGTAAAGCTTTTGGAAAAAAAAATTAAGAAAATACTTAGACCTTTGTAAAGCCAAAAAATAAAAAATAGGTTTACTTTATAGCAAATGTTACCATGTGTTGTAACAACTAACAAAATGTCAAAAATACTCGAGTCAAGCCAATAAAAATATTTTACCCTTTAACAAAAGCTAACTAAAAAAATAGTTCGAAAAAACAACAAATTATGTACAATGGGAGAATCGAAAGCAATTAACAATACACCCACTTGAATAACCTTCCGACGGACCCGAACTTCAACTCCCTTTAAGAGTACATTCGGTGTTTTAACTGAACGAATCGGAAGTTCAATCGAAGCTTGTTCATATTTGATTAATGTTAACATATCATGATTAAGGGTTTAAAACAGTGAAAACACGATTATGAGTCCAAACACCAAGCTAAAATGCTAGAGTAGTGAAAACAAGATAAAACAGGCCAAACGCCCGTTTGAAACCTTATGGACACCCGTCCGTAATCAGACGCCCGTCCACTAACCTCGGACGCCCATCCGTAAAAAACAGCTACATCCTGAATCAAAAATCAGACCTCAAACGCCCGTCTGCCTAATGCAGACGCCCGTCCGAGTTACTAAGGTCTCAGACGCCCGTCTGCCTAGTGCAGACGCCCGTCCGACTGAGTTTTCTCCAAAACTCTAAAATCTTCACCACTCAATTTCTGAATCGGTTCTAACCTAATTAACCTCGTTTTCAGCACAGTAAATCGTAGAAAACATACCTAAACATCTATAATCCTTTGATCAACGAAAAATCACAACTTTCTTGCATCTACGCATCAAAAGTCTTGATCTAAACCTCAATAACAATAATTGGAATTGTAGGAAGAGCCTCTTACCTTTTAAGCAGCAAATTCCAACTCAAACCACGTAAAAAAATGCAAAAGCGATCATTTTTACGCAAGTGATAAATCCAAACTTAGATTAGATTCGATCACACGCTTCTAAACGATAAAAACTACGAATTGATGAGTTTGAATCCTTCAAACTCGAAGAAGAACAAAGCTAGGGCTTAATCATACCTTATCAAAGCTTCAATTTTTTGATGTCCAAACGTTGCTCTCTTCACCACGATTCCGGTGCTCGACTTTGATCTGAAAACCGTCAAGATTCGACTTAGCGATTGATGAAAAATCCTCAGCCCTAATTTGCTCTCTTCTCACACGCAGAAGACAATTTGAAGGTGGAAAAAATCTGATTAAAATATTAAGGGGCTGATTAGGTTTATTTTCCTTAAATAGGAAAAATCCCAATATTACCTAATTGCCTTGATTTTCCTTAATCACCCTTATTAAATCAGATTTTCTTCCTTAAATATATATATATATATATATATATATATATCTCGAGAATATATCTTGTGACGGACCTTTTCTAGGCTATCTGATCCTAAACGGCGAGTGTACCGGGTCAAATCGTAGTTCTAGTACAGTGAGTCAGTGTCGAATCCTCGAGGAACTTGGTAATTTATTTTACATGTGGTTAAACACCAAAGAGTTCATTATTAACTCGATCTAAATCGCAATTTTATCACACAAATCACTACTATTCTAGTTAACATAAAATAAATATGTAATTTAATAGTTATTCTAATATAATATATATAGATATATAAATATATATAGATGTACATAAATTGCAAAATATATATATAGATATAAATATATAGGTACCAAGATATTAATAGATAATTTTAGAGAACTGGCCAAAACTTATATAATTGGTTTATACGATCTTTTCGATTAATTGAAATGTGTTCGATCTCTCCTTTTATTTTAGGTCCAATTGAGTAAGTGAAGCAGATTGCACTCTCTGAGGTAAACAATTCCTCCTCACACGAGTGTATGAAATTGTCATATGTCCATTGTCATCGATCCAAGATCCACAATCTATTACGGTAAACTAATTAATCTAAACAGTCAAAGTACAAATCTACCTTTAGATAAAAGGAGTCATTCCGTTCGTCAAGCGGTCAATTTTATTTTAAAGGCTCCGGTTGTCAAAGCCGTGCGATTCAACTTTCCGGTTTAAGTTTCAATTAAAGCGATGATTTAACATTATTACGATCTCGAGTACAAATTATAATAAAATTCATTTCTCCCAAAACAAATTTACCCCGGTTAGAAATCGGATTCCGTTATCACGTTGTTCACACGCGGCAATTTTACCCTCCGGTTTTCTATCTTTTATTTCAAATCGACTACGAGGCGTCAATTCATAATTAGATTATGAATTCCTCGATCTATTAAATATGTCAATACGAATATGATCAAAATAGAAAAAGATTCAATTAACTCAATTTTAGTCATTTTAACTTAACAACATTTCTTTAACGAAAAGATCGAAATAAAACCGATTACATAGTTTTGGCCAGTATTATATTTAGCCTAAAAACATTATAACAACAAAAACAAACATAAATACTTAAGAAAAGTTACCCGAATCGGTGAGTTGATTGAAATCGTATTTTCCGGACATTACAACTTCTTTAGCAAAACCGACTTCCGAGATTTTCTCGAGCATTACAACGATACTACATTATTACGGCGTAAGGCCTTATTTACTACTACTAAAAAAAAAAAAAAAAAAAAAAGAAGGAGATATATATATATATAGACTGTTATATATATAAATTTTGGTACATCCCACGCTGCTGCAAATGAGCTCCTTTATATAGAAAAAACTTCCAAGGCCGGACCGGTCCGGTATTAGGCCGGATCGGTCCGGACTAATGATGATCCCCACTAACTTGATCATTCCAGCATGTGCGTAGGAGATATTATTTTTATATATAATTATTAAACTTCTAAAATTCATATCTCGAGTTCTGGACCTCCAAAAATTGCAAACGAAATGCCAAAATTAAGATCTCGAGAAACTCTACAACTTTCATGAAGGACTCTTCTCCAGATAACGCTTTTTTGATGACCTCGTGTTCCTCCGAAGCTTTTACGGGATTTTTTCTTAATCCAAGTCGATTAGCCACTTGATCCTTTGTTTAAGTTCTAGACCTCCAATCTTCATAATTTAAATTGCATTGGAACACTCTCGGAAAAATCTACAACTTTTGTGAAGAACACTTTTTCGAAAATATCATTTTGATGAAGTGAATTCGTTTGTCGAAGATATTTTCTATTATTACTTATCCAGGATTGATTGATTTCTTGTCAAAACCAAAAGCTATTCAATTGACCATTTAAACTCGTGGCACTCTCTAAATCATTCGGAGATATGATTAAACTTCAAAAAATGTCGATTCTCGGGGTCTTGGTTTATAAATCGCAATAACACATCACAAATACCCACGTAAATCGACATTTACACTCCGATTTACTAAAATCGGTACAAAATTACAACTTTTATTATTATTATTACTAAACACTCTAAATTATAAAGACTAACACTTTATACCATAATTTCATATATTTTATATAGAATTCGTTGATAAAACATAATAATATAACATATTTTTAATCATATAAAATTAATACATCAAATTACTCCCCACTTAGCTTTTGATCGTCCTCGAGCAAAAATAAGCGGTAATAAAAGATAGTATAATTTTTCAGATTATAATATATTTTGTCAATATTATAAATATATTATCTATCTTAATTTAAAATCTTAAGAAGACAGAAAGAGTATATAACTGAAATAACTTAAGCATTAAATATTATTTAGATAAAATTATATATGTAATACTTAAGAAGTATAAATAAAATATCAGAATTATTTTTAATCGCAACTATTATGAAATTCTGGAATCGGAAATTTCAGTAAGGTAATTGACAAAAATGGCTTATAGAGTTTAGGTTCAAGATGTTGGTTAATCGGAAAAAAGGAAATCAAAAGAGAAAGATGAGTAAATGCGTCTCTACATCTTCATATTTTGAAAAAAACATATTCTTAGCATCTTTTTTTGATTTTTTCTTTTTTTTTTTTTTTTTTTTTTTTTTAGAGATTAAGAACTAAAAGCGTGAGTGTGTGTAGAAAATCAAACTTACAGGCATTGCTTCATCAAGATTGATCGAGTACTACTCTTTCGATCGAAAATTACAAGTCCGGTTTCTTAAACTTGTAATAATTCACGAGATCTTATGATTCAACTTTTCCTTTTCAATTTATCTTGTGCCTTCATTCCCGTTCGCAATAGGACATTTCGTGATAATACCCTGCATTTGGACTACTATCATCGAGCAATCGGGAGCTTAATTACCTCATAGTGATATAGGACATTTCGTGATAATACCCTACTCACTCCAATCATTGGTAGCTACATCCGATTTGTTCTTTTTATTTTTAAGTTGTTAATCACGGATAAGGAAGATACGATATTTGATTAATTACATTGTAAATATGGTGCTTCGTTCTTAATTAATATATCCGAACTTATTACCAAAATCGGCTATGTTGCAAGTGTCATGAGGTAAGATCGAATATACTACTACTTATCTAATTTTTCCAATCTCAAAGATATACCAAAATTTAGCTTTTACGTCACCATCTCTTTTTATAAGTGCACGCACAAACTTGCGGTATTTCAAGGAAATGTAGACCAAAATAGCTAAAGCTCGGTTATTTAATCATAATTGACAATTTCGGTGAGGTCTTGATCACTCTAATCAAAGTGAGATAGGTTATTTGCATTTATAGTTATATTTTTGTGGTGCCAAAAATCAATAAACTTAATCAATTCCAAATTCATAATTCGTATTGAAAATGATTCTAAAATTTTACTTATAAATATCAATCATACTTATATAATTTTATAAAAACAATATCTAATATTAATTACTCCATTATATAAACTTAAAATCTTCTTAAAATCTAAATTAGACATATAATTATATTTATTTTATATTTATTTAAAATTTTTTTTTTTTTTTTTTTTTCGAAAATTTTAATGAATTTTCTAACCTAACTCTACTCCCCACTTACGAAGTGGCATCGTCCGATGTTCAATAAGTAGTAGTAAAAGTAGGTTCGAAAATAAAATTAAAATTATCTATCAACGTTATTTTTCCGATTTTTTTTTTTTTTTTTTTTTTTTTTTTTTTTTAGTATACTAATTATATCATTAAATAAAAACAAACAACTTAAAAACTAAGACATATATATTAAACAAGATACATTATTACAAACTTAACTAAAGGATGCAAACTTAACTTAAATTAACTTATTAAAACTTAAATATTACTAACAAACTACTAACAACTCTACAGATAGTAGGCGAACAACCCGGTGTATCAACCGGTAGCAATCCAAACCGACTATCTCTAGACGGAAAAATTTCATCCGTCTCCAGCTCTTCTACTCCATTGAGAAGAATACACAAACGTGATATCAACCAAGAATTAGGCATAGGTTTCCCCCTACTACCTCTGGCTATTGCAAAGTCTGACACTGTCCTTTGAATCAATATACCCCAATCAACAAATACACCGAATGCCAAAGCAAAAAGTAGAAGCATTTCATTCTCAGTTAAACTTCCAAAATCCCAGGTGGGATAAACTCGAGAATTTATAAAATGCTTCCACGCTAGATGTGGAAGTAAAGCTCGTGTAGACATGTCGTGATTTGTATCAAAAAGCGGGAACAGACATTGGAAAGACTCGTGTACTTTATTCAAATGATTAGAGGGATTTTGTAGTCCCCATTGCAATTCAAAATGTGGCATAGAAACTGGTGGAATTTCAAAAATTTGGTTGATAATAGATGAAGAGAAGGGACGACCACTCCTCTTACGAGAACAATGCGTGTAGACTCTATCGCGAATGTTGAAAGTAGGGCGAATAAAATTCCCTTACAACCGTAATATTAATTCGCCCCTCGTGGTGTACTTACAAATTTTTTCCAACGAAACTCCTAATGAGAGTTTTACCCCACCGATCAATTTTATCAAAATTCAAACCTTTCTCCAATAGGATTGGAGAATTAGCAAAAACGAGGTGTAAATTTATACTTTCATTAGAGGCTTGCGATTCGGATGATCCGGTGTATTAGGCTCGTAAGAATTTCTGAGATGGTGAGAGTGGTTCGACATTTTAAAACTTGATAAAAAATAAAATTACGAGTTGGAAGTAGATAGGCAAAGTGAAAGAAATTTGTATCATTTCCTCATTCCCTGGCCTCTTTATATAGATAGAAAGTAATACATACGTGGATGAGCAGAGGCAGACTCAAAAAATGAGTCATCTTGTTTCCCTTCACGGATCGGGCCGAGTATAGGCCGGACCGGTCCGGCCTCATCCTGCTTTTACTGAGGGACAGAGGTGAAAGTCAATTTGATTTTTGGCTATTTACTTCACGTGCCTATTACTAACTCTTTCCTCGAAGATACATTGTAAAGTTAATTTAACTTGATACTGAGCGGATAAAAGCGACACATTATATTTTATAAAATGGCGTAGTAATTATACGAAAATTATTTTTGGTTTTTTTTCTTTATAGTTTTTATAAAAACTAAACCGATTTAAAATGCAAACCAAAATTTTATAAAATCTATTGTAACGAAAATTGAAAATAAACCAATAGTTAAATGACAAAAGTCGAATGCAATAAAATGTGTAGTAAACATGTTTAATCAATCATTAAAATTCAATCTTCATCATAATCTTCCTCGGATCAACTTGAAAACTTCGAACTTGGAAACGATCGAGAAGGCGATGGATGAGTGAAGTCGTGGTCTGATCGAACTATCAAGACCCATCGAACTCATGCCAGACGTGACATGTGCATACTCGAGTGAATCCTCTCCCAACTCGACATCATTTGGTCTCTCGAACACTGTCGAAAATACACCTGCCCACTAGATTGGCTTCCAAAGGATATGACGATGGATGAAAGCTCATTGTGGTGGAATAGGTGTTTCCCAACGTGGTAAGGTATATGGATCGGTGACAAGGTGGATAGGCGGGATCATCAAAAGTAGGATTACGAAGCAAGCGCTCGTTCCTTCTTAAACCTCTACGAATATCATCACACCTTTGCTAGTACTCTCGGTGAATAAAGCCACATTGGCTTGACCACGCGCAACATACATCACTAAAGATTGAAACATGTCATATGTGATAGTGTTGGAGAAAGGAGTTTGTTGAGGTGACTAGAAAAAGATGGAAAAGAAGAAGATGTAAAGCGGTGCAGTGTGGTGAGTTTGGCGTCTTCTAAGCAAAAGCTAATACTACCATCCGGAAGACTAGTCAAACTAGGTCCAATCAGATTTCCATCGGCCAGAGATAACTTGTCATTAGGCGGGAATGGTACTCCCAACCCTCGACATAAATCGAGAGATAAAACAAAGGAAGTAAAGATGACTCACACAGTGCAGCGATGACAATACTCTCAAAATCCTCTTAAACATGACCTTTCCAACATCTACTCTAACATCATTTACCATAGCCCGAGGCAATACAAACATCTTCCTTTCCAAAAGCGGTGTGTTTACGAGAAGGATAGAGATTATGGCTAATAAATCTTTTAATTGCCCTTAAACCTCTAAGCGCAGTTCCGTAATTAAACCGATTTTCAACCCACACCGTGGTCGGGTCAAAAGCGATCTGGGCTCTCGAGGCGATCTGCTTTCAAAACTAGCAGGATCATCTAAATTATAGACTACCCTGTAATCCTCCTCATCGGAAAAACCTCAACTCCTAAAATTGCATTAATGACGGCGGGGTTAAAAGGAATATTTACGGCTCGTAAAGTGCACAGTTTCCGGTGAGTAAGTCGTTCTTCCGACATAGTAGATAAAACCGAATAAAACTCAGCTACTATAGTCGTGTTAATCTCACCTTCCATTCCATTCGCTAAATCTAACCAGCGACGCTTTCTAAAGATATTTTTGACTTCATCACCTAAGTCATCCAAATCTAAACCTTTTCAACGAGAACATCACACTTACTATAAATTTTTGTATACGCTTTCTTAGCCTCGGGTGATGCGGTTCTTTCAAAACTTACTGACTTCCTCTTCAGGTGATAAAATTATCGTGCCTCTGACGGGAGTTGAAATTGGAATTTTGATTTTCTCTTTTAGAGACTCTAGTACTCGACTCGACCATTCTACGATATTGGTAATGCCAATCAACAAAAACAACAACAAAAACAAAGCAAAAAAATAATAATGTCACAACACATTCAAAAATCAAAAGCAGTTGAAATTAATCTAAAAATTATGAAAAATCTGAAATTAACAACTAAATAAACTAGATTATACCTTAAAGTGTAGAAAACGTTGAAAAATAGGCCGGAAAAGTGTTAAAGTTGCCGGAATGAATGGAGCTTGTTCTTGACCCTTTTGAATTTTCCACTTTGTGTTGAAGAGAGGAGATGATAATGAGAAGAAATCAAGTAGTGGTGTAGTGTGAGATGAATTTTTGTGGAAGGAAAGTAAAAAAATTCGTAAGGTGGGGTTTGGGTGTAAAGTCTGTTTGTTAGAAAAAATTAGGAAGAAGAAGAAGAAGAAAAGAAGGGTCCCCGTCTGTTTTATGTTTTTCAGACCCGGACCGGTCCGGTATTAAGGCGGATCGGTCCGTGAACAATTTTTTCTGTTTTTCGATTTTTTTATGATTTTTGAATAAAACTTATACAAATTCTAATAAAACTTAATTAAAGTCTTAAAAATAAGTTTATAAAATTTTCTTAAAATAAAATTTGAAGGAACTTTTATAATTTCATAACAATTTATAAAAATTTAATAAAACATATAAAAAAAAAAAAAAAAAAAAAACTTTTATAAAACTTTTATAAAACTCCTCAAATTTTATAAAGATCCAATTTTATGAAATTCTCGAAGTTATGCTTAAAATTTTATAAAATAAAATAAAAGACTCGAACTTAGGGGTTCACGATTCTTCGATTTCTAAATCCTCCAAAGTTACGATATAACGCTCGATCAACCTAACTCCTAAAAGCGAGGCATTTGAATTATCTCTCGAATTCCATCGGGATTTTCGGATAACCACCTAATCGTTCCCTTCCTAACAATATTCAAACACTCATCCGGGATCGGTTGTGTTTTTCCCACATGCGCCCAACATGTTCACTTTTTCCACAGATTTCGCATCTCATTAGAAACTTTGCCCCTTCTTTTATCGCACTTCTTGATATTCCATTACATACTTCTCTTAATCTAATCTCTCTCAACAATTTCTTGTTTTGTTCAAAAACTAAAGCTTCTATAGAAAACGCGACATCTTTATCAAGGCCTAATTTCAAAAGTAAAATAAAAACTCCTATTCTATCTAAAAAAGACATCCAGGTTCTTTTACGTCTATCCGGTAAAAGATTTAAAAGAGTTTAAACATAATTAAAATTACAGAAAAGTAGAGTAAAGATAGATAGCTTTGGTATTTGGTGATTCAGCTTTCTGCCTTTTGAGTTTTTCAAAATTTTTTTTTTTTCTTCTGCTTTTCAGTTTGTTGGGGATCAATCAAGAGCATTATTTCTTCTTTCGGTGTGATTCCTTCTCCTCTACAAATAACTTTACTCTGTGTCCATTGGCTATAAAAGTTGTATTTCCATGATTAGTCCAACACTCAGTTTTGTAAACCCGTGTTACTTTAAATGGACTCATCCATCTTGATTTTAGCTTACCTCGGAAACAACTTTAAGCGTGAATTGTACAAAAGCACTCGATCACCTACATGGAACTCACGCTTAAAGATTCTCTTATCATGGAAGGACTTCGTGCGTTCCTTGTAGATTCAGCGTTTTCATAAGAATCGAGACGAAATTCTTCTAGTTCATCAATTGAAGCAATCTATGATCACCCGATGCCTTAGGATCGAAATTTAGAAATCTAATAGCCCGAGAAGGCTCGGTGTTCTAACTCAACCAGGAGATGACAAGACTTACCAAAGACTAGCTTATAGGAGAACAACCTATTGGTGTTTTAAAAGTCGCATTCAGACGCCCATAACGCATCATCTAATTTAATTGCCAGTTTTTACGATTTGAATCAACTGTTTTTCCACGATTCTTTTGATTTCTCTATTTGACACCTCTGCGACCTTTGGTTTGCGGATGATAGGGCGTTCCTAGTTTATGTGTTACACCATATTTCTCAATTAACTTAGTAAATGGTCTATTACAAAAGTGCGAACCTCTATCGCTAATGATTGCCCTCGGAATGCCATATCTAGTGAATATGTTCTTTTAAGGAATCGTATGACAACCTTGGTATCATTAGTGGGAAGAGCTTCAGCTTCTACCCATTTTGAAACATAATCTACCATTACAAGAATAAATCTTTTTCCAAACGATATAGGAAAAGGTCCCATGAAATCTATACCCCAAACATCAAATAACTCACATTCTAAAATAGGTTGCATAGGCATTTCATGTTTTTTAGATACATTTCCCCATTTTTGACAAGATTCACAAGATTTAACGTATTTATAAGCATCTTTATATAATGTAGGCCAATAAAAACCACATTGTAAAACTTTAAAAGCGATTTTCCATCCTCCATGATGTCCTCCTGCCTCACGATCATGACAAAATGATAAAATACTTAAAGTTTCATTATCAGGCACACATTTTCTGATTATCCCATCAGAACATTTACGGAAAAGGTCTGGTTCCTCCCAGTAATAAAATTTTAAGTCATAAAAGAATTTCTTTTTCTGTTGCCAAGTCCAATGAGACGGAATATAATCACGAGTTAAGTAATTAATGATATCTCCAAACCAAGGTGAGATTTCCTTAGAGGAATCCTATTTTTAATAATTGCATGGTTGAAGGAGTATCTATTCTAAATAGTTGTTCATCAGGAAATGAATCTTTAATTTCATTCCCTATCTCTTCCTCAGTCTCCATTCTACTTAGGTGATCTGCTACTACGTTTTCACTTCCTTTTTTATCTTTAATTTCAATATCAAATTCTTGTAGTAGGAGAATCCATCTAAGAAGGCGTGGTTTCGCATCCTTCTTACTCATTAAATACTTGAGTGAATGGTCTGCAGTGTAGACTATTACCTTAGAACCGACAATATACGATCTAAACTTATCTAAGGCAAAAATCACAGCCAAGCAGTTCCTTTTCAGTAGTTGCATAATTTAGTTGAGTGCGTTTAATGTGTGGGATGCATAGTAAATAGCTTTGAGAATTCTATTGTACCTTTGACCTAAAGCGACTCCTACAGGCTAAATCACTAGCATCACACATAATTTCAAAGGTAAATTCGATCTGGTGCTACCAAAGCCAGTGCGATAATCAACTTCGCTTGTGGTCTTAAACGCTTCCATACATTTACTATCAAAGTTAAAAGATACTTCTTTTTCAAGCAAATGACTTAACGGCTTTGCTATCTTTGAAAAATCTGCAATAAATCTCCTATAAAATCCTGCATGTCCAAGAAATCCTCTTAGAGTCCTTAGATTAACTGGTGGCGGTAATTTTTCAATCACCTCGACTTTAGCTTTATCAACTTCAATTCCTATTTAGTAGATTCTATGACCTAAAACAATTCCTTCCGATACCATTAAATGACATTTTTCCCAGTTTAGAACTAAATTGGTATCCTCACAACGTTGTAAAACTCTTTCTAAGTGCGACAAACACTTACCAAAAGAATCTCCATAAACACTAAAGTCGTCCATAAAAATTTCTAAGAATTTCTCAACCATATCGAGAAAATATAGACATCATACATCTTTGAAGCGAGCAGGAGCATTACATAACCCAAACGGCATTCTTTTATACGCGAAAGTTCCATAAGGACATGTGAAAGTAGTCTTTTCTCTATCTCCTCGCTTTGCAATGAAGATCTCAGTAAATAACTGAATAACCATCTAAGAAACAGTAATACTTATGACCACTTAAACGTTCCAACATTTGAACTATAAATGGAAGTGGATGATGATCTTTCTTAGTATGATCATTTAGTTTTCTAAAATCAATGCACATTCGATATCCTGTAATTTCCCTTGTTGGAATCCATTCATTCTTATCATTCTCTTTCACTGTGAAACCTCCTTTCTTTGGTACAACTTGAGTTGGACTAACCCATTCACTATCTGATATAGGAAAGATTATTCCCATTTCTAATAGCTTAATGACCTCTTTCTTGACGATTAACTGTAAATTCGGGTTGAGGCGGCGTTGCGGTTGAATACAAGGTTTAGCATCCTCTTTCAGAATTATCTTATGAACACAAATCTCGAGGCTAATACCTCGAATATCGGCAAATTTGTCCATCCAAAAGCTTTCTTATGCTTTCTTAACATTCTTATTAATTGATCTTCTTGCTTTGCTTTCAGTTAAAGTAGATGATATAATAATCGGTAATAGATTATCAGTTTCTAGAAAAACATATTTCAGATTTAAAGGTAACGGTTTCAATTCCAGATTCTTTGGCGGATCTTCTATTGATGATTTAAGAACTGGTCCTTCTAGTTCTAACTCCAAATACTTATGCCATGGTGGCTTAAAAGTAAAGCTTCCTTTATCTAGAGAAAGGATTATCTCTTTCATTTCAATGTCTTCCTCTTCTTCTTTATAGATAGACGAGTTAAGCATTCTTCTAACTTTGTCTTCAAAAGTTGGTAATCGATTATCATAGAGCAGAATGAATATCTTCTATAAAAGAACATGATTACGTGATGTATATGGATGGTTCATAGCTTTAAAAATATTGAAAGCAACTTCATCTTCATTGACTCTCAAAATTAACTCTCCTTTATGAACATCGATTAAAGTTCTTCTGTAGCTAGAAATGGACGACCTAGAATAAGAGGAGCTGAATATCCTTCTTCCATTTCCATAACTACAAAATCTCTTTGGAAAATAGAATTTGTCTACTTTAACCAGTACATCCTTAATCATTCCTTTAGGGTACTTAATCGATCTATCTGCCATTTGCAGAGTCATTTCAGTCTTAGTAAGCTTTCCTATGCCTAGCTTTTTATAATCCTCATAAGACATGAGATTTATACTAGCTCCAAGATCACATAAGACTTTCTTAAAAAGAAATCCTCCAATTTCACATGGAATCGTAAAACTTCCAGGATCTTTCAGTTTAGGTGGTAACTTATGCTGCAGAATTGCAGAACATTCTTCATTTAGGCATATATTCTCGTATTCCTCTAATTTTTTCTTATTTGATAGTATATCTTTCAGAAACTTTCCATAGGCAGGTATATTAATCAGAGCTTCAATAACAGGGATATTAACATGAAGATGACGAAAGGTATCAAGGAAACGAGCATACTTCTTATCAGTTTTTGCCTTTTTGATTTGATCTTTAGGAGGGTAGGGTAAAGATTCTAAATCTATAACCTTTGGCTCCTTAGTCAATTTCTCTTTTCCTTTTTCCTTAAACCTTTGAGTATTACTTAGTCGCCATGTTTCAGGTTCTTGAATTTTTTCCTTTAAATTGTTCCCTGAATCAATCTCTGCTTCAGATTTTTTCGATTCTGCCTGTTTCTCATTTATTCTAACATGTTCCTTGAATAAATTCCTTAAATCTTTATCCATAGGGTCTTTCAAAATCCTAGGGATTTTTACCCAATTTTCACCTTCATTTTCGAGTTCCAAACTTATTCCTTTTCAAGAAATTATCTATAATTTCTTCTTCCTCGTCGATGAATTCATCTTTATCTTTAGTTTCATCATTCTTTCCATCTAAATCATTTTCTACTTCATTATTCCCAAAGTTTTCTACTCCATTGCTTCCACTAAGCTTCCTACTTCTCGTAACCACAACATTTACCTCTCTTGGGTTTCATCGGTGTTGCTTGGTAATCCTCCCGGGGTCTCTTTGTTGTTACGTTCACCTTCCCTACTCAAATGATCTTCCATATTCCTTAATGAGGCTTCTATTGTTCTCATTACGGTATCATGTCCACTCATAGATGTTTTTATTGTACTCATATCTTTAGTGGATGTACCAATAGAAGTCATCATCGTTTCCATATTCTTAGCTTGAGTAGATACCACACCCATCATATTTTCCATTAGTTTTTCCCATTTTTCAACTCCTTACCGCAGTTGAGTTGAACTCGAGTTCTTGGTATACTTTGAGTGGTATGTTGAGGATAGGATCTTGGTAATGATTGTAAATTCGATTAGATGTACTTTCTTGATAAACTTGGTTATTATTCTATATGGGATGGATATATGGCGGTTGTCTGGCTTACTAGGGTTTTCGGACCATCGATAAGTAGGATGATCTCTTCTAATAGCATTGAATGAGTTTGAGTATGCATTGTTCAAATTCTATCTTTCTGCTGAAGAAAACTCACCTCCTCCTCGAATATCCTGTTGGTTCTTCACTCCCTAATGCCACATTATCATGACTTGAGTATTCATTTGGTGTACTATTTTTTACGAATTTTGGTTCTTATTCTCGTTGTAAACCATCAAATTTCCTACTCAAATTCTCCAAGTGTGCTAGAACTTCCGTGATTAGGCGTACATTCTCTCCCAAAAGCTACTTTTCCGGTGCTAGAACCGGTTTCCCACATTCTGTTATTTTTGGAAATCTTTTCTATAGCATCGAAGCTGTTTGAGCTTCACTCATCATTAACGAACCACCACATGCATGATCTACATCCGCACGTGAGTCTTTTCTCAATTTACTGACGAAGAGTTGAATTTGCATATCTAAGGAATAACCATGATCGGGACATGCTCTTAACAATTTTTAAACCTTTCCCACGCATTCCCAAGAGTTTCCTCAGATCCTTGTCTAAAGTTAGCAACCTCGACTTTTAATTCCAAATTTCGTCCCAGAGTGAAATATTGTTTGTAAATTCAGTTTGAATCTCCTCCCAACTAGTAAGTGAATGATGTGGAAGAGACATAAACCAATCTCGGGCTCGTCCTTTTAAAGAAAAAGGAAACATAGTCATTCTCGTTAATTCTTTTATGAGCACCTTGACTTTTGGGTTGTATTGCAGATTCTTCAAAAGATAGAGATGATGATGTGGATCTTCATCATCCTCTCCTAGGAATTGAGCTCTTGCGTCAATTAAACCAAAAAGATGAGACTTAATTTCAAATTATTCGCTCCTTCATTAGGTAAAAGTATGGGATTATTAGTCCGGGTTTCTTCTTCTTGTTTGGTCACATATAGGTCTCGGGTTTGGTGGATTATTACGATTATTCGGTTCGATTTTGATTATTTCTATTATTATTATTATTAGGGTTAACAGGGGTTTTGTCCATGCCCAGAGCATGTTTCACACTCTTGTTCGGTGTTTCATCACCGATTTGACCATTCTCGTATTTTCTGTTTGAAGATGATTCTTGGTCGATTTTCCGACTAGTATGACGCGTTTACTCTCTACTCTTAAGCGCCTTTCGTAAGTGTTTATGTGGGGCTATATAAGGAGCGAGAGGGGCCTTACCACTTACGGTCATCAACTAACGAAAATAGAAAATAACACGAAATTGATAATAGTAGAAATTGGTAATTTTCCTAAAAGGTAACAACCAACGAAAAAAATAAAATAGAAATGAGATAAGAAAAGTGTTGACTTATTCTCGAGAGTTTTAAGCTAATACAAGTAGTAACCATAGACACATAAAAGAAATTAGCGGCGTTCCCGGCAACGGCGCCAAAATTGTCTTGCCGACGGACCTTTCTAGGCTACACAGATCCTAACCGGCAGTGTACCGGGTCAAATCGTAGTTCTAGTCTGGTGAGTCAGGTGTCGAATCCTCAGGGAACTTGGTAATTTATTTTACATGTGGTTAAACACCAAAGAGCTGTTATTAACTCGATCTAAATCGCAATTTTATCACACAAATCACTACTATTCTAGTTAACATAAAATAAATATGTAATTTAATAGTTATTCTAATATAATATATATAGATATATAAATATATATAGATGTACATAAATTGCAAAATATATATATAGATATAAATATATAGGTACCAAGATATTAATAGATAATTTTAGAGAACTGGCCAAAACTTATATAATTGGTTTATACGATCTTTTCGATTAATTGAAATGTGTTCGATCTCTCCTTTTATTTTAGGTCCAATTGAGTAAGTGAAAGCGGTGCACTCTGAGGTAAACAATTCCTCCTCACACGAGTGTATGAAATTGTCATATGTCCATTGTCATCACCCAAGATCCACAATCTATTACGGTAAACTAATTAATCTAAACAGAGGTCCAGTACAAATCTACCTTTAGATAAAAGGAGTCATTCCGTTCGTCAAGCGGTCAATTTTATTTTAAAGGCTCCGGTTGTCAAAGCCGTGCGATTCAACTTTCGGTTTAAGTTTCAATTAAAGCGATGATTTAACATTATTACGATCTCGAGTACAAATTATAATAAAATTCATTTCTCCCAAAACAAATTTACCCCGGTTAGAAATCGGATTCCGTTATCACGTTGTTCACACGGCCAATTTTACCCTCCGGTTTTTCTATCTTTTATTTCAAATCGACTACGAGGCGTCAATTCATAATTAGATTATGAATTCCTCGAGATCTATTAAATATGTCAATACGAATATGATCAAAATAGAAAAAGATTCAATTAACTCAATTTTAGTCATTTTAACTTAACAACATTTCTTTACTTAAAAGATCGAAATAAAACCGATTACATAGTTTTGGCCAAGTATTATATTTAGCCTAAAAACATTATAACAACAAAAACAAACATAAATACTTAAGAAAAGTTACCCGAATCGGTGAGTTGATTGTAAATCGTATTTTCCGGACATTACAACTTCTTTAGCAAAACCGACTTCCGAGATTTTCTCGAGCATTACAACGATATTACATTATTTACGGCGTAAGGCCTTATTTACTACTACTAAAAAAAAAAAAAAAAAAAAGAAGAAAGAAGAGATATATATATATATAGATTGTTATATATATAAATTTTGGTACATCCCACTGCGCCGCAAATGAGCTCCTTTATATAGAAAAAACTTCCAAGGCCGGACGGTCCGGTATTAGGCGGATCGGTCCGGACTAATGATGATCCCCACTAACTTGATCATTCCAAGATATGCGTAGGAGATATTATTTTTATATATAATTATTAAACTTCTAAAATTCATATCTCGAGTTCTGGACCTCCAAAATTGCAAACGAAATGCCAAAATTAAGATCTCGAGAAACTCTACAACTTTCATGAAGGACTCTTCTCCAGATAACGCTTTTTGATGACCTCGTGTTCCTCCGAAGCTTTTACGGGATTTTTCTTAATCCAAGTCGATTAGCCACTTGATCATTGTTTAAGTTCTAGACCTCCAATCTTCATAATTTAAATTGCATTGGAACACTCTCGGAAAAATCTACAACTTTTGTGAAGAACACTTTTTCGAAAATATCATTTTGATGAGCCATTCGTTTGTCGAAGATATTTCTCTATTATTACTTATCCAGATTGATTGGCTACTTGTCCACTTAAGCTATTCAATTGACCATTTAAACTCGTGGCACTCTCTAAATCATTCCGGAGATATGATTAAACTTCAAAATGTCGATTCTCGGGTCTTGGTTTATAAATCTGCAATAACACATCACAAATACCCACGTAAATCGACATTTACACTCCGATTTACTAAAATCGGTACAAAATTACAACTTTTATTATTATTATTACTAAACACTCTAAATTATAAAGACTAACACTTTATACCATAATTTCATATATTTTATATAGAATTCGTTGATAAAACATAATAATATAACATATTTTTAATCATATAAAATTAATACATCAATATACATATAAATATCCAAATTATTAAACTCCGAATAAAAGGAACCGAACCCAATATTTCGTTTTCACAAAATGACACGTCTGCCCTTTTCCGAAAATCGGAATATTACATTCTTCCCCCCTTAAAGGAGTTTCATCCTCGAAACTTAGAACATACCTGGTAAGTCCATAAAATCTGGAAACTCGCTGATCATATTGTCCTCAACTTCCCAAGTAGCTTCATCCGGTGAATGATTGCTCCATTGCACCAGAACCAAAGGAATCAACCGTCTCTTAATCATCTTTTCTTTCCGGTCCAAAATTCTGATCGGTGTCTCATCATACGAAAGATTATCCTGGAAAATCTCCGGATCAACAGTAGTCTCAACATCCGTCTTGGTCAAACACTTCTTCAACATCGAGACATGAAACACGTTGTGGACTCTTGACATGGATTCTGGTAACTTAAGCTTATATGCCAACGATCCAACCTTTTCCAAAATCTCAAAAGGTCCAACGTACCTAGGGCTTAGCTTTCCCTTTTGACCAAAGCGTTTCACTCCCTTCATTGGTGAAGCTCGTAGGTAAACTCTTTCACCAACCTCAAACTCAAGAGGTCTCCTTCTAACATCTGCCCAACTTTTCTGTCTATCTTGAGCCGCCTTCAGATTCTTCTTGACCAACTGAACTCTCTTTTTAGCTTGCTCGACCAATTCCGGCCCGGTGATTTGTCTTTCCCCGACTTCATCCCAAAACAACGGCGTTCTACATCTTCTTCCATACAACGCTTCAAACGATGGCATGCCTATACTTGCATGATAACTGTTGTTATAGGCAAACTCCGCTACCGGTAGGTAATCATCCCATGATCCGCCTACTTCCAAAACACAAGCTCTCAGCATATCTTCTAGTGTTTGGATGGTTCTCTCAGATTGTCCATTTGTCTGAGGATGAAAGGCCGTACTCAAATCCAATTTGGTTCCGAAAGCTGCTTGCAAACTTTTCCAAAACCGACTGACGAACCTCGAATCACGATCCGAAACTATCGAGATAGGTACTCCGTGTAACTCCACTATATTATCCAAGTATAGTGTCATCATTTTCTTCAAGGGCATATCGACCTTATATGGTAAGAAATTAGCGGTTTTGGTCAATCTATCCACAATCACCCAAATCGCATCATTACCGCCTCTCGTCTTAGGTAAAACCGTGATGAAGTCCGTAGTGATCTTATCCCATTTCCATTCCGGGATATCCAATGGCTTAAGCATTCCTCCCGGCCTTCTATGTTCTGCTTTAACCTTTTGACATGTGTCACATTCTGACACGAACATAGCTATTTCCAACTTCATCGAGGGCCACCAAAACCTTTCCTTCAAGTCTCTGTACATTTTTGTAGCTCCCGGATGAACTGCAAAAGCGATCCTATGTGCCTCTTCCCTGACTCTCTGTCTTAAATCACCAACATTAGGCACACACAAACGATCCTGGTACCAAAGGTTTCCATTCTTGTCTAACACGTAACCTACTGTAGGCTTTTCATTTTGCAACTCGCTTCAAGTCAACCAAAACAAGGTCTTCATCTTGCTTTTCCCAAATATCATCCATCAACTCAGACCTTGCTAACAATGGTGCCACAACCTGCCGGTCTTCAATCTGATCAAAGCTTCGGATTCTCAACCCATCTAACCTTTCTGCCACAACTTCAACACTTGAAACCGCAAACACTTGTTTTCTGCTCAAAGCATCCGCTACCACATTCTCTTTACCCGGATTGTACTGAATCTCCAAGTCGTAGTCCTTAACAAACTCTAACCATCTCCTTTGCCTCATATTCAGGTTCTCTTGGGTAAAGAAATACTTCAAACTCTTGTGATCGGTGAAGATCATGGCCTTAACTCCATACAGGTAGTGCCTCCAAATCTTCAAGGAAAACACAACCGCTGCTAACTCCAAGTCATGGGTCGGGTAATTCTTCTCATGCACCTTTAACTGTCTGGATGCATAAGCAATTACCTTCCCTCCCTGCATCAACACACAACCTAAACCTTGTCCCGAAGCATCCGTGAAAACGTCATAATTATAAAAGATCTCCGGAACTGCCAAAACTGGGGTTGTAGTTAACTTCTTCTTCAGCGTTTCAAAAGCCTCTTCACACCCACTGGTCCACTCGAACTTCACATCCTTCTGAGTGAGCCGGGTAAGTGGTGTAGCTATCTTTGAGAAGTCTTGTACAAACTTCCTATAGTAGCCAGCCAACCCGAGAAAAATTCTAACCTCTGAAACGGTAGTCGGTCTGGACCACTTCTCAACTGCTTCAATCTTTGCGGGATCAACCTTAATGCCATCTCCAGAAATGACATGACCCAAGAAACTAACTTGGATTCTTCTTCAAAGTATCCAACACTATCCTTAAGTGTTCTTCATGTTATTTCTCATCCTTAGAGTACACTAGGATATCATCTATGAACACTATCACAAACTTATCCAAGTATGGAATGAGAACACGCTGCATTAAATCCATAAATGCAGATAGGGCATTAGTGAGTCCAAAAGGCATGGCTAAGAACTCATAATGTCCATACCTCGTACTAAAAGCCGTCTTCGGTATATTTGCTACCTTGATCTTTAACTGGTGGTACCCTGACCTAAGATCAATCTTAGAAAACACTCTCTTTCTGTCTCGGATTTTATGCAAAGCAAAATATAACAAGTAATAAAATAAATCCGGTTTACCCCAAGTGCAGGGATCATAGTATAGCGATTAAAAACCGGAGTCGATCCACGAGGAATCGAGGTTTATCTAGTTCTTATTAATTTTTTCTAAATTGTCACGACTACTATTATAACTAAAATTTTAAGAAAATAAAAACGTCTAACACTTAACAAAACTAAAAGCGAAAACAACAAAAGTAAATCGATGGAAGATCAAAGATCTAAAGCCGGAAAGATAATTACGAACCGAGCTAACTAAGTTGTACCTATTTTATAACTAAAACTATAATAAACTTACTACGGTTACTACGATGAAAACGAAGCAAAACAGCACAAACGATTTTTCTCAATTAATTTAACAACGAACAAGCAATGATCCACCGATTCCCGCAACCCTCAATTTTGACTCTAGATTATCTTGTGGTGATTTAACGAAAATTGTGATTCACCTATAGAAGGTATGAACTCCTAATCTCTTAGAAAAGTTCGCCTATCAATCTTTTATCTTTCGATTTTAAAGATTAACGCTTTCATAACAAAGGTGTGAAATCTCTCAATTTCGCAATCTAGATATTCAACCTAACAACTCTCGTTAATTAGATTAAAAATCCAATCTTTACTATGGTGATCTAAAGTTTAACAACGACTCTCGTCAACCGTTAAACATCAAATAGCAACAATCCATCGATATAAATTGCATAACAACAATAAAAACACCGAAAAGATTTAGCTACTCATTATGGTTAATATATATAGATATCAGACTCTGTCAAAATGTCATGGATATTAAAAGCAGTGGAAGTTTTACATAATATCATTCATCAATAAATTGTTGTATAAATCCATTTGTAAATGATATGATACAAAATTTATGCCGTAATTCTATTAAAACCAAATTAAAACCTTAATCCACTCAATTGCCGATTCTATATATATATATACTATTATAGATACTTATATTTATATATATACACGTATATATATATATATATATATATATATATATATATATATATATATATATATATATATATATATATATATATATATATATATATATATATATATATATATATATATATATATCTAATGATAACAACAATAAAACACAGGAAAGATACAACTTTTATTAAAACTCACAAGATAATCCAAATTCGAAATCGAGATATTGCTAAGAATCGGCTTCACATGGCTTGTTCCACGTGCTTTAGCTTCTCATCATCGTTTTATTACAACTTTATTTATACATACAATCATATACATATACATACATAGACATATGTATACATACTTGAGCTCAAAATAAGAAAAAGATGAAGAAAGAAGTTTGCATATATGCTTACATAGAGATATACATAGACATATATGTATATATGCATACACACAACTTCAAATCTTCAACAAGAAAAGAGATAAAAAGTGGAGAATTACATGAAGAAAGGGGCTTCCATTATGGGTGGAGATGAGGTGTAAGGAGGGGCCTCTCCCTCTTTTTCTCTCGTGTGATGTAAATTGGGAGGTGAGTCTCATATATGGAGATATATATATATATATATCTAAGAGTGTATAAGGGAGGTAGTATTTGGGGAAGGGGTGGTGAATCACCAATAGTTTGTTAGGGAGGCTTGGATGTAATCATGAGTTTGCATGTGAAGGTGATGAGTCATGCAAAAATTTGTTACAAGGAATCATTGCAAGTAACATGCATGGATTTTAACCAAGATATCTCCAATTCGTCCAAATTTCAGCTGTTCGGTAAAAATAATCATAACTTGAGTTGTAGACCTCTGATTGACGTGATTCAAAATGCGTTGGAAAGCTCATTTTAGTATCTACAACTTTAATGCAGAACTCTTCCCCTGAAAATGCCTCTAAGTCGGGTCAAATGTCCGTCGAAAAATGGTTACGGTAGAAGTGCGTTGGAAAAATTATCCCTTGATCTCGTAAATTCGTGGCATCTTCTTCTTTTCCTCAAAACCCATCTTTTAAGCCTCAAAACATATTGTTACGTGGGATATTTTGAAAACCTTGAACTCCAAGTTTGGGGGTCGATTCGAATCAGCCCATTCTTGATTCGAATCGAGCATTCTTCAGTCAGGCAAAATTCTCGTCTCGTGATTCAGTATTTAGTTCCGTTTCCGCAGTAAATCTTATCTCTTTTTACCTGAACACAAAGAAACGAACCGCGTGTAAATCTGAAAACAAAAGTTTTAATAAAGATAAAGATTTGTCTTTGTGGATACATTTTTTTACTCGATATATATATATATATATTTTTGGTTTTGATAAATAAACATAGATAAAAACTAAACGTAAATTCTACATGACACTCCGGCTACTAAACCGGCACAAAAACTAGTAAAAACATAATATTTTATATAATACTTACTACTTATGCATTTAGATAAATCTAATGAATTAATGACTCGAAATGATATATAAGTGCTCAAAATGGTATCAGATGTGGGGTGAAATGTTATAATAATAATAGTGAATTTTTCCGTCATCAAAACCCCTCACTTAGCTTTTGGTCATCCTCGAGCAAAACAGGCGATAAAATAAAATGAACGAGGAAAAATTCATGAAGATACAAGATATAAGGGGCAATTAGATGATGCAACCAATCGAATCATAACTACACGTTAACCTTAATATAAATGTATAACAGAGTGAGTGGGTGACAAGCCTTTTTAATTTCCACTATCCTCTCTTGAATAATTCAAGCAAACGCACAAATATCCATTCAGCCAGTCCTAATGATTTTCCTAGGTATAGGCAGTAACAGTTCCACACAACGTCCTCCCGTGTACTTATTAGGATAATCCCTAATGCATATCATTCAGTTTATATTGGGGATAGTCAGAAGATAACTAAATTTTCAACCATGCTCTATTTTTTTCATAGAATACAAACATATCCAAACTCATTGCCAAAATCGACTATCTTGCAAGCGTCATGAGGTGAGATCAAATACATTAATACCTTTCTATCTCTTTTTTTTTCATTTTTTTTCATATGTGTAGCATATGCCCTCATTCCCAGCAATAGGATGTTTCGTGATAACACCCTAGCTGGACTACTATCATCAGGCAGTCGGGAGCTTTTAAACCTCATAGTGAAATAGGACGTTTCGTGATAACGCCCTACCGCACTCAAATCATTGGCAGCTACAACCGGCATATAAATAGTTCAACTTAGTTTGAAATTCTTTCTATCACATTCAAACCTTCAGATATTCACAGTACACGTTTAGAAGTCAGGTATTAAGTTACTGTTATTACTAAGGATCAACCACTAGGATACTGAATGGGTACAGTTTAAAATTTTCGCTTCAATATCAAAGGCTTACGTGAAGAAATTCATGTTACACAAATAAATTTGGGGTTAAAATGCATTTATGGGTCAAATTGATTATACATATCTAAATTGATCATTACATCTTCAAATCCATGAAATATATACCTTGTACAGTTTATTTTAATCAACTAAATAATGCTTGAAAAAGATCAGAAACTAAGGGTTTTTTTTTCTGATACAAAATAAACACTTAATGCCATTGCTAGACCATCATCGACTCTACCTCCCACTTACGATTTTGCATTACCCTCAACATGTGAATGAGATAGAGAGGAAGACTTAGCTTATAAACCTGGCAGAAAGGTGCTATCGAATCCCGTAACAGCCATGAGAAAATACGAACCGAATCCCTATACCAAAACAAAAACAACCAAAACAATGCAAACACGGGACATGGTCCTCGTGCCAAGACATCGAATAGGGATATGGGAATAATAAGTAAATGGCCCTGTCACGTCAGAAAATTCGATAGGCAATATATATATATATATATATATATAGTCAATCTCATAAAAGCTTTAGATGGAAAAATAACCCACACGGGTAAAGCACAGAACATCTAAGCATATATGTATCATAGAGAGTATCACATGAGCAAATATCATAGTCAAGTCATAAATTCATGTTGGAAATAGAGTAGATCATAAAATGAAATGTGTGAAAGAGTATTGAGTCTTTTATACCCAGATCCTCAAGGGTTAAATCATTCTAACAACCTAAGTCCAAGAAATGATGTATTTGAATGTTTTCTTTAATCTCCCTTGGGATTTTCGGACAACAACCTAATCGTTCCCTTTTTAATGATATTCAAACATTCATCCTGGGACTTAATTGCGTTTTTTTTTTTTTTTTTAAATTTTATATTTATTTTAAAAAAAAAACTTAATATTTTTACAGGCTGCCTCCCGGTAGCGCTTTTGGTTAATGTCGTTTGCTCGACAAATCTATTCTCACTGGATCGAGCCACTTCACCTTCCTTCCGGCCCACTACATCGTGTAAGCTCGATCATTGGTGTGGCTGCAGTAAACAAAGATCTAACACATGAGGTCAAGTTTCGATTGCTTTCCAAACACTTTTAATCCTCCCATTGTAGACTTCTTCTTTTTCCTTTCTCTTTAATTGTGCCTCCCTTTTGAGTTCTTCCATATTCCAACTACGAGCCATAACTTCCTCTAATGAACCACTGATGTCATCCTTAGAAAACAAGTCGGGTGAAAATTCATCAAACTCAGTGACTTCAGTCATACCACATCCGAGGATGTCGAGGAAATGAACAATCAAAGGTTTCTCTTTGGTTTGTCCTATATAATGCTTGCACCTTTGACCATTCACTCGAACGGCTGGTCACCATGACCTCTTAGTTCTAAAACACCTTCAGAATGATTTTGAATTTCAAAGGGCCGGACCAACGCGTCCTCAACTTTCAGAAGCAGATGCAACTCTGGAATTATAAAGTAAGACTTTCTCCCCAACTTGAAATTTCTCGCTTGATTTTAGCATCATGAAGGAGTTTCATTCTGTCTCTTGATAATCCTGGCACTCGTGAGGGCCGGAGTCTAAACTCATCCAATTCATGCAATCTGCATCGATCGATGTTCACCACATGATCGGGCATTAAAGTTCAAGAACTTAATTGCCCAATATGCTTTATGCTCTAATTCGACCGGCAAGTGGCGTGGTTTGCCATACACCATCGATAGGGTGATGTACCCATGGGGGTTTTATAGGCGACGGTATGCCCATAGTACATCATCCAGGTTTGAGACTCCAACTTTATATCAAGCATTTACAACTTTTTCCAGGATCCTTTTCAAACTCGATTACTTCTTCTCGACCGGCCACTAGTCATAGTGTGATATGGTGTGCCAATTTTGGGCGGACACCATATTTCTCAAAGACTTTTTCTAGTGGCATTGCGTAGAAAGTGCGTTCCTCATCACTGATTAAGGCACGGGGACATCCAAATCTCACGAAGATATTTTTCTTGAGAAAGTTCATGATTGTTTTGTGGTCATTGCGAGAAGTGGCTTGAGCGTCCACCAATTTCGATACGTAGTCAACACAGACTAAGATGTATTTGTTTCCACAGGAAGATGGAAACGGGCCCATAAAATCAATACCCCACACATCAAAGACCTCACATTCTAAAATGGGCTTCAATGGCATGTCAAAACGCCTAGTTAGAGCACCGGTTCGTTGGCACCTATCATAAGCCTTGCAGAAGGCTTCTGAATCCTTGAAGATCGTGGGCCAATAGAAACCGGATTGAAAGATTTTAGCAACGGTTTTCCAGGGACCAAAGTGGCCACCAGTAGGTCCACTGTGGCATTGTTCAATGATATCATGTTGCTCTGATTCGGGGACACATCTTCTCAACAATCCATCTTTAAAGATTTTAAAGAGGTAAGGTTCATCCCACACGAAGGTTTTCAAATCGAGAGAAAATTTCTTCTTCTCCGATATGAAAATTGCGGATTTAAATCTCGGGAATGCGAGGTAGTTGATGATAGAGGCAAACCACGGAACATCTGGAGTGCACTCGTCTATATGCATAACATGCTCGAGAGGAAAGTAAAGGTCTATCTCTTCAGGTTCTTTCTTTTCATCATTCTGCATTCTAGAAACATGATCTGCTACTACGTTTTCACTGCACTTTTTATCCTTAATTTTAACATTGAATTCTTGCAGGATCAGTATCCAACATAGTAAGCGCGGTTTAGCATCTTTCTTTGTCATAAGATAGCGCAAAGCAGCGTGGTCAGTCCAAACAATGACTGAGACGCCCAACAAGTAACTACGAAATTTGTCCATAGCAAAGACTACAGCCAATAATTCCTTTTCAGTGGTTGTGTAGTTCACTTGCGTGGGGTTTAGTGTGTGACTGGCGTAAGAGACAGGCTGGAATTTTCCCTTAATTCGCTGACCTAAGGCGCACCAACGGCGTAGTTGGATGCATCGCATATGAGTTCAAAGGGTAGGTTCCGGTCGGGGAGAGATAAGGATCGGGGCAGAAATCAATTGACTTTTAAGCTCATCAAACGCATGCTTGCTGTTAGGTGTAGTGCCCGAAAGACAATTTGTGTAATTGTTTTTGATAATGGATGATGAATTTATCTCACCTTATTACTTGCTTTGTGCTTGTAAGTAATACATCTTGCAAACCCTAAGTATATCGGTATGTAATCGCTTAACTCGATTGCATGGCATGCACGTGAGGATTGAGTTAGTGGTGATATACTTAAATCGTTAGTCCGTGGTGAACTTAATCGAGTTTAGGGTCTCTTGATTAAAACACCAATAATGCGCTTGAACACCTTAGGGTGTGATAGTCTTATCCGGATTTGTCGGTAGAGAGGTACCTACGTGGGGCATTTATATATGATGGCATTCATATAGATTTGGACCGATTTAATCTGAATTTCTCGGTATAATTCCGTAATCGAGAATCTTATTAAATCATTAGATGATCATATATGGATCAACCTTAATCCCTGAGGTGATCACAGGATCTTTGCTTGTCCCGGGTAGTGTTTGATGTGTTAGTTACGGTTCACTTAAATATGTGTTCCAAGCCACTTCTCATTGGCACTATCTCCAGGATGAGTGAGTAGTTACGATTTTCACAGACATGGAATCCATTCCTTCTGCGGGAAGTAGAGACGATCCCCTTGTTTGTTAGCCCTAAGAAAGTGATCAATCCCGGGAGTTCACATTTGACTAATTAGCTACTAGTCGAGATATGTGCACTAATTGATCATCAGGGGTTAATGGTAAATAAGGATAAGATATTTCGAAAGTCGGGTTCACGGAGACTTCCCGCTTCGAATGGGACGATCTATGGAGGTTAATCCGTATGTAGTGATTATATCAATGGACGCTTATTCACTCTACATGGGTTGAGTATAAGTATACATCTACAATCGGTAGAGTTCGGCCGGGTTTATGGTGGCGTAATCCCGAATTAATAATTAATGTACTTATTACATTCGATGAATAATTAATTATTGGAGCTACTTCAGTTTGTAGGTCCATGGTCCCGATGTGGCTTCGTAAATCGGACTAATAATCTTGTTATTTGGGCCTCAATGATAATTAATTGGCTGGACTAATTAATTGATATGCATGTATATTATTTAGTTGGGCTAAATAATATAATACACATAAAGGACATTTTATGTGGGCTTTTTGACCCTAAAGGTGGCGCCAATAATGTTGAATAATTAGAGGGAAATTAGTTTTCTTGGATAATTATTTGACATGTGATTTATCTTTTATTTGTTAAATGATAATTCATGGAATATTAGATAATAATATGATTTATCCTAATTTGTTTGGGATAATCATTTTATTTATCTTTTATTTGGAATAAAGGATTAATGTGATAATTATCTCTTAATTATTTAATCCTTGGAGGACAAGGATTACTCTCCTATATAAAGAGAGTTCTCCCAAGCCTTAATTCAATGGCAAATTTCAACCACCACTTGAAAAAGTAGAGAAAAATTAGTTTCTCTTGCAGGGTTTTGAAGAAGAAAAACTCTAAGTTTTTCTTGGTGTTGCATATCGAGGAGGCTCGTTTATCAAGAAGGGTGTCCACCAACCGCCGTTTGGAGAACACATCGGAAGATCAAGGCGACTCTTCCCGTTATTGGTAACATAATCTTAAACCCCCTTGTAGTACTTAAGTCCTTTAATTATGAATTGTGTCATATAAATCGTGATCCATCCGCTGCGCATAGATCTAACTCGTTTAGATCTAAGAACCTGCATCCTTCATGTGGTATCAGAGAAAGGTTCCACGATTTATATAATCATAATCGTAGTTAAACGATTTAAAGGAGTGGAATTGCATGTAGGTGATATTTTACTTATTATTATGCATTAATAATTTTTAAATTGCTATGGTTGAAGAGATGGATTGGGGTTGGCACCGTTTTCCCGTTAGATCTATTGTAAACTCATATAAACGATGAAAATTCGTTCATATGAGTATAGGAAATTATGTAATTTATTTATTATTGCAAGTTTAATTTCCTGTAAATAGATCTGTTTAGTAGCTGTTTAGGTTTTCCGTTTTTCCGTTGATCTACCCGTTAAAACGAAGATCCCTCCGGTCCGAATCAAGATTGGAAGTTGATGAACAAACCCACAAAATTTGGCGTCGATCAGAGTCCGTTTGGATGTCTGTTCGTTGATGAGAAGAGGCAGCTGTAACAGAAAAACGCAGGATTCACAGAAACCCTAACTGTGACTTCCTCGATTTTCTGGAAAGTATTAAACCGTTGAAACGAATATCCGACCAGTCAGATCGATAATCATGGAGTTTTGGACGTGAGATAAAATTTTCAGGACGATCGGGATTCATTTTGATCCCCGATCGGCCTTGGGAAATAAATGATGCGCTGCTGTAAGAGTCTGTTTCAGCAGCAAGTTGGGCGGATCACTGAGGAAGATTGACAAGTCAAAGCTCCGATCCGACCGTTCAGCTTGAAGTCCGAAGAATGAAGATCAGATCTGGAAATTTTTGTCCCAATCCAAGTTCGTTTGATATGCCGATCGTTGAAGATTCTTAACAGCTGCAGATTAGGGTTTTTAATTTATTTTCGAATAGATTAGATACGGGGGTGTCAACGGTCAATCTCGGTGTTTATTTTCCGCATTAGTATACATGTGTAGATTGTATGAGTAGAACAGAAAATTGCCATGACATGCATCATATCATGAATTCCACTCCATATGCATACATGTAGAAATTAATTCGAGGAATTAGTTAGACATGTATAAAACACACGATTAGTTTTAATTAATTGTTTGATATTAATTAGAAAATAATTAGGGTAAAAACCGAGGAACACGGGTTTTTTCAATCGTCGAGGTTGGGTGATGGATTCTCGGTGAATCCCACTCTGTAAAAGCATAAGGAGTAAAATCCCGAAACCTCGTGGTTAAGGTGTTGGATTCTCGGTGAATTCCACCTTACCTAAGACGAGATTACGTTTTTGTTCCGTAGTGTCTACGTGAAAGTTTGATGTTTAAGGATTGGATAATCACGGGCAAACAGGTTGAAAGTGGTTTAACCACGGTTGGGTGGTCACTAGATAGCTACGGCTCAATCGACTTCACCTCCACGTGTGGCGTTTGCACGGAAGTGCGGCAATACTCGAGCCATCCGAAGAGCTACTACGGCTCAACGGACCTCTCTAGCCTTGACCCGTCCGGACGGCCACATATGTTCTAACGAATAGGTCGGGTGGGCTAGCCCACATAACCGACAACATTCGGGCCTATGATTTATTGTTCCTTAATGTAACATCAAGTCCAAAACGTGATCGATAAACCCACCACTTTTTCAAAATATTGAGTGGGAGCGGGAGGAGGCGACACCGACCCCACGGCCTCTCTGTTGACACAAGCAACGTGAGAGAATGGTGACGCCTCGTGCCGGCTGGGACCGGCCTCCCTAAGGAAGGCCTTCACCGCTATCAAAATTCAAGGCTTGGTCTCCGAAAGGATAGGATTTTGGGTACTCGTCGGGTCACCGACCGACCCTAGGCGGCACACTCGGGGTCTACCTAAAAATCTGAGACGAAGAGGTCACACTCAAAAAGGTATTTTTGGTAGTACCTTGGCTGAAAAAGGAAAGGTGATTGACGATCACAAATGAGATGTTCGATTCTCAACTCGATCTTCAATATTAATCGAAACCTCTTTGACCTACCCTAAGGCGGCCTTCGAGGCATTAGATTAAGTCCTTGGAACGGTAGGATAGACTATAAATACTTAGTTTATGTTCTAAAATTTTAGTAGTGTATGATTTGGATTTATTTTCATCAATTTTATTTACAAGCATTATATATATATCTCTACAAGGTCTTGATTGCTAGTGTAAAATTGACTAGTAATGACTTCGTTAAAAAGTGGTAAGTAACTAGAACGTTGTATTTATTAATCTCACATGCGATTAATTTTTTGGAAGAGATATTTCTCTTGAAGCCTTCAAAACTTAAGTGACGTAAATAGGCATGTCACTGCTGTCACTCGTGCAGAACGAGAGACAACCGTAGTTAGTTTGAAAGATGATTGGGACGACAAAATTCTTCTAGTGAATTTTAATTGTGTAGTGTCTACACGAGAAATTTTCTAATAGAAAAATTGGAGAATCATAAATTTAAGTGTCGCTAGTTAGGCGGTATTTGGAACCGATAAACTAGTGGGAGCTTTTATCTTATGTTTTTCTAATTTATTAGAAAATTAGTCCCCTTGGGTAACGCTTTTATTAGACATCCCATAGTTCACGAGTAGTGTCTACTCAATTGAACTGCTAGTTCAAGACTATTTCCTTTTAAGGAAAGTTGAGAATGTGAAAGAATGTCTATAAGTGTTAATCATCTTAACTAAAGTTTTGAGGCTAAACCGAAACATTAATTAAAGAAAGTATAGGATAAGGAAAGTGATTTTGGATCACTAACCAATGAATCTTAGCGACTTTCTTAACCGAGTAACTTGACTCGGTAGCTTAGTTCTTTGGAAGAACAAGGAAGCTGTGCATTAACGATTAATAAAGTAACAACGTGCAGTAATTTCAGCTATAATAGTGGGAGTGATATAAGGAAATGAATTTCGGATTCTATCCTTGAATATCACAGAAAAATTTATTTTTCGCTTTCTGGATTCGTTGAAACAAATGGATTCACTTTCATCTCGATACTACTGATTTGCCTTAAACAAAGTGAAGATGACATTTGTAGTGCGAATCTGTGATTGGACTTTTGTTTGATAAAGACAGAACCACTAAGAAAAGCTGAATAGGTATGTGTAACACGTCTAAAACTATTAAAGGTAAAAGGTTTCTGTATTAAGATAAACGACCCTTCAATATCTATTAATTAGTGCATATATCCTAGAGATAAGACCTGACGAGTGGGTAAGGGTGATTCCTATCTCCCAGTCTAGGAACACTATCTCAAAGGAACAATGACTAAGTTTCCTTTCAATCGGGAGAGGGTAATAGATTTGAAGGGGTAACATAGCTTGTTCATCATGACCTTCGTGGTCTAGTGAGAGACCCAAGCTAGTGGGAGTTTTTGAGTGGTGACATTTTGTCTGATAACTACTCGAAACGCGATTTAGTTTATCAAAATAATTCGAGTAGGATTCTCACGATTTTAGCGAGAGAATAGAGTATTCCATGCTCATAAATAGGCTATAGCATAGTCTTGGGGTGATGCTCACCGCCTCTAGTGGAATGTTTCTCACTAAAAAAGAAACCAGACTTTCCCTATATAGTTATTGATGTACTACAATACCTTCGCTAAACTCGATTAAGATAATTGGTTGCAAAATAACGGTTAACATTATTATGTAAACCGAGAAGTCTACCTAGAAGATGCTAGTGAATTTATGGATAAGGAGTGAATTCGGTTCACACCACTTCAGTAAATGTAGGCATTTAGCATTTAATGCTTGAAGGTAGGATGGAGATTTTATGATACGCTCGATTTTGACTATTCGTGAAATGCCTTAATGAGACGAGTGAAGGTTGGTTGTAAGATTCTTGAGATCGAAAGTAGACGGTTGGATTGTCACAATTCTTCCGATAGAATCTATAAATAATGACCTTAGACCTTGGAGTACGGTTACCCAAAGGAAGTTACTATCTCGATTTAATCAAACCACGTCCACCATTAGTGGTTGGTGATCACACGGATAAATACTACTAGATCGAATGTCAATCCACCCAAGACACAGTGGGAGTATGGTTTAACCGTTGACCCATTGTGATTTTGTGGACTTTATAATCTGTTTGGGTGATTGATAACCTATGGCTCTTGGTGGGCTGTATAGGATTCTGATTATAGAGGTTGGTTTGAAAAACCTTAACCCTGTGAATGGAGTTTTGGTACTCAGATTCATTTCACCTCTTGTAGAACCACTGAGTGTCTCAGCCCAGTGGGAGCAATTGGATCTACACGGAAAAGAGTCGAATGAATAGGAAAGTTTAAACTTTCAAAGACAAAGTTGAGTGGTATAGGGGTGATTCACGACAACCTGGAGAGTTAACCCGGACCTTGAACTCTCTCACCACTCGGTCATTCTAGATTTCGTTAGAAAGCGAGAAAATAGGGTGATTCCACGAGACTTTCTTGCCGAACAACGGAATCAATTCATTCGTGCAATGAAGGGTTTTAGCTAAGAATGAATAACGGATTCGTTACAAAGCGTAAGATAGGGTGATTCCTAAGACCTTTTTTTTGAGACTAACGATATCTTAATTCATTCAGAAAAGAACCTTTGGTAGGAGGCACGCCATGGCTTATATCCTTTGTGGATTTAAGAGAACCTCTCGGTCATTTAAAAGTCACATGTTTTAAAATATGTGGACTTGACCAAAATATTGATAAGTTTTTCGTACTTCGGATATCAATATTGGTAATGTAGTAGTAGTATTAGTGTTCATAAATGATAACACTAAAACAGTTGGAAACAACATGGGTGTGCTATCTCAAGTCGAAATCGACACGCCAAGATTCTCTGGATGAGAGAATTGGACTATGTTCTAAGAATCGATTCGGTCAAATTCACGAGAATGAGTCATTGGCTATCCTCCATCGATCTTATTGAATAAGATGATTATGCATATATGGTTGCAAAGATTCATCGAGAGTTGTCCTACCCTACCTCTCGGAATGATTCTCTAAATCTTCGGATAAAGAGAAAATGGGATAGAGTCTCTCTTGGATAACGGCAAGTCAGGTTGTTACAAGTCAATAGTAGTCGAATCTCGGATTCGAGCATAAAATAGCGGTTTAGTACGTCCTCAAGTATCGTTAGAGAACGAGGAAACATATGCTTGTATATCCAGTGCAAACTTGAATATGGTTGACTATAATCGATTTCGACTTGTAGTCGATTAAGGATGATCATTACGTTGATCTCGGGCTCGAGTGTTTACTCATAGTGCTTAGAATTTCCTTTTTGGTGCGGGAGTAATTCCGTGTCCGATAAGCCGATATCACTTCATTGTGAAAGCAAGTGAAGAGATAGCTTAGAAGGATCTTCTCACCACCTGAGAGGTCAAAAGCATATTGAGAGAGAGTACCGCTGATTGGAAGGACCGGCGACGTTTCAATCCTAAAGATCGTCTCAGTCGACAACCTAACTAATCGGTGTACCAAGTCGAGTGCTTGGAGGGTACGGCATTGATGGATATGTCTCATCCGCTTTTAGAGCAAGTGGGAGAGTGTTGTGAATAAGATGAGAAAAGGGTGTGCACTAAAAACAATCGTTACTTGTCATTTCGTGCAAGTGGGAGATTGTTAGGTGTAGTGCCGAAAGACAATTTGTGTAATTGTTTTTGATAATGGATGACATAATTTATCTCACCTTATTACTTGCTTTGTGCTTGTAAGTAATACCAACACTTTGCAAACCCTAAGTATATCAAGATGTAATCGCTTAACTTCGGTGCATGGCATGCACGTGAGGATTGAGTTAGTGGTGATATACTTAAAGCTGTTAGTCCGTGGTGAACTTAATCGAGTTTAGGGTCTCTTGATTAAAACACCAATAATGCGCTTGAACACCATAGGGTGTGATAGTCTTATCCGATTTGTCGGTAGAGGGTACCTACGTGGGGCATTTATATATGATGGCATTCATATAGGATGGACCGATTTAATCGAATTTCTCGGTATAATTCCGTAATCGAGGAATCTTATTAAATCATTAGATGATCATATATGGATCAACCTTAATCCTGAGGTGATCACGCAGGATGCCGCTTGTCCCGGGGTAGTGTTTGATGTGTTAGTTACGGTTCACTTAAATATGTGTTCCAAGCCACTTCTCATTGGCACTATCTCAGGATGAGTGAGTAGTTCGATTTTCACAGACATGGAATCCATTCCTTCCTCGGGAAGTAGAGAGCGATCCCCTTGTTTGTTAGCCCTAAGAAAGTGATCGATCCGGGAGTTCACATTTGACTAATTAGCTACTAGTCGATATGTGCACTAATTGATCATCGGGGTTAATGGTAAATAAGGATAAGATATTCGAGTCGGGTTCACGGAGACTTCCCGCTCGAATGGGACGATCTATGGAGGGTTAATCCGTATGTAGTGATTATATCAATGGACGCTTATTCACTCTATGGGTTGAGTATAAGTATACATCTATAATCGGTAGAGTTCGCCGGGTTTATGGTGGCGTAATCCCGGAATTAATAATTAATGTACTTATTATGTTCGATGAATAATTAATTATTGGAGCTACTGGTTGTAGGTCCATGGTTCCCGATGTGGCTTCTGTAAATCGGACTAATAATCTTGTTATTTGGGCCTCAGTGATAATTAATTGGCTGGGCTAATTAATTGATATGCATGTATATTATTTAGTTGGGCTAAATAATATAATACACATAAAAGACATTTTATGTGGGCTTTTTGACCCTAAAGGTGGCGCCAATAATGTTGAATAATTAGAGGGAAATTAGTTTTGTTGGATAATTATTTGACATGTGATTTATCTTTTATTTGTTAAATGATAATTCATGGAATATTAGATAATAATATGATTTATCCTAATTTGTTTGGGATAATCATTTTATTTATCTTTTATTTGGAATAAAGGATTAATGTGATAATTATCTCTTAATTATATAATCCTTGGAGGACAAAGATTACTCTCCTATATAAAGAGAGTTCTCCCAAGCCTTAATTCAATGGCAAATTTCGACCACCACTTGAAAAAGTAGAGAAAAATTAGTTTCTCTTGTCTAGGGTTTTAGAAGAAGAAAAACTCTAAGTTTTTCTTGGTGTTGCATATCGAGGAGGCTCGTTTATCAAGAAGGGTGTCCACCAACCGCCGTTCGGAGAACACATCGGAAGATCAAGGCGACTCTTCCCGTTATTGGTAACATAATCTTAAACCCCCTTGTAGTACTTAAGTCCTTTAATTATGAATTGTGTCATATAAATCGTGATCCATCCGCTGCGCATAGATCTAACTCGTTTAGATCTAAGAACCTGCATCCTTCACTTGCAACTATCATCAAAATTGAAAACAACATCTTCTTAATCGTGGTCAGCAATTGCAAAAATAATACCCATGTCCAAAAGCTTGATAATCTTTTTCTTAATCACTTCTTGCATGTGAGGGTTGAGCCTCCTCTGGGTCTGTCTAACACACTTAGCACCATCTTCAGTTTTGATATTGTGCATGCATATGTCAGGAGATATCCCTCTAATGTCTCCCACTTGCCAGCCGAAGCCTTTTCATTCTTCCTTAAAACATTCAACAACTTCATTTCTTATAACCGGGATAACTTGGCAGAGATAATTAAAGGAAGCTTGTCACCTTCTCTCAAGAAAACGTATTTAGTCTTGAGGCAAAGGTTTGATGCACCAAATCCGCAGTGGTTCTTCTAAACTAGATTTAAGCTCCCCACTTTTCAACTCAACATCTGAGTTTACTCGGTGGTCCCACCGCCAAAGCTTCACCATTCAACGAACCTTCATCAACTTCACTCTAGTTGTTCTAGACTCACGTCCAACCATGATTATTCAGATTCTTCACTAATCGCTCATACTCAGTCTCAACAGCCATGAGTTGCTTTTCTATATAGTCGTTAAAGTCATCAGACATGTCTTCAATGGAAAAGCCGGTTGGATAATCAGAGGGTCTCTGAATAGCTCTAGAGACGCTGTAGCTCACCTCCTGATCACCAACTCGTATAGTCACTTTGCCACCATCACAATCAATGAGGGCCCTGGCTGTAGAAAGAAAAGGTCTGCCGAGTATTAAAGGAACATTCTCATTATTCTCGATGTCAAGGACGTACCAGTCAACTGGGAAAGTGAATCTATCTATTTGAACTAAAACATCCTTTAACATCCCAAAGAAAGCTTTCTTGGAAGATCTATCAGCGAATTGAAGATTTATGGTTGTGGGTTCTAAAAGATTATCTAAACAAAGTTGTTTACAAACAGACAATGGCATCAGACTAATGGATGCACCTAGGTCACATAAAGAATTTGGAAAGACTAAGCCTCCCATCAACAATGTGAGCACAAATTTCTCAGGGTCACCCCTCTTGATTGGCAACTCATCATAATCAATCACAGAGCAATTCTCACCAATTAACTGATCCATGTCTTCGAGCTTCTTTTTGGAGGACACAACATCCTTGATGAACTTTGTATACTTAGGCATCTCAACTAAAACATCGATAATGGAAGATTTACTGAGTATTCTTAAGAAGATTAAGCACTTTTCATACTTTTTGTCTTCATGCAAGGAGATGTTATTTTTCCTAGGTGGAAATGGAAGTTTCTTTAAATCATTCTCGAGAAAACACTTGCTTTGAGGATGAACTAACGGCTTTATCTTCCAAATCTTTCCACCTCACCACTTTTTCACCTTTCTTGGTACCAGGATCACCACCGACTTCCACTAAATTCCTTATTTCTCGTGGGATCACCACCGAGTACTTTCAAACTCTTTATTTCTCGTGGATCAGCCACTGAGTACTATCATCCGAACATGGGGGCATGGATATGCGACTTCCCTCCCGCCTCATCATTGGCGGGGAGGGGTTAGTGGTTTCCGGTTCTGGGACCACTAATCTGAGTGCCGGATCTTACATTCATAGCATCGGCCTCTTCTCTACCATAGGGGAATTGTGGGAACTAGATCGGTGCATTGGCTTTGATTTAACTCGGTTTGAGCCCCTTGACCACCTTTGGGGTTCTTCTCGGTGAAGTGGGTAATCGCCCCATGGTCAGAAGCTTTTTGGTCACTACTTGTCCGAGCCGCTTTCAAGATTCTTGATTGAACTGAGAAGGAATTGGAAATTATTATTCGCTCCTTCGATAGAATCCAATTTAGTGTCAAGATTACTATATTGAGAGGGCCTTGAGAATTTCGAAAGTTTTGTGGAAAAGATTGGATATACCGACTTTGAAACAAAGGATTTGGATTGTTTGCCGATTCGGTTGAACCTCGATTTTGATTAGGAAAATTCATATTATGGTTACGATTGAAGTTCGGATTTTGATTAAAACCCTGGTTTTGAAAATTGCTTTGGCCGAGAACCGATTGTTGATCGAATCTCCGATTTTCTTTGGCCGTTGAAAGTATTAACTTCAGCTGCTTCGCCCACCCATGGGACGTAAACGAAGCGGTATGCCCACATTATCACATGTCTCGACATGTGACCTGACCGAATCGTCCCTCGATTCGGATAGTATTGACTTGATACGCAGGATGGGAAAGAATCGACATCGCCAACCAAATGGCGGCCGACAACAACTTTCACGAGCGTAATGTAACTTGAGAGTTACGAGGAAATGACCGGTTCGATTCGTAGGATTAGAGGATATTTTGAGAGCCGCCACCTTTGCTGCAAAGATGGCGATCTGATTTTGCTGTTCACCTCCTCAATCCTAGGTGGAGGAGGTGTCCGGATAGCGTGAGATGAAGGGGCGTAGTTGTACTTGGAAATATCTTCAAATAATCGCCATCCTCTTCAGCGTTTTCTTAAAAATGCCCCTCCCGATGAACTATTGACCATGCCCTTGGTGAGTTCGGTCAATCCAATCGAAGAAAGTGTTGACTTGCCTCTGCAAGTCTAAACCATGATGAGGGCATTTTCGTAGAGAGCCTTAAATCTCTTCCAAGAGTCAAAGAAAGATTCATTTTCTTTTGGAAAAATGTGAAGATTTCACTGCACCTTCGGGCCGTTTGGAGGGTGGGAAATATTGACTCAGAACTCATGCTCGAGTTCGGCCCAGTTGTTATCGACTCGGCAGAGAGAGTTGTACCACTCTTTCGCTTCTCTCTCAAGGAAAACGGGAACAATTTCAATTTAATTGCATCCTCATTTAACCCTTGTATGCGAGTTGTACCACATATTTCTAAAAATGTGTGTATATGAGTGTGAGGATTCTCGATTGAAAACCGTGAAAGATAGATGCGTGTTGCATCATTTGAATAAGACACTGGTTTGAGTTCAAAGGTTGCAAAGATAATAGCCGTAAAATGACAATTTGGTTGACTCGACTTCACCAGGCATGGCGTAGTCACCAACGTGAGTTTATCATTTGCGACCATGATGACGACCTCTTCAATCTCTCTCGCTAGATTTCGCTCAAATCTTGATCGGTATTTGGTCCGACTATGGTTCGCTCGAGGTCGGGTGTAAAGCGATGGGCCTTTCGACTCGAGTTTGCATAAACCAAATTTTAAATTTTTTTTTTTAAATTTTTTTAAGGAAAGAAAACAGAAACACTAAGGGCACAAACTTAAGAAAAAATTAATTAACAAAACTAGACAACCGCATCGAGTCCCGCAACGGCGCCAAAAACTTGTCTCGGATTTTATGCAAAGCAAAATATAACAAGTAATAAAACAAACCGGTTTACCCAAGTGCGAGGATCGTAGTATAGCGATTAAAACCGGAGTCGATCCACAGGAATCGAGGTTTATCTAGTTCTTATTAATTTTTTCTAAATTGTCACGACTACTATTATAACTAAAATTTTAAGAAAATAAAACGTCTAACACTTAACAAAACTAAAACGAAATCAACAAAAGTAAATCGATGTAAGATCAAAGATCTAAAGCCGGGAAAGATAATTACGAACCGAGCTAACTAAGTTGTACCTATTTTATAACTAAAACTACAATAAACTTATGCATGTTACTACGATGAAAACGAAGCAAAACAAAGACAAATGATTTTTCTCAATTAATTTAACAACGAACAAGCAATGATCCACCGATTCCCGCAACCTCAATTTCGACTTAGATTATCTTGTGGTGATTTAACTAAAATTGTGATTCACCTATCGAAGGTATGAACTCCTAATCTCTTAGAAAAGTTCGCTATCAATCTTTTATCTTTCGATTTTAAAGATTAACGCTTTCATAACAAAGGTGTGAAATCTCTCAATTTCGCAATCTAGATATTCAACCTAACAACTCTCGTTAATTAGATTAAAAATCCAATCTTTACTATGGTGATCTAAAGTTTAACAACGTCTCTCGTCAACCGTTAAACATCAAATAGCAACAATTCATCGATATAAATTGCATAACAACAATAAAAACACCGAAAAGATTTAGCTACTCATTATGGTTAATATATATATATGATATCGATCATCAAAATGTAAATGGATTAAAGCGGCGGGAAGTTTTCATAATATATCTTTCACAATAAATTGTTGTATAAATCCATTTGTAAATGATATGATATAAAATTTATGCCAGAATTCTATTAAAACCAAATTAAAACCTTAATCCAATCAATTGCCAGATTTTCATATATATATATACTATTATAGATATTTATATTTATATATATACACGTATAGATATCTTATATTATATTTTCAATCGAAAAACCGTCAATTAGCCCGTTTTGGTTAATTGACCCGACCCAAACCCGTTACAAATATTCACCTTTACTTAAAAATAAATAAAAAAAAACAGCCACATTCGTTAAAAAAGGAAAACAAAACAGCCACGATCCTCAGAAAAAACTCCCCACATCCCACTCAAATCCTTCCGCCCCACTAATTAATAATGTATTCTTCTGCTCTTATTTTTTTTTTTTTTTTGAAGAACCTCTTCTACTAATTTAACCACCCAGAAATAACTCTCCCACGATCTACCTCTTAATTACCTCCCCATGATTACCTCTTATTTACCTCCCACAATCATTATAATACATAACCTCCCACACGACCTTTTCAAGAATCCACCAAATTTCCAGCGGCAAGGATGAAATCACATTTTGCAGAGAATTTAAGGTACGCCTACACTGAATTCATGTCCTCATTCTTAATCTAGCAAAATCAAATTTGTGGTTTTTGGGTTTCTAGACAATCGATCAATTTGAAGGGATTTAATTTTTAGAACTCCAAAGGCTCCCCTGAATATATGACATGTCTCCTTTCGTATGATGACTTCTTCGACCAGGTCAGCCTCAACATCTTCAACTCTTCACAGGTGGGTCATCATATATTCCAAGCAAATAGCATACTTTCTGAATTTTGTCAATTGCATTCCAATGGGCCTTTATACTAATGGATATTTTATTTTCACAATGGTGTAGAGGAGAATTGGATGCAAATTTATTGGCTGAGCAGAAAAGATAGCATCTGTATATGTAGAACTCTCCACTATTGAGGAATCTTCGACAAAGATGAATTTATGTTTTTTGAAGGTACTTTTAACATTTATTTGATTTGATGACCTTGCATTCTTGTGTGTTTGGTGGCTTTAGATGCACTATTGTATGTGTACCTGTGCTTATGTTCTTGCTGTCGACATTTATTTTTTCCTCTTACATATGCTACGTGAAGGCAACCGACATTGAATAGATCGCCGTGAAATCGGATTGTCCTGCTCCCTCGCCGGCTGACTGTATGATTTCTTCTTCTATCCTTTTTTTCCCCATGATTTCTTCCAAATTAGAAGAATTTAATCGCTAAACGTGATAACTTATGCTAGAAATGAAATGATATTTTTGTTTGGAATTTGTAATTTTCTTTACCAGGACGGAAATGGAAATTTGGAATCAGGTGCGGTGGCTAACCTGGTGGATGAAATGGGCGGTGCCTTAGTCCACGTTGAGGGCCTACCTATGAATGTTTCGGTAGACATGTCCATCAATTTTCTTTCCACTGCCAAGCTTGATGTAAGCTTGAGCTTTGTCTCACTTATTTTTTTCCTGTTTATTGAGGTTCTTCTGAAATCTCATGTAGGATTGAAAAGAGCACTGCTGCCCCAAAGGCATAGCTCAGTGGTAAAAGACTAAGGTGTAGTAGTGGCAGCTTTGCCTTTGAGTTGGGATGTGGGAGTTGGATACCCTGTATCGACTAGACCATCGAGTCACAACCCTCACGAAACTCTAAGGGCGGGACATGGGGGGCCTCTTTGGGTTGGATTCAACTTTTGTATCTTGAAAAGAGCATTGCTGATACCACAACAAAGTTAGAAAAGACACTTTTACACCATTGATCATGGTGTATCACCTATTGATTGGTATGATTCCCACCATGATCATTGGTGTAAGTGTGAAAGTGTGTTGTGTCAATTTGTTGTTGTGGCACCAGCATCTGAACAAGTTAATGATGTGAATCTTATGTGTCGCTTGATTGACTGCAGAAATTTGTTTGTGTATTGATGATCAGCTCACTAAGAGACCAATCTGATTCCAAGTATCTATGTTTCTTTTTATATTTCATTTACAAATGCCTTAATGAATTCATATTCAGAGCAACTAAATTTGAGGATGAAGAAGTTGACATGCTCCAAATTCCACATACATGAAGGGCCCATGGTGAAAGCAAGCCGCCCTTCAAAAAGCTACAAACAAGACCTTCAGAACATAAACTTTATAAGAAAGATTTGTGGTGAGTAAGACCAGATTCAAAAGTGATCATGTAGCTATAGGAGAACATGTTTAAGAAGTGTTTGCAACACCACTTCAGTTTTATCATATACATAGGAGATTTGATAATCTAAACCACTGTACAATGCAATTCTCATTGTGTGAGCTTTTGTACCTTAATAATTATGTACTTTTACTTATTTTGCTATGTTAATGATTTTTATGCATGGGTTTTCCTTTACTTATTTTCAGATTTTATGTTCTTCCGTGCATTACACGGGTTTCATACTAGTATATATATATATATAGAGAGAGAGATCTAACTATATATCTAATGATAACAACAATAAAACACAGGAAAGATACAACTTTTATTAAAACTCACAAGATAATCCAAATTCGAAATCGAGATATATGCTAAGAATCGCTTCACAAGGAGCATTCCACGTGCTTTAGCTTCTCATCATCGTTTTATTACAACTTTATTTATACATACAATCATATACATATACATACATAGACATATGTATACATACTTGAGCTCAAAATAAGAAAACGATGAAGAAAGAAGCTTGCATATATGCTTACATAGAGATATACATAGACATATATGTATGTATGCATACACACAACTTCAAATCTTCAACAAGAAAAGAGATAAAAAGTGGAGAATTACATGAAGAAAGGGGCTTCCATTATGGGTGGAGATGGAGGTGTAAGGAGGGGCCTCTCCCTCTTTTTCTCTCGTGTGATGTAAATTGGGAGGTGAGTCTCATATATGGAGATATATCTATATATATATATATATATATATATATATATATATATATATATATATATATATATATATATAAGAGTGTATAAGGAGGTAGTATTTGGGGAAGGGTGGTGAATCACCAATAGTTTGTTAGGGAGGCTTGGATGTAATCATGAGTTTGCATGTGAAGGTGATGAGTCATGCAAAAATTTGTTACAAGGAATCATTGCAAGTAACATGCATGGATTTTAACCAAGATATCTCCAATTCGTCCAAATTTCAGCTGTTCGGTAAAAAAATCATAAATTGAGTTGTAGACCTCCGATTGACGTGCTTCAAAATGCGTTGGAAAGCTCACTTTAGTATCTACAACTTTCATGAAGAACTCTTCCCCTGAAAATGCCTCTATGTCGGGTCAAATATCCGTCGAAAACTGGTTACGGTGGAAGTGCGTTGGAAAAATTATCCGTTGATCTCGTAAATTCGTGGCATCTTCTTCTTTTCCTCAAAATCCATCTTTTAAGCCACAAAAAATATTTTTACGTGGGATATTTTGAAAACCTTGAACTCCAAGTTTGGGGGTTGATTCGAATCAGCCCATTCTTGATTCGAATCGAGCTTTCTTCAGTCAGGCAAAATTCTCGTCTCGTGATTTAGTATTTAGTTCCGTTTCTGCAGTAAATCTTATCTCTTTTTACCTGAACACAAAGAAACGAACCGCGAGTAAATCTGAAAACAAAAGTTTTAACGATGCAGATTTGTATTTGTGGATACATTTTTTTACCGATATATATATTTTTTGGTTTTGATAAATAAACATAGATAAAACTAAACGTAAATTTACATGACACTCGGCTATTAAAACCGCACAAAAACTAGTAAAAACATAATATTTTATATAATACTTACTACTTATGCATTTAGATAAATCTAATGAATTAATGACTCGAAATGATATATAAGTGCTCAAAATGGTATCAGAAGTGGGGTGAAATGTTATAATAATAATAGTGAATTTTTCCATCATCACTTTCCATGCAACTGGTTAAACAAATCATCAATCCTTGGCAAAGGGTACTTATTCTTAATGGTAATATTGTTCAACGCTCTGTAGTCTATGCACATCCTCATGCTACCATCTTTCTTCTTAACAAACAACACTGGGGCTCCCCAAGGCGAAGTACTAAGCTGAATTTTGTTCCTTTCAAGCATTTCCTTAAGTTGAGCTTTCAACTCTTTCAATTCAGCCGGTGCCATCCTATAGGGTGCCTTAGCGACTGGCGCCGCTCCGGGTATCAACTTAATCTCAAATTCAATCTCTCTATCCCGCATGTTTCCCGGTAGCTCTTCCGGAAACACCTCACGGGTATTCCTTCACTAGGGGGTTTCTAACTTAGGCTTCACTTGTTCCACATCCACTGCGTACAACAAGTATCCTTCACAACCTTTCGACAAGCTCTTATAGCCTTAACATTTGAAATTATAGGGTGACGCTTCTTACTAGGCTTGTAAACGTTACCCTGATAAGTCTTATCTGATTTTCCCTGTATCTTAAAGGTCACTCACTTTTTTCTGCTATCCAAATGGACAAAATTCTCGGATAGCCAATCTATTCCAAGAATTACGTCAAAATCCGAAAAGTCCAAAACCGTAAAGTCACTCTTTTGCAACGATACGTTCCAACTCGAACTTCTACTTGCGGCATCAACTTGGTTACCTTAGTCACTTTCCCTAATGGTGTTGCTATCTCCAAGGTGTTCCTTAAAGGTTCCGTTGGTAAGTTAAGCTTCTTAGCTATCTTAGTTGACACAAAAGTATTAGACGCTCCCGTATCAAACAGTGCCGTGACCACTAAGTTGTCTAACATTATTGTACCTAGGATGTGAATTCATTTATTTAAATACAATACAAAATGATTTAAATCTTGCTATAAAGTACTCTAATAAATTACAATAAACAATAAAGGTACCTGATATAACGTTATCGTCTGGTTCCTTCATCTCAGCATCCACTGCAAACACTCAAACTGGGCGACTTGGGCCGCCTTGACCATTTCCTTGCCTCTGATTACTTGTAGGACCCTTTTTCGGACAATTCTTAGCAAAATGTCCCGTCTCTCCACAAAGATAACAGCCGTTTGTATGAACTCGGCACTCACCCGAGTGATTCCTATTGCACTTAGGGCAAAGTGGTACCCCGGTTGGATGTTTACTCGCTGCAGGGGCTGTTGTCTTCTTCAAATTCTGTTGCGGTGCTCCCCTGTTACTGCCTTGGCTCATTCCAAAACTCCTCTTGTTCCTAATGACAACTGTAGCTTTCTTTCTGAATGTCTCCACCTCTAAGGCCTTATACAACAATTCAGCCATATTCTTAGCTGTGAACCCTAACATACCGGACTGTATCTGATAGTATATGCCTTCCTTGTAAAGGGCCATCTTTCTTTCTTCAACCTTCATCAACTCAGGGTAGAATCTTCCGAACTCGTTAAACTTGTTGGTGTACTGAGACACTGTCATATAATTACCCTGCTTAAGTTTCAAAAACTGACTTGCCATGTCTGCCTGCACCGTTTCTGGAAAATAATCGTTATAGAACATGGACTTAAAGCCTTCCCAATCTGTTACCTTCCCATTACTGCTCTGTATGGCGTCGATCCAAGCTTCAGCTGCGCCCAAAAGGAAACTAACCGTCAACTGGGCCATCTCAGATTCAGGAACATGTATATTCCTGCAAGCCTTTTCGAAGCCTCTTAACCATTCTTCGGCCTTGGAATGTTCCACATTCCCATAGAAATCCGGAACTCTGTTTCTTATCAACCTCGTATACCAATCAATTGGTGGTGCTTGCTCGAAAACCGGCATAACTGGTGGATCTTGCGGATAAACTGGAGGGTATCCAAAAGGTATCCCTTGTGGCTGGTACTGGTGTTGGTGGAAACCGTAGGGTGGGTAACCAAAGCCTTGTTGATGGTCAAAATTGGGTGAAGGTGGTACAGTAGGTCGAGAAGTATGACCCACTGGAGGAGGGTAAAAGGTCTGATGTTGTTGATGATGGAAAACTGGTGGCGAGGGGTGGCTCACTGGAGGTGGATAAATGCTAGTTGCTGGGGGTATGTAGACTGGTGCAATGTCTCCTACTACAGTGACTCGTATAGGTGCTTCTCCTGGTTCTCCATAGATGTAGTTATACCTCGGTGGAGGGTAGCTCACTGGTGGCGGTACTAAACCCGCTGGAACATCACTTATCAATGAAAACTGAACCGAATTTCCCATATGCCATTATGGGCGTTGCTCCTGATGAGGTCTCGGTGTCAAGCCCTACTGAGATCGTGGTGTAGGGGTCCAGTACGAGGGGGTGGAGTGGGGCTCGGATGTGGTGAAGGATTCTGCCTCACAAAACCGCCTCTTACAACTGATGTCGGACTTTCACGACGAACTCCTAACGCTTCTGCACCCGCGCCGGTTCTAGTGAACACCATCCTGATGATCAAAGAAAGCCAGAACGTTACTCAAAGATCTAAAGAAAACTTATCTTAAAAGAAGGGAAGCCTAAAAGACGCTTCTCTCTGATACCAACTGTAACGCCCCGTTCCCGGACACCGAGTCCTTATATGGAAATCGAAACATTCAGCACGCATAATATTAAATAAATAATATTACACGTAAGCCTTTACTATGTTGTATCAAATTAAAGCAAACGGAAGCTAAAATGACTCGGGTAATTTTTTTCAAATGACCAAGAATAGAAGTACTAAAGATAGAATAGAATGTAATACTTATTACATCGGAAACCAAACGAATCCAAAAGTACGAATCTCAAAAACTAAAAGGAAACTAGAAGTTCCAACAATAATCCAGAACTGGGGAATAAACGTAAATAAAAGAATAATAAACAAGGTCTTCAACTCCAGCGTCCTCAAACGTCGTCATCAAAGTCCTCCTCGAAATCTTCACTAACCTGTTCGTCTTCTCTCCCCCAAACACATAAATAAACATGCATTTGAGGTAAGTACACTTGTACAAAGTAAGAAGTGGAAGCTATAATTCAATTAAAGTTATTATTAAAGATATTATCTTAGTGAGACCGTCTCAATTTACGGTTCACTTCGTGTCCATCAACACGTGATGACTAAACGTTTCTAGCTTAGCTTATCTTTGTTACATCATTACTCAAGGACACTGTGCATGGCGTTCATCAGCCTGAACATATACTTGCTAACTAACGGTGATTAGCACCGATTAGCTCCGGGGTCTCCCCGGTATGCATATACGTCCGATGAATTTCCTCCACTACCCTTCAGCCGTTTAAGGCCAGTAGCGTTGTTCACCTTTTATGAACGTATCACATCGCCGATATGAAATAGTGTCTAACTGGGAATAAATGACGTTTTAGCTTTTATCTACACGTATGTAATTATTAATGTGAATTAACTAACCGCCTAAGTGTTTTCAGAATAAAACTCAAATTAACAACTCTACTCCCTCACTTAGACAACTAGACATCACATCCTATCAATTACACAAACATTGATGAACCCTAGTTCATCAAAGCACAAGCCCTTTCATGCCCTTCCGACGGATCCGAACTTCAACTCCCTTTAAGAGTATATTTTGTGTTTTAACTGAACGAATCGGAAGTTCAATCGAAGCTTGTTTATATTTGATTAATGTTAACATATCATGATAAAAGGGTTTAAAACAGTGAAAACACGATTATGAGGCCAAAAACCAAGCTAAAATGCTAGAGTAGTGAAAACAAGATAAAACAGGCCAAACGCCCGTTTGAAACCTTATGGATGCCTATCCGTAATTAGACGCCCGTCCACTAACCTCGGACGCCCGTCCGTACAAAACAGCTACATCCTGAATCAAAAATCTGACCTCAAACGCCTGCTCGCTTAATGCACGTCCGTCCGAAAGTTATTAGGGTCTCAGACGCGCCCGCTTAAGGTGCATACGCCCATCCGACCGGGTTTTCTCCAAAACTCTAAAATCTTCACCACTCAATTTCTGAATCATTTCTAACCTAATTAACCTCGTTTTCAGCACAGTAAAACGTAGAAAACATACCTAAACATCTATGATCCTTTGATCAACGAAAAAGCACAACTTTCTTGCATCTACGCATCAAAAATCTTGATCTAAACCTCAATAACAATAATTGGAATTGTAGGAAGAGCCTCTTACCTTTTAAGCAGCAAATTCCAACTCCAAACCACAGAAAACAGCAGCAAAAATTGATCATTTTCTGCATGTGATAAATCCAAACTTAGATTAGATTCGATCACACGCTTCTAAACGATAAAAACTACGAATTGATGAGTTTGAATCCTTCAAACTCGAAGAAGAACAAAGCTAGGGCTTAATCATACCTTATCAAAGCTTAAACTTTTTGATGTCCAAACGTTGCTCTCTTCACCACGATTCCGGTGCTCGACTCTGATCTGAAAACCGTCAAGACTCGACTTAGCGATTGATGAAAAATCCTCAGCCCTAATTTGCTCTCTTCTCACACGCAGAAGACAATTTGAAAGTGGAAAAAAATCTGATTAAAATATTAAGGGGCTGATTAGGTTGATTTTCCTTAAATAGGAAAAATCCCAATATTACCTAATTGCACTGATTTTCCTTAATCGCCCTTATTAAATCAGATTTTCATCCTTAAATATTTATATATATATATCTCGAAAATATACATATAAATATCCAAATTATTAAACTCCGAATAAAAGGAACCGAACCCAATATTTCATTTTCGCAAAATGACACATCTGCCATTTCCCGAAAATCGGAATATTACAGCCAACGAATGAAACAACAATTGATCCTGAGCATGAGTGAGAAACAAAACAATTCAACAGAATCATAGGAGGCAACATTATAACATTACTAAGGACAATGCAAATTAAAAATAAAAATTGAATACTCTGAACCTCAACTGAGCATTAAAAATCTGCGTCGGCTGGCTTTGTTTGTGGGATTAAGGCAAAAACCTTGATGAATGTAATCCGAAGATAAAATCACACCTAAGGAAAAAGATGAGTGAAGATAAAAGGGATCGGAGATACCACAAATACCAAGATGAATGTCGCTCGATTTTGTTCCCTCGTGTAAAAGAAATTTAAATACTTTGGCACACTACCGATTTTAGAAGAAACGATTGTCACATCCACCTGAAAATTCATCTGGCCTGCTAAATTTCCAAAGTCATTAACAAAATATTAAACATGACAACTCTACACCAAGTAACATAGGATGATTAAAAAAAATGAAACTTTCATTGAAGAAACATCCATCTACTTGATAATTAAAAGAACAAAAACCTTGATGAAAAGGTGTATCAATAAATCATTGCCGCAAAAATCAAAGAGAAATGTAAAAAGTTTAATGCTATACAGATTTATTAGCATGTCACATTCCAAGAATCATACCTTTTCTTTAACACATTTACATATCTCTTCAAATCCCTCGCCTTCATAGACATTTTTCAAGCTGTCCTCCGTTACTGAAGTTGTTGCATCAGAAAAAAAAAAAAACATATGAACCAAGTTAGTTGTTAGTGTTTTGTTTAGTTAATCAAACATGAATCAAGCCATTAATTAGTATATTAAATTGAAGGACAATAACATACTTGGAGCCATCATATATTAATCGATCCTGCAAAGACATAAAAATGAAGATTGGGTTGCATATAAGTTCCAAAATTGTATATTAATGAAGATTGGGTTGCATATTAATCAATTGGATTTAAGAAATTGAATTGCATATGCGATAAATTATGTCAAATGCATACAATGATTCTGAAACCAAACGGCTTCTCATGAGGCCCAAGTAACAAAATGAGAAGAACCCACACAATGAATGTGACATCCCGACTTTTCAGAAAGGGTAAAATAGTAATTGATCATACCCACGACGACCTAATTATTATTTATCCTATTTATTTAATTAAAAAGGATTTAATTAAAGGGATTTAGTTGTTTAATTCAGAAATTTAATTAAATGGATATAAAAAAGAAATAATCCCCAAAATAATTTATTAGTGTGGGATGCAATTCTGAAAAGAAAAGAAAAGAGAGCAATGGCGGCATCAAGGAGAAGCAATGCAGAAGAAAGCGAAAAAAAAGGGAGAACGTAAACTTCAACCGTGTGACCAATCCATTCATCGTTTCAAGATGCCGCAGGAGAGAAAATTTATCAGCGCGAGGAGACGCAACTTTGGAAAATAATATCTCTTAATTTTGTAAGTTTTCAATTTAGCCATAGTTTTTGGTAACCGTTGAGTTTGATCTTCAGAAATTCGTATCTTTTAATCCGTAGCTCTGTTTTTTAGCCATGAAGAGTCGAAACGATCGTATTTACACGTAGATTAATCTAAAAATAGTTTCACAGCAGTTAATCTAGGAAATCTTCAGTTTTACAGACTTTTTCAGTTTCGGTTTTTGCAAAGAAAATAGGATTTTAGGGTTTCTTGTTGATCAAATAGGTTTTGGGGTTGAGGATCAACTGTTGTTGCAGTTTCTTGGTGTTTTGCTTTTAGTTTTGCTGGAAATTAAGGTAAGAGGCTCTTCCTAATGAGTAATTATAGTTTTATAATGATAGGTTGAGTTTTGGTGAGTTTTGGTGTTGTTTGGTGATATAATTCATGCTCAGTTGTAATTAATGAGATGTGATATGTTTTGGTATATTTGTGTTGAGTTTTAAATTTCTATTTTTGATTCAATAACATTAATTAAACATGAACAAGCCCCGAGTGAGTTTCTGATGCGTTTGGTTCCGGCACCGGACGTACTCTTAAAGGGAGTTGAAGTTCGGGACCGTCGGAAGAGCATGAAAGGGCTTATGCTTTGATGAACTAGAGTTCGTCAATGTCTGTGTATTTGCTAGGACTTGTCCGTGTCTAGTGGTCTAGGAAAGAGAGTAGTGTATGTGAGGGAGCTTACTTGAAAACACTTTGGTGGCTAGTTAATTCATAGTAAATAATTACATATGTGTAGTAAAAGCTAAAACGTCATTTATTCTTGGTTAGGCATTGATTCAAATCGGCGATGTGATACGTTCATAAATGGTGGACAACGCTATTGGCTCAAAAGGCTGAGGGGTAGTGGAGGAAATCCATCGAACGTATATGCATACCGGGGAGATCCCGGGACTATCGGTGCTAATCACCGTAGTTGGCAAGTATATCTCGTGGTGGAATTTTCACCATGCATTGTGTCATTGAGTAATGATGTAACCAAGATAAGTTAAGCTAGAAACGTATAGTCACGACATGTTGATGGACATGAAATTAACCCTAGATTGAGTCAGTCTCATAAAGATAATTTAATAATCATAATAATAACTTTTCATTGTATAAATTAGTTATTCATTAGCTTCTCACTTTTTCTAAGTACTGTGTACTTACCTCCTTTGCATTTTCTTTTGTATGCATTGTGGGGTGAGAAGACGAATAGGTTGATCAAGCGTAGATGATGACTTTTGAGGACGTTGATGCCTTGACGAAGCTTTTTGTTTATGTTCCATGTAAAGGTTGTACTAGGCTAGTTGTATTTCCTTTCTTAGACTTGTTGTACTTCTACTTTTAAGACCTCGTATTGTATAAGTCTTTGGGTTTTTCGTCGTTGTAATTTTAACTATCCATCTTTAGTATGGTTGTATCTATTCCTAGTAGCATTTATGTTTTTACCCGAGTCATTTTAGCTCCCGTTTGCTTTTATTTGATACGACGACGTAGAGGCTTGCGTATAATATTAGATTTATTTAATACTATATGCGCCGAACGTTTCTCTTCCGGATAAGGGCTCGGTATCCGGGAGCGGGGCGTTACAATGAAAGAACAAAAAACCTAAATCTCATAAACAGGAAGTTGTGCGGAATAATTTAATTAATTTTGGATGCCTGATTTGAGGTTAGGAATGAGTACTGTAGGTCTTTCCATGCATCAAATCGTCATCCTATGCTGAAAATCCACACTTCGATCTGCAATGTCTCTATCGCAATTCTTTCTCTCAAAGCCTCAGATACGAATGAAATTGGATGAGTGATGAATTTTAAGAGAGAAGTGGAGTTAATGAGGTTGAGGATTTCATTCCGCAAACTGATTGTCAATAGAGGAGAAGAGGTCTTGAAATGGCAGTTGAAATTGAAGCAGAACGTGAAATGTAGTTGTAGAAATTAGGAAGGTGGACAACGTGCGGTGATACTGGATGAGAGTGTTTTGCCGTATTTTATTTTTTTCCTTTATATTTTCAAAAAAAAAAAAAAAAAAAAAAAAAAAAACCGGATTTGGGTCGGGTCAATTGGCCAAAAATGGGTTAAGTGACAGTTTTTTTCTCTTAAATGTTAATATATATATATATATATATATATATATATATGTGTGTGTGTGTGTGTGTGTGTGTGTGTGTCTATATAACACATTATATTCTTGCATTATTTTAAGGAGAAAAAGAGAGCATCTTGTGAGAGAGTTTTAGGAGAAAGAAAAATGTGGCCTAGCAGCTGAGTTTTTCCGGTAGCATCCCTACGGGAGGATTCTGGCAGTTGTTCGTGTGGATCAACGAGAGAGGCCGAACACTTGGACGACTTCGTGCACAAACTACAACCGTAGACAAGGAGGCGATCTTTCTAAGATCAATCTGGTATAAAATCTTGTGTACTTTATCTTTGTTTATTGTTTAAACGAAGTCAATTTTGATGAAAAGGAAATCAAAATTTTAAATTCTGCTGCGTTCCCGCATTGATTTCCTAACACTACCTACTCAGAAAAGTACGACTCCTGAGAAGGAATCGCACACTCAGAATCTTGAAGATATGGATTGTTTAACTGTGATTGGAGAGCATGCAGCTCATGTTCCTCATATCAAAATCCCCATAGACCAAGATGAAGCTACAAGATCCTTTCTAGTAGAAAGAAAGTTGGCCACTGTGTCTTGTTTTATCTTAGACTCCTCTATTGAGTCTGACTTCAAAAAGCTATGTCTCTTGAATGGGGTGGACTCATCCATCCCTAAGTTGCTCCCACCTCCCCAATGAGGATCCTGGTGTGGATTTGCCAAGGCAGGGGATCTTTGGCACTTTCCCAAATTGAGGAGGTTTGCAAACTTCTTTCCCCTGATTTGTTGTTTCTTTGTGAAACCAAGAATAAAAATCCTTTTATGAAAAAATTTGTCAAATATTCAATTTTAATGACTTTTTTCCTATTGACCCGATTGGTTAATCTGGTGGAATGGATCTGTTTTGGCAACAAGGTACCTCTATTTTTTGCTCTCATCAAACTCACTGTTCTGTTGAAGTCAAGATTGAAGATCCTATTACAAACACTTCCTGGTGGTTTGTTTGTGTCTATATCAGTTCTAGAACTTCTTTGAAAATGGATTGTTTCGCTTTCTAATCTAACAGAATTATACAGTGGGGTGATCATTTTGTTATAGCAGGGGATTTCAGTCATTTGTTATCCAAAAAATAAAGTTTTGGTGTCTCTCAAAGATCTGAAAGCTCTTTTAGTGATTTCAAATTGGAGAGATGTTTATTCTAGATTCTCTTGTAATCATATTTTCACTTATGCTTGAGATCATTTCATGTTGTTAGGAAACACTTGTCCTTTGATCCTTATAAGACTTAATCCCTTTATTTTTCATGGAAGATGATTAGAGAAGGAAGGGTTCAAAGAAGCTGTTCAAGATGGCTGTAATTTATCATTTATTGGCTCTAACATGAATAAATTTGTTCGAGTGCACATTCTTAAATAGAAGGGAATAGGAGTTTTAATGCTAGTCAGTCTATTAATGATCTTAAAAGAAAACTTGAATTGGCAGTTAATGCTAATCAAAATCCACCCTCAATCATTAAGATCCAATTTGACTTGCACGAGGCTTTCAAAAGTGAGGAGCAATTCTGGGCTCAAAAATCTAGGGTCAATTGGCTTAAGCATGTGGACAAGAACACTAGATTTTTTCATGCAGCTGTTTGTAATAGAATGAAAATAAATTTTATTTCCTCTTTGAAAAATTAAACTCTAATAGTTGGTGTTATTCTCTTAAAGATATTTTTGATGTGTTTGTCTCATACTACTCTGATTTGTTTGCTTCTTCATGTTCTCTTTGTGATATTGAAAGAAATTTGACATGCTGCAACCGAGAATCTCCCAGAAATGAACCAGAATTTGATGTTGCCTATCACTGAAAAAGAAGGAAAAAAAAGCTATTTTTGGAATGAAAACTCAGTCTACCCCTGGAGCAGATGGTATGAACCCTATTTTCTACAAAACATTTTTCACATTATTAAAGGGGATCTCTTAAACATGAGTGAAGGCTTCTTAGATTCTGGTAGAATGCTTAGGGAGATGAACCAAACCTGTATTTCCTTAATCCCTAAGCATCGTGCTGCTAATGAAGTTCATCACATCAGGCATACTAGTCTTTGTAATGTCTCTTACAGAATCCTATCAAAAATCCTTTCTAACCGTATGAAAGCTACATTACCTTCCTGCATTAGTCATAGCCAATTTATCTTTGGGAGGTACATCACATATTCTTTCTCTTGAGATTCGTAAGAAAAATGGTAAATATAGCTTTATGGGCCAAAAAATTGATATGGCTAAAGCCTTTGTTAAGGTTGAAAGGCAAAACATTAGATTTGTAATTGAGAAAATTGTATTTTGTAAAGATTGGGTAGATAGAGTTAACGTGTGTGTGCAAACTTCTACTTTCTCCTTTATTACAAATGGGGTTAAAACTGGATTTACCCTTCAAGAGGGATAAGGCAGGGAGATCCCCTATCTTCTTATGTTTTTCTCTTATGTGTTGACGGTTTGACTTTGTTACTTGATGATGATGAGAGAAAGGGCTTGCTTCAGGGAATTAAAATTTCAAGATCTGCTCCTTCCATATCCCGCGTATTTTTTGCTGATGAAAGCCTTATTGTTTGTAAAGCTGACCCTAGTTCTGATGCTACCCTAGCCACAATTTTGGATACTTACCAATCTTGTTCTAGCTAGCTGGTTAATTTTTAGAAATCTCGGGTCCTTTTAGTACCAATACTCGCAAACATTTAAAGCAAAGTATTATTAATATTTTTAATGGTATATTTGTTGTTTCTTACAGTAAATACTTGGGGCTTCCTCTGCTTATTGGTAGGTCTAAAAAGGATACCTTCTCTTACATAAAGAATAAGGTGTCTTCTAAACGTTACTCTTGGAGAAATAACCTGCTTAGTAAAGGATGGAAAAAGGTTTTTATTAAACATGTGATCACTATGATTACTTCTTACCTTATGTCTGTATTCAAGATGCCTAAAAGTCTATGTAAGGAACTTTGTACTATTACAGAAAACTTTTGGTGGAATAATGATTGAGGCACCAAAAATGGCATCCATTGGCTATGTTGGAAAAAAATGTGTAAGGTTAAGGGCCTTGGGGGTTGAGTTTTAGAGATCTGAAGTCCATAAATTATGCATATATTTCCAAGCAGGTTTGGAGATTTCTGAAAAACCCTAGTTGCACCTTTCAAAAAAAAAAAAAAAAAACCTAGTCTCCTATTGTCTAAAGTCCTATAAGCTAGATATTTCCCTCACTCCTTAATTCGGAGGCTAATAACAATTCCCGCTCCTACTAAGTCTGGAAAAGTTTTGTTGTTGTTCTCCCTCTTTTCAAAGGTGGATCAGCTGGAGCATTGGTTGTAACGCCCCGTTCCTGGACACCGAGTCCTTATTCGGAAAAGGCAAGTTCAGCATGCATAATATTAAATAAATCTAATATTACACGTAAGCCTCTACTACGTCGTATCAAACAAAAGCAAACGGAAGCAAAAACTCGGGTAAATTTTTTCCTCAAATAGCCAACAATAGAAAATCAATAACTAAAGAAGGAAATGTAACATTTATTACATTGGAAGAGAAACCAACGAAATCTAAAACGTACGAATCCTCAAATTAAAAGTAAATTACAAGGTTCTCAACAACTTCCAAGTCTAAGAAATAAATAAAACATAAATAATGAAACTCTTCAACTTCGGCGTCCTTAAACGTCGTCATCGAAGTCCTCCTCGAACTCTGAATTTACCTGTTCGTCTTCTCTCCCCAAAACACATAAATAAACAAGCATTTGAGGTAAGTACATTGTACAAAGTAAGAAGTAGAAGCTACAATTTAATTAAGGTTATTATTAAAAGATTATCTTGGTGAGACCGACTCAATCTAGGGTTCACTTCATGCCCATCGACACATCATGACTATAAGTTTCTAACTTAGCTTATCTTTGTTACATCATTACTCAAGGACACAATGCATGGTGAAAATTCCACCACGAGATATACTTGCCAACTACGGTGATTAGCACCGGTAGTCCCGGGATCTCCCCGGTATGCATATACGTTTGATGGATTTCCTCCACTACCCTTCAACCTTTTGAGCTAGTAGCGTTGTCCACATCTTATGAACGTATCACATCGCCGATTTGAATCAGTGCCTAACGGAGAATAAGTGACGTTTTAGCTTTTATCTACACATATGTAATTATTAATATGAATTAACTAACCACCTAAGTGTTTTCAAAATAAACTCACCTTAACAACTCTACTCCCTTACTTAGATAGCTAGATGTCACAACTTAACAATTACACAGACATTGATGAACTCTAGTTCATCAAAGCACGAGCCCTTTCATGCCCTTCTGACGGATCCGAACTTCTACTCCCTTTAAGAGTACATTCGGTGTTTTAACTGAACGAATCAGAAGTTCAATCGAAGCTTGTTTATGTTTACTTAATGTTATTTGATCATGAAACAATGTTTAAAATTCAAAACATAGCTTAAAATATCATTATATAGAAATCTGGTGCAATGCGTGTGCATTTCCTATGGATGCGTATGCATTCCTTATGCTGAAACCAACTAGAAACTTTCTGTTTATGCAATGCGTGCGCATTGTGCTTAATGCGTACACATTCCAAGACCAGAACCTAAGCTGAAACTCTCTGTTTGTTCGATGCGTGCGCATTCTTATGAATGCGTACGCATTCCTCATCCAGTAAGCATCCTGTACTACTCTGGACCAGCAATGCGTGCGCGCATTGCTCGAATGCGCGCACGCATTCGGCGTCGAAGCTAAACTGCGCAATCTCAGAGCGAGGATGCGTGCGTATGATTTGGGCAATGCATACGCATCTTGCATAGAAAAACCCTAAAAATCTGATTTTTCATTTCTTAACAATCTCTACCCGATTCAAAACATATTGTACGTGAAAGATAGCAGAAAAACATAACTTTCACAGATCCTATCTTCCCTTAATCCCTGATCAACATCTAAGCTTAAAACTTGATACAAAACGCATCAAAACATGATCTAATCTACTCTAAACCACAATTAGATTGTAGAAAGAACTTCTTACCTTTAGCAAGCTTATTCCCAGTCCAAGAACTCAGAAAAACAGTAGCTAAAACCGATATTTTCTACATAAAAACATGTGATAAATTCAAACTTAAATTTAGAGTCAATCACATGCTTCTAAACGAATAAAACTACGAATTGATGAGTTTGAATCCCTCAAACTCAAAGAAGAACAAAATTAGGGCTTACACATACCTTGAGAAATCTGCAACTTTCTGATTTCAAAACGTTGCTCTCTTCACAACGATTCCGGCGCTCTACTCTGATCTGAAAACCGTTAAGAATTGACTTAGCAATCGATGGAGGCCTCTTAGCCCCAATCTTGCTCTCACACACGCAGAAGACAAGTTTGGGGGGGGGGGGGGGGTGAAAAATCTGATTAAAAGATTAATGGGCTGATTAGGTTAGTTTTTCCTTAAATAGGAAAATTTCACAATTACCTAATTTAAATGATTTTCCTTAATCACCCTTTTCTAAAATCAGATTTCCTTCCTTAATATATACATATATATATATCTCAAAAATATATATTTAAATATCAAAATAATTAAACTCTGAACAAAAGGAACCGAACCCAATATTTCGTTTTCACAAAATGACACGTCTGCCATTTCCCGAAAATCGGAATATTACATTGGTAGTGGCACTGATGTCAAAATATGGGAGGAAACTGGCTACCTAAAAACCCTCATAAAATTCCTATGACCCCTACTTTAAATTCTTGTGATACCTTTTGGGTAAGTGGTCTTACTAAGAATGGTTCTTGGGATGAAAACAAGGTTAAGGCTATTTTTTGGCTAGTAGATTCTCATCAAATCCTGTCCTTGACTTTGACTTATTGTAGTACTAAGGATAATATCTTTTGGTGACCCTCTAATAGTGATTCTTTTACCTTGAAATCTGCTTACTTCTATTTTTGTTTTTTGACAAACTTAATCAGGACACTATTAGAGATACTGCTCATCATAATTGTAATTCTTTGATGACGGTCAATTTGGTATCATATTTTACCATCAACATACCCCGGATTTGCATTCTGAATGGTGATAATATGTATGAAATCATAGGTTAATTAGCTAAATGTGATTAAGTCATGTCCGGGGTGACTAAATTGGTATTATGCGTACTAACCGTGTAATTTTTTTTATGCGGTTATATGCCGAAAATATAAGCTACTATATGTGTTATGGTTTTACTGATAAATGAACGAGTGTTTGAATCATCATTTGAGCTGAATATGAGAGTCAATTGATATAGAAGTGAACGGAGCCTAAGGTAAAAGTGTTTCGAGCGAAGATATTGGACCCGAGAACTGGATTGGTGATCTTGCAACATTTTTTCGGGATACTTATAAGACGACTTGGGCTTGGACTTCCACATGAAAGTTTTAGGGCTTGAAACGAGAATTCCAACGCACTTTGCATCACCCTAATTAGAGTTACGTAAGCCATGTATTGGTCCAAATACCGAAGCTCAACGCCGGCAATAGCGAACCCACTCTAGCAATTGCGAGCCCTGGGAAATCCGGCCTCGGGTTTCCAGAAGCTTCCAAGTTAAGGCGGCAATGAAAAAGGACAAAATTCCCTCTCAATTGCGAGCACTCCACCGCCATTGCAAGCATTCTAGAAGCCGCATAAACGCGTTTTTTTGTCCTCCAAGTATTAGGTTTTCCCTTAGGTCAGTTTATACACCTTATATAAGGCCATCAGAGCTGCGAATTTGTAATCACCCATTCAATAATCCATTCTCTCATTCATTCAAAGATCTATTTATCAAATGGATACAATGTAGTCTTTTGGTGATTAAAGTCTTTTTTCTTTTCTTCTTTTCTTTTCTTGCAAATGAGTCATGAGTCTTTCATTACTGAATTGTGCTTGGTTTCTGTTCTTCGCTAATCAGTCCAATTGCAGGTGTGGAAGTGAATTGAGGGGTGAGAACGTGATTTGTACCATGGTATGTCCTGCTTCAATGTTTAATTTCGTAACTTAGATTTGATCTTGTTTTCATGACAGATCTAGACTATGCTTGCATCTAATCAACTATGAATTAATTAAACGAACCTCAATCCTGATTATTCGATTTGCTAATATGAAAACACAGGATTAACGGTTGCATCCTCTCGCAATAGCGATGGTCTATAGCGCAATTGTGAGATACCTAATTAACCGTAAATCTGTGGTTCGGCATCAGCTACATTGATCGACAATATTAATTTACATGTTCTTAGCCTAATCTCCTAATTTCATGTCATCGTAAAATAACATGAAGGACTTACAAGATGAAGCGCTAGTTTGGACATCGTCTAGATCAATCCTTAGGAACAACAAGTCATTGTCAATAGTTGTCTAGGGAGGTTCTCGGTCTTGAGCCATTACTTTCTAGAACTTACTGCGTGTGGGTTAATACAAACATGTAAGGAAGTTAACCGCACATAGACGTTTACTGTCCATCCCATGGAAGTAAACGAGGTTAGGAGACTGCACCCGTAGCTAAATTACACATACGGATAGGAATACGAATTAAGGGGAGATTAGTTGTGAATAGTTTGGTTAGTGTCTTTTCAATATATAATCGATTCTTGGTTTATTTACATCCCTTTTATTTACTATGTATTTATGTTGGTCGATGACAACCCCTTCCGTTTGACCTATGAATTGTGGTTATGTTTAACTTAATCTAAATAAAAGTCTCTGTGGGATCGACCATGACTCACCTTGCTATACTACGATTGACCTTGCCCTCTTGCTAGTATCAGTGACTTACGCGCGATCATATTTTAGATGTCGTTTCCGGATGATCACACTGAAATTAGTACTCAAAACTATACCATTATTTAACCTAATTTATGCTCAACTGATAAGAGATAGTTGGATTATTGTATGAAATCCAGGTCAATTGCCTAGTGTCGGTTCCTTTGTTGTCGATTCTGCATTTATATATTTTACCCCATGAATATGGTACTATTCCATCTTGTTTTGTGTACTTTTTAGGTATACCATATTTGGAGCTGAATAAGAGACGATCCTAATCACGTGCAATGCACTTACTAGAAATAGGACTAGGTCTATCATAGTAGTGTACTGAGGAGTCAAAATTGAATCCCACAGAGACTCGTAAGTATGCAAATTAATCAAGATTGAGTTGCCACAATAACGGTCTACGACCAACTATAATATAGGAAGGAGTAAAGTGGTGACTGTTGGTCCCTTGGAAATGCTAACACAAGTTTAGAGGGTGGGGTGAATAAACTTGTCTCCAAAAACTTTCCCTAAGCTGGATTTTAAACAAATTATGGTTCAGTTAAAACTTGTGTGGAGTTAAGCTGACTGAGTTGAGTTTAAGTCAAACTGACTTAATTAACCAAAACTGAGTCAACCGGCAGCGGATATGATTCTAGCCTTTTTCTTGATCTTGTTATTCTTTTTTGAAAACTGAGTGTGGTAAACTGAATTCTGATGAATGTCAGTTTGTGAACAGTATAACAATCAATTATCAAAATGCTATAAGTAAATGCTGAGTAAATAAATGCATAAAGTAAATAGGGCAAATATTATAGAGATTCCAGGTGGTGTAATCATGTACGTCCTCTCTTCCCCTGTAGTGTGGAGGAAAATTCCACTAGAACTTCTTGAGGTGAACTGTTACAAAAAGTCCTAAACAATAGTCCTTGGCTAATCCCTAGCTTCACTATCTAAACAGTTGTAGAACAGGTAGAATTGATGTTCTTCAATTGCTTGAACACTGGTCCTTAGAGGGTTGAAATTGCCTCTTCACCAGCTACCACCACCACAAACTGATCCGCCTGATATGCTGTAATAACCGGCCCATGACAAAACCTTCCTGGTTTGCTTCACAGTCTAAACCTTTGATATAGAATCAAGGTTGGATTAAGAATCAATGAATTGATTCTTGTTTGTGGTTCTTCAAAGTGTCTGATTCTTGATAAATTCTTGGTAGCTTGAACAATTGAAGAAATTCTTGATATGATCTTGTTATAGCGCAGAGATGATAGCAATTTGAGTAATAAGACTAATGCACAAATATGCTTGTAAATCTGTTAAAAATTTGTGTGTAACCCTTGGTGCAAAGTCCTCTATTTATAGTGTGAGGTCCAACATTCATTTGGCTTGAATTCGAATTGTATCAACGTCTATCATGTAACGGATATATTTTCTGACCGTTCTGCTTTGTCAGTAACTCATGTAATAAAATTGCTTCCTTTATAACGTTCGACTGTACTATCAGTTTATCGGATGACTGACATATAAAACTGAGTTTCCTTATCAGTTTTATACTGAGATTAACACTTGTCGATTTCTTGGTCGACTTGAAGCATTAACTGAGATTTTACTCATCTTTAAATATCAAGACTCGCTTTTTCATCGATTATAATTGACTTAATCGAGTACACCATGACTCATTATCATCTAAGAATTCATTGTCCTTATGATTCTTAGGTCTTCATACAAGATCCATAAAGTCGATTCAGTCACCACAATCTTGCTCGAAGTCTAACTTCTGAGCCTCGACGTAGTCTTCATAAGCGAGTTTGATCCTCGGTTCTTCAATCTTCTATAACTGAGTCTGTGACCCTCAGTTCTTCAGTTCTTTTGAATAAGCCAACTGAGTTTGTAACCCTCAGCGAACTTATCTTCTTCAGTTTCATATAGGTGTAGTCTGAGTCAGTTTGTTTATCATGATGATTTCCAGTTTTCTAAACGACTTCCAGTTTTCAGTTTTACGACACACTAACTATTAAAGTGCTTGTCTGATGTAACCTATACAAATAGCAGACTGTAGTAAAGCCTAAACATTTAGTTCAAGACATCTTTTAGCTTTTCACTATAACAGCTAGCTTCAGCACTTCATCAATTAAGGTAGTACTTTGAATAATATGATGAATTATCATCAAAACATAAATTTTATTTCCAACAATTTCCCATTTTTTATGATGCCAAAACTCTCCCTAAAATAAAAGCTTAAAGATCAAAACAATGTAAAACAATGTATAATCTAGAAAACTGGATTTCATTAGAATGAGCAAAAACTGGAATAGTTACATTTTGTCCAAACAATTGTGATTAAAGACTAAGCTTTTTCTTAACTGAAATAAACATCTTCTCCTTGTCATACAGACGATATTCATTTTTGGCTTGGTGTCTTCCTTTGAAAATGTCCTGTTGTAGTAAACTTGACTTCCTTCTTTCCATCTTCTCCATAGATGTAGCTTTGGTAAGTCTGATTCTTTCAAGTAGTATTTTTCAAATTTGACTACATCAGCTTTCATTTGTTCAGGCTTGTCTTTAATATTCCGTTTGTCATCAATCCTCTGATTTTTCTTATATTGTGCCATTTTCTGCTTTGAGAATATATCAGATAAAAAGTAGTTTAAGGATTCCTCAATTGTCTTGTCCTTGCACTTGGCTTTGATAGGATTGTGATCTTTGACAAACTGCATCCACAGATCTTTTGTAAGAGTAGCTCTCCATTCTCCTGGTTGACTTTATTTCGCAATGAGCTGCTCATCAGTTAGTTCTTTCCTTAAGAACTTTGGATCTGATTTGTATCTTAGCAATTCTTCTTCAAGTCGCTTCATCTCTTTAAGTAAATTCAGCTTTTCTTCTTCAGCTTCCCCCTTTTGGCATCATATAACTGATCTACCAAAGCATGGGTTGCCTGTTGATCGGCTGATATACGTTGCTGAGAAGTAATTACTTCCTTAAGTTGAGTTTCTAACCCGTAGATATGCTGATTCATGTGCCAATAAGCCTGAGCATGAGTTTCTCGATCTACCGCGGTTGAGTCTTCTAGTTTATGTTTTAGTAACAGAATTTCTGAAGCATAACTTGAACTGGATTTATGGATCATCTCTAGTCTAGCATGAACTGAGAAATCTGTTCTAGTTCTATAATCGAGATATCCAGAAATATTTGATAGAAGGCCATTTTGTTCATCCTTGTGACTGAGCGCAATCTTCAAATTTTCATGAACTTTGGCCAATTCATCCTTTGTTAGGATGTCAGAAGGATCATAGGTCATTTCAGGTTGATCCTTGGGCTGAGTGATGTCTTTAATAATCATCAGTTGTCGATTATCAGTTGCATCAGCTTCTTGCTGAGTGTCAGTTGTCTGTTTTCCAACTTGCACATCTTCTTGCTGACTTACAGTTTGTGTGGCTGGAGGTTGAGGTTGAACTTCTGAATGCAGAACTGCAGTTACATCAACTTTTTTTCTTGTATGATCATCTTCATCATCATCCTTTTTCTTTGAACTTTCTTTGGGAGCAGAGGATGTGACTGATTCTCTCCTTTGAGCTAGTTCAGTAAACCTCTTAAAGCAGTTTTCTAGAAACCTTGATATAGGAAATAAAGAATATAAATCTTCGATTTCCAATTTCTCTAAGAGTAACTTCTCTTCATTCTGTAGACTAGCATCACGAGAATCCTCTGGTTGAAGCTTCATCTTCATTAGTCTGACAATCTTATCAGCTTCAAAAACTGGGGCCAATTTTATCCCTATATCTTCAGTTGTCGGTTGTTGTTGGTGTTCCCCCTCAGTTGGTGCTGTCATACTTGAGGTTGATGGGTATAAACATTTTACAACTGATCTTTCTTGCACTGTGTCTACCATTCGCTTGATTCCTCTATGTTCAGCTTCCTGCTGAGTCACAGTCTTCTGACTCGCTTCAGGTTGGGAAGTTGTTCTGGTTTTTGCTGCGATTTCCTTTGTAGTTTCAGATTCCCTTGCGTGCTTCCCTTCCTTGAGTCTTTCCAGGTAGAATTGGATGATTCCACTGAGTGTTTTCTTGATCGAAATCTGTGATTGCTGTCCTTCGACTTGGCTCTCAGTACCTTTGTCCAATTCGGCTAAATGTCGCTTTATCGATTGACTACTTAACCTGCCCAATTGAATTCTACTTCATCCCAAATTATGTTCATCAGATAAATGTTCTCTTCGGATAGTGTACTGACTCCATTAGATTTTCCAATCACATGTTTGCTGAGCCATCAGCTGAGGTGCGTAAATTCTGGCTTGATATTGCCAACATGACTATCAACTTTGACTGGTTCCTTAGAGAAGGTAAGTTTCTTCATAAAAGCTTCTTTTTGCAAAGGTAGAGTAGCCAAATCTATTGATGTCATAGATGAATCCTTGAACCCGAATAATGACTTCACAACTCTTTCATTTATAACAATACGATCTCCACGGACTGTAGTGATCAGAGAGTTTCTTACCAATCGCATGTTCTCCCAAAATTGTAGAATCCCTTATCTATCTCGTGGTTCGTTGAATTTGACTTCTAGGAGATTCATGAGACCTGGTTGTTTCTCGATTTTATCACAAATCCAACTTGCTAACAGAGTGTTGTTGCACATTGCTTCATAGATATTAAATGAAAATTCATCTAACTCTGTGATCAATCTTTCTTGTTTTGATTTGTCTGAAGTGGCCATATTTTGGTGTGAACGCAAAGATAAATTGATTTTGAAGAGTCTGATTCTGTTTTTAGGAGAGAGATGAAGAGTTTGAAATTTGATTGGAAATAATGTGAACGAGGGTTGAATAAATAAGTAGGATATTTTGGCAGTTGAGTAGTACAACTTTTCAAATTCCATGATGGTTTGGGTAACCAAAGTATGCACTGTTCTGACAGTCATGGGGTGTACACGCAATATTCTGACAAAAGGAACTGTAGTAATTAAATGCGATATAACCATCGTTGCTTTTATCTTATCAATCCTTGACTTAAGTTGACTGAGATAGAAACTGAGACTAACATCAGTTTGTAGATATAACTTTCAGTTTTCGTCAAATTAGTCAGTTTCAGTGACGTCTGTCAGTTTCAGTTTTAGTTGATCAGTTTGAAATTATTGATGTCAATGATTAATCTGTTATGTGAGCGCACCCATCATAACAAAGATTAATCCCCTTGACGAATTTCTGGCTTAACTGATTTCAACTGACTTTGATTATCCCTAATTCAGTTCTTAGTTTGGCAAATCTGTCTTTGTCCAATGGCTTTGTAAATATATCTGCCAACTGATCTTCAGTAGGTACATAAAGAACTGTGATATCCTTTTTCTCTGCATGGTCTCTTATGAAGTGGTGACGCACATCAATGTGCTTTGTCCTTGAGTGTAAAACTGGATTATCAGTGATTGCAATTGCACTTGTGTTATCACACATTATGGAAATCATTCCTTCTTTTATCCCATAATCTCTTAATTGCTGTCTAATCCATAAAACTTGAGCACAACAACTTCCAGCTGCTATGTATTCGGCTTCAGCTGTAGAAGTTGAGATTGAGTTTTGCTTTTTGCTGAACCATGACACAAGTCTATTTCCTAGTAACTGACATGTGCCTGATGTGCTTTTTCTGTCCACTTTGCATCCAGTATAATCTGAGTCTGAATAAGAAATTAGCTTGAATTCTCCTTCTCTTGAATACCAAATTCCAACTCCATCTGTGTCTTTCAGATATTTCAATGTTCTTTTCACAACTGTGAGATGACTTTCTTTTGGTTTTGACTAAAATCGTGCACATACACCAACAGTAAATGATATGTCTGGCCTACTTGCTGTAAGATAAAGTAAGCTTACATTCATCCTTCTGTAAAGTGTTTGATCAACGTCTTTGCCTTCTTTGTCTTCATCTAATCTGATGTTGGTTCCCTTTGGTGTAAAGATTCCAGTTGATTTTTCCATACCAAACTTTTTGATAAGTTCTTTTGTATACTTGGTTTGGTGAATGAAAATTCCATCATCTAATTGTTTAACTTGTAATCCAAGGAAGTAATTCAATTCTCCCATCATACTCATTTGGAATTTTCTTTTCATCAAACTTGCAAATTTCTCACATAATTGTTCATCTTCCGATTCAAAAATGATGTTGTCAACATAAATTTGAACAAGTAGAGTATTTTCACCATTTTTCATTCTGAATAAAGTTTTGTCTATAGTCATTTTGATAAATTCATTATCCACTAGAAACTGAGACAAGGTTTCATACCAAGCTCTTGGTGCTTGTTTTAGTCCATAAAGAGCTTTCTTTAGTTTGAAAACTTTATCAGCTTGATCTCTGATCTCAAATCCAGGTGGCTGTTAAACATATACTTCTTATTCAAGAATTCCATTTAAAAATGCACTTTTAACATCCATCTGGTAAACTTTGAATTTCTTATGAGCTGCAAAGGAAAGAAATAATCTGATTGCTTCTAATCTTGCAATTGGTGCGTTGGTTTCATCAAAGTCTATGCCTTCTGCTTGAAAGTATCCCTTAGCTACAAGTCTAGCTTTGTTTCTGAAAACCCATTTGCTTCCTATGATATTGACATGAGCTGGTCTTTCTACCAATTCCCATACTTGATTTCATTCAAACTCGTTCAGTTCTTCTTGCATAGCTAATATCCAATCTGGGTCTTTCAAAGCTTCTTCTATTTCCTTAGGTTCAGATTGTGATAGGAAACATGCGATCATTGCATCTAGTTGATGTCTTGTTCGAACGCCAGTTTGAGTATCACCAATTACTTGTTCTTCAGGGTGATCTCTCATCCATTGATACGTGGGTGTCTGTATCAAAGGGTTTATATCTTGTTCGACCGGTTCTTCAGGAACTGGTTCTTGAATTTCTTCAGTTGGATGTAGTTCAGGTGTGGTTTGTTGAGTAGTTTGAAACTGTGACTGATTTGGATCTGAACATTCTGAAATTTGCAGTCTCCCAATATCAACAATAACTGGTTCTGGCAAGACTGGTAATCGAGGCGAAAGCGGGTTTCAGTGCTGTCTTCGTTGTTTCATCGAGGAAGTTTGGTTCATCAAATACCACGTGAATTGATTCTTCATGCTTGAGTGTCCTTTTGTTTAATTCGCTAAAAGCTTTGCTGACACTTGAGTAGCCCAGAAAAATTCCTTCCTCAGCTTTGTGCTGAAAAACATGAAGTTGATCTTTCCCATTGTTGTGTATGAAACATTTGCTTTCAAAAGCATGAAAGTAGGAAACATTTGGTTTTCTTCCATTCCAAATTTCATAAGGAGTCTTCTCATGTCTTTTGTTCATGAGAGCTCTGTTTTGTGTATAACAAGCTGTGTTAACTGCTTCTGCCCAATATCTTTCAGGTAGTTTAGCTTCACAGATCATAGTCCTTCCTGCTTCTTTGAGTGTTCTGTTCATTCTTTCAGCTACACCATTCTGTTGAGGTGTTCCTGTGGCATCCAGTTGGTGTAAAACACCATTCTCTTCACAATATTCAATAATCACACTGTTGAGGAATTCAGTTCCCTTATCTGATCTTATTTTCACAACTGATACTCCTTTCTGATTCCGAAGTCTCTTGAGTAATTCTGTAAGTCTTTGCTTAGTTTCACTTTTCTTGGTTAAGAAAATTACCCAAGTGTACCTTGAAAAATCATCTACTACTACCAATGTATACTTCTTTCCACTGATACTAATTGGTGTAATAGGCCCAAATAAATCCATGTGTAATAACTCCAGATGTCTAGTTGTTGAATGCTGAAACTTGGTCTTGAAACTTGCTTTAGTTTGCTTTCCTTGTTGACAAGCGTCACATAAGCTGTCTTTCTTACATGATATTTCCGGTAGTCCAATGACTAATTGTTTCTTAACAAGTGTGTTGATGTCATCAAAGTTGAGATGACTCAGTTTCTTGTGCCATAACAAACTGATTTCCGATTTGGTATGCACAAGCAAACAAGTTTCAGCAACGGCTGTTGTCCAGTCTACTACATACATATTTTCTTTTCTTCTTCTGGCTAAAACAACTTGATAAGCTGATTCGCTGACGACAACGCAGAAGTCTTTGTCAAAAGTAACTTTGTACCTCATATCACAGAATTGACTGGTGCTGAGTAGATTGTAGTGTAATCCTTCTATATAAGATACATTCTTGATTGTAAGTCCATTTCTGATTAAGGTACCATATCCTTTGGTGTATCCAGGTTTGTCTTTACTTCCAAAATTAACCTTTGGTCCATCTTTTGCAATAATATTACTGAGACAATCTTTGCTCTTTGTCATATGCCTAAAGCAACCACTATCAAAGTACCATATGTCCTGCAATAGAAATTAAATAATTTTAGCTACCCAATTTGGTTTGGGTCCATGAGGGTCAGTTGTCAATACAACTCTGGGGATATATCCTTTAGATATTCTTCGGATATTGTTGCACTTGTTTTCATATATGTAAGCCACACTCCCATAGTGTCTATGTTTGGATTGTGTCTTATTTATATGATCTCTCAGATCTTTTGACTGAAATTTATTTCCATCAAACTTTCTATTAAAACTTGAATAATAACCATCATTCCTTTTGTACTGAGATCTGGATTGATCTTGGTACTGAGGCTTTTGCTGAGAACTGCGTTTAGCTCTCTGCTGATTTTTGAACTGAGACTTGTGATAAGTTCTCTGTCTGGAATGAATGTCATTGTTAGTTTTATTAGTAGGTGCAGTAAAATTCCAATCATCATCAGTGGGATATAATCTTTCTTTTCCCTAAATGTGTGAATCTTTGAATGATTGACATTCTCGGATTTACTTTGATTGTAATTTTTCTGGTTCTTGACTTGATTGGTTTTTGTGGACCTGGTAGTTGATTTCCCAGTTTGGTTTTCTTGAGATACAGCTGATTTACCATTTGGTTTACCCTTGTTGGTAAATCCAGTTGTTTTCTTAGAAAACTGATTTGTCCTATGTGATACTGGCTTTACTGATTCAACAATTTTCTCAGTTTGAGGAAGTTGTTCAGCTACAAACTTAATACTAGTTTTGGTACTAGGTTTGGTAGCTTTGCTGGTTCCATTCTTAGAAGATTGCTGGGTATCAAATCCTAAGCCCGTCTTGTCTCCATACGGTTTACCTGATTTGAATCCAGTAACTGAACTTGATTGAGCAAATGATTCAATTCTTTGCGCCGATGCGAGAGGTCGAGGTGAATCTTTTCTTTATCGATTTTAGTCAGTTTCAACATTTTTATTTCAGACTTCAATCTTTCAACTTCAAGAATTAGATTCTCTTTCTCAGCTTTAATTGATTCATAACCAGCTTGAATAATTACTAGCTGATTCATCAATTCGTCAAGAGTTTCTTCTAATTCTAGATTTTTTGGATTGGAGTCGTGAAATCGAAGAACATGCATTTTGCATGGAAATTTGAGTGAGGAATATTTAGAATTGGATTCACATACCTCATTTGGATCTTCCATGTGTGCCATTAAAGTCGTGTCATCGATAGTCTTTCAAGATTACCGACCATAATCTAACTCATCTCCAGCAAGAAGTTCTCTTCTACCAATTCTTCTTGGTGGAGTCTTCTTGGTCAGTTCTAAACATTCAGCTTTGTAATGTCCAGGTTTCTTGCAGTTGAAACCGAGATATTCATCATCTTTTCTTTTCTCAGGAGTCCTCTTGATGAACTTCTGAGTGACTGGGTGTCCACTCTTCATTCTTCGAATTCTGTTCATCATTAGAGCCATCTGTTCTTCCATTTCATCCAATTCATGAAGATTGCTTGATGAGTTCTCTTGAATGTCATTTGATGCTACTGCAAGTACTGTGGTCTTTGGTTCCTCCAAAGCTTTGATTATTGCAGTTGTGCTTGTAAAATCTTCGCTAAATTCATAAGCTTTCAAGTCTGATAAGATTTTGAATAAATCCTCTATGTCAAGTCTTCAGATTCTTCCATAGCAGTGACTTTCATTTTCCAGCACATTGGTAATGCCTTCAAGATTCTTGTGTTTATAACTTTCTTTGAGTACTCAATCTTGAGTAGATCTAGTTCATCCATGATAGCACTGATTCTTGTTTCCATTTGGTCAATGGTTTCTCCAGATTTCATCTTGAAATTCTCAAAATTTTGTTTTGCAACAGAAATTTTATTTTCCTTGATTGAATCTGTTCCTTCACAAACAAGTTGTAGTTTGTCCCACATTTCCTTGGCAGTTGTGTATTCTTTCACCTTTAAGTACATGTTGCTGTCAAGAGTTTTGAGGATAAAATCCATAGCAACATTGTTGAGATTGTTTCGCTTGCGATCATCACTGGTCCCATTGGATTTGGGTTTTGTAACTCAAACTTGCTCTCCACCAACAGTTTGCATGTGAGTGATCTAGATTGGTCCATCAGTGAGTACATCCATCATTTCATCATGAGTAGCTGCTAGAAAAGCCTGTATACGACGTTTATATTCGTCAAATCTGTCCATGTTGCACATAAGCATCTGTCTCGCATATTGATTGTTATCCGTTGTGATTGAGTGAAGATAGATAGTAAAATAAGTGGAACTGAGCTTTCAAATGAGAACAACTAGAGGAGATAATATAGCAAGTGATATCTTGTCAAATAAACACTACTCTGATACCAATTGTTGGTCCCTTGGAAAGGCTAACACAAGTTTAGAGGGGGGTGAATAAACTTGTCACCAAAAACTTTCCCTAACCTGGATTTTAAACAAATTATGGTTCAGTTAAAACTTGTGTGGAGTTAAGTTGACTAAGCTGAGTTTAAGTCAAACTGACTTAACCAAAACTGAGTCAACCGGCAGCGGATATGATCCTAGCCTTTTTCTTGATCTTGTTATTCTTTTATGAAAACTGAGTGTGGTAAACTGAATTCTGATGAATGTCAGTTTGTGAACAGTATAACAATCAATTATCAAAATGCTATAAGTTAATGCTGAGTAAATAAATGCATAAAGTAAATAGGGCAAATATTATAGAGGTTCCAGGTGGTGTAATCATGTACGTCCTCTCTTCCGCTGTGGTGTGGAGGAAAATTCCACTAGAACTTCTTGAGGTGAACTGTTACAAAAATTCTTAAACAATAGTCCTTGGCTAATCCCTAGCTTCACTATCTAAATAGTTGCAGAACAGGTAGAATTGTTGTTCTTCAATTGCTTGAACACTGGTCCTTAGAGGGTTGAAATTGCCTCTTCACCAGCTACCACCACAAACACAGTCTGCCCGACTGCCTGTAACAAATGTCCTTGACAAAACCTTCCTGGTTTTCTTCACAGTCTAAACCTTTGATATAGAATCAAGGTTGGATTAAGAATCAATGAATTGATTCTTGTTTGTGGTTCTTCAAAGTGTCTGATTCTTGATAAATTCTTGGTAGCTTGACACTTGAAGAAATTATTGATATGATCTTGTTATAGCGCAGAGATGATAGCAATTCGAGTAAAAGACCAATGCACAAATATGCTTGTAAATCTGTTAAAAATTTGTGTGTAACCCTTGGTGCAAAGTCCTCTATTTATAGTTTGAGGTCCAACGTTCATTTGGCTTGAATTCGAATTGTATCAACGTCTATCTTGTAACGGATATATTTTCTGACCGTTCTGCTGTGTCAGTAACTCATCCAATAAAATTGCTTCTTTTATAACGTTAGACTGTACTATCAGTTTATCGGATGACTGACATATAAAACTGAGTTTCCTTATCAGTTTTATACTGAGATTAACACTTGTCGCTTTCTTGGTGACTTGGAGCATTAATCGAGATTTTACTCTTCTTTAAATATCAAGACTCGAGCTTTTCATCGATTATAATCGACTTAATCGAGTACACCATGACTCATTATCTTCTAAGAATTCATTGTCCTTATGATTCTTAGGTCTTCATACAAGATCCATAAAGTCGATTCAGTCACCACAATCTTGCTCAAGTCTAACTTTCTGATCTCGACGTAGTCTTCATAACTGAGTTTGATCCCTCAGTTCTTCAATCTTCTATAACTGAGTCTATGACCCTCAGTTCTTCAGTTCTTTTGAATAAGCAGACTGAGTTTGTAACCCTCAGTGAACGTATCTTCTTCAGTTTCATATAGTTGTAGTCTGAGTTAGTTTGTTTATCATGATGATTTCCAGTTTTCTAAACGACTTCCAGTTTTCAGTTTTATGACATACTAACTATTACAGTGCTTGTCTGATGTAACCTATACAAATATCAGACTCTAGTAAAGCCTAAACATTTAGTTCTAGACATCTTTTAGCTTTTCACTATAACAGCTAGCTTCAGCACTTCATCAATTAAGGTAGTACTTTGAATAATTATGATGAATTATAATCAAAACATAAATTTTATTTCCAACAGTGACAATAAACAAACAAGATTATGCAAGTTCAAACAGAGCACACAAGTGTTTCTAATGTATTAGTCTAATTATGAGTTATTAGTTATTCCCCCATAACATGCATTAGTCATCCCCGTTGGTAAATTATAATTCGTTGTCAACTACGGGTACAATCTCTTAACCCTATCTACTTTCATTGTAAGGACATCATACAATCTATGTGCAACTAACTTCCTTTGTTGGTTGTATTAGTTCACATGCATTAAGTTTTAGAGTTGCCGGCTTAAGACCGAGAACCTCCCTCGGCAGCTATCGACTATGACTAGCACGTTCCTAAGGATCCATCAAGACAATGTCCAAACTAACACTTCACTAACAGTCCTTCATGCTAATTTACGATGACATGCAAATAGTTGATCAGGCTACTAACATGTAAATTAAATCTGTCGATCAACGTAGTTGGAGCCAATTATCATGAACTAGAATTTACAAGGTATTCAGATCTAGCGATATAGACCATCACAGATCTGAAGATCAGAATCACTATTTCATGATTTGTTCACCAACGAATCAGATCTATACATACATGGGGTAAAATAAACTAACTACTACATAATTAAAATAAATAAACAATTAAAACACACTATTCAAATAGAACAACGACAGATCAACATCATGGAAAAGACAGAAATCATACACTCGAAGATGAGTGTAGATCTCCCTCGGCTCTCTTCCTAGGAGGCGCATCCGTCGACTCCGAGACTAGAACTCATAAAATAAATAAAATAATGAACAAAGAACATTTATTGCATAATAATTGTCTTGAAAATTGTACATTCAATTCTAAGGACGATCCCTGTTATTTATAGCTAAGTAAACCCACTTAGAAATACCCCTCGTCCATGAAAACGTGTTTCGGAAGATTCTGGTAGCTCGATTAATCGGCGGCAAGGACATTTTTTTCCTTTTTCTTCTACTGACATAACTTGGAAGGTTCTGGAATACCCTAGGCCCAATGTTTTCGTTCAGTCCGCTCCAGAATCGTCCACAATGCTTAGCCCAATTATTTCGTATCCTGAAAATAATCAAATAATGCATGAAATAATATCGAAAAATGGAAAATAAACGTGAAGTGCAAAAAACTCGACTCAAGAACACGACATATGACATTCAACTCAAATGGTTCATAATTATAGGTTGAAACAACTATTTTTAGCTCATAATGGATAGAATGTTGATGATGTAGGATGTACTATTGTAAGCATCATCAACTACCCCCCCATTAGCACTTTGCTCGTCCTCGAGCAGAGTATCAAGGTGGAATGTACGTCCAAGAGCAATCCCCATCAACTACCAGATTCAATAAAGATTTTTGGAAAAACACACATCAAGCAACAATCCATAAGCTCCCCATTAGTCATTACTTACCATGCATCAATGTGTCGTGTGATAAATCCTTCGTGATAGTGCGTTCGTGAAGAGAATCAAGTTGTAATAACCCTACAATCTTAACTTACCCATAAATACACTCGCTCACCTTGCCTTCAGACTTGGTCACACAACATGGCACCTTAATCGGGTCGGGCGGACTTGGGGACCGAGTAGTACTCTTAGGTCCTCGTTTGTTTCTTTTTTATGCGAGGGTTGTGCCCTTTTTGCTACGAGTTCGCTTCCCTCACTGTATTTATTTTATTTTCTTTTTTCTTTTTTCTGCAATAGCCATGCGTTTTACGCTCCATCGGCTTCACTTGGCAGAGTTCTCACTTTTTTCTCTCACTCTCGCAAGCCCGTTTTGTCCCGGTTTACCTTTTGTGGCATTCAAGTTGCTTCCATTGTCCTACAAAAATTGGTTAAAGTATATACACAGACAAATAATGATTCCAGGTTAAAACAACTCGTCATCTCATATCAAACACTTCTCACTCAGATTATGTGCTCAAATAATTAAATGCAATGGCAGAATAACGTTACTACTTCATGCAACATAACACATGCTCATTCTTCCATACTATATTTAATATGCTATAGCTAACTTCAAATCATTCTTGGGCTCCTTTTCTACTGATTCCTTACTCAGAACATTCAGGAGGCAAGCGAAAAACAGTGTAAAATTTTCAAAAAATGATCAATCTCAAGCTAAGTCTGCCTACTACCCCTTACTTATTATAGGCATTATCCCCAATGACCAATAATAAAACAGAAAATAAAAAAGGTACTTAGCTCTGGAATTGGTCATCTGAGTCAAATAGTGAATCATGGAGCATACTCATTAGCTCATAGGTCATCCATCTTCCAAGTATTTAACTGCTTTCCAAAATACTTTCAAAAACTGTGAGTAACATGCGAAGGGCAATAAGAAAATAAGGTGGCGGTAAGTGTGCATACCTCAGGAATGCGCAAAAACAGTTTAAGCCACTTTATTCTTTATTGTCCTAAGCAAGACGCGAAACTTCTAAGAAGGTATCACATGAGAATCGTGAAGGAAAAAACCACTTATATCTCTAGTTAGATGACCAAATATATATGTGATGAAAAAAACCTTGCGATTGTCATGCTAATTTATTGACTCAAACAACTCAAATAAACAAAAGTTTATAGAAATAGTTCTGAATTTATAGTCCCCAGCTCTACTGTACTACTCAGCTCCTTTATTCGTAGACTGGATCGTCCAACATAAAGACTTCCAATTCAGGGTTATACTTATGCTCTGGGTAATGCTTTAGCCTGTGGCCGTTTACAATGAAAGTCTTCCCAGAGTCTTCATTCCTAACTTCACACGCACCTGAATTGAACACTTTGTGACTACATGTGGTCCAAACCATCTAGACTTCAGCTTCCCAGGAAAAAGACAAAGACGTGAATTATATACCAGCACCTTATCTCCAACTTTAAATGTGCGGTTGAGAATCTTTTTATCGTACAGGCGCTTCGCTCTTTCCTTGTAAATCATTGCATTCTCATACGCTTGAAGTCTAAACTCCTCCAATTTATTTAATTCTAATAATCTCTTCTCACCGGCTAAACTTTCATCCATGTTTAGGAACCTCATAGACCATAAGGCTCGGTGCTTGAGTTCTATAGGTAAATGACACGACTTTCCAAAAACTATTATATACAGCGACATCCCAATTGTGGTCCTATAAGCAGTTCTGTACGCCCAAAGAGCATCATCTTATTTCAAAGACCAATCCTTCCATGTGGGATTCACAGTCTTCTCTAAGATCCTTTTTATCTCTTTGTTTGATACCTCCACTTGTCCACTTGTCTGGGGGTGATATGCTGCTACAGTCTTATGTCTAACTCCATATCTCAACATCAATTTTTCAAACAACCTATTATAGAAATAGCTCCTCCCATCACTAATTATGGCTCTAGGCACTCCAAACCTCGTCAAAATTTTCTTCTTAAGAAATCTCAGGACAACCCTGGCATCATTAGTAGATGAGGCCACTGCCTCCATCCATTTACAAATATAATCAACTACTACCGGGATGTAACGATTTGATTTCGATGACGTGAAAGGCTCAACAAAATCAATTCACCATACATCGAATAACTCCACTTCTAAGATACTATGCAATGGCATCTCATTCCACTTAGAAATGTTACCAGTCATTTGAAAGGAATGAAAGGCTCTTGTAAACTTGTAAGCAGATTTATGAATTGTTGGCCAATAGAATCCACATTGCAGTACCTTTGCTGCTGTCTTGTCTGGCCCATAGTGACCACCAACTTCTCTAGAATGACATTGGCTCAGAATACTTGGAATCTCGTTATCATGGATGCATCTCTTAAGAATGGTATCATAGCACATCTTGTATAGGTAAGGATCGTCCAATAAGAATGGTTCAGATCTGTAAAGAACTTCTTCTTATTTGGACTCATGAATTCCGGTTGTAAGTACTTTCCTGCTAGATAATTTACAATGTTAGCAACCAAGGGTACACCTTGCCCACTCTTGATGTATTTTTTCGGGGCTGAAATTCAACTGGAGCAACTACTGAGACGGTGAAAAGTTAGTCATCAGGAAAGCTCTCCCTAATCTCAGTCGGTTGCTCCTCTTTTAGAAAAGTTAATTTTGATAGGTGATCAGCCACCTGGTTCTCAGATCCCTTTTTATCCTTGATCTCGACATCAAACTCTAGTAAGAGTAGAATCCATCTCAACAATCTTGGCATAGAGTCTTGCTTGATTAGAAGGTATTTCAGAGCTGCATGGTAAGTGAATACTGTGTCTTTTGATCCTATCAGATATGGTCGAAACTTGTCCAATGCAAAGATAACAGCTAAAAGTTCCTTCTCTGTAGTCTCTTAATTCCTCTGGGCACTGTTAAGGGTACGACTAGCATAATAAATATCCTTAAAGATTTTGTCCTCCCTTTGTTCTAGGGCTGCTCCAACTGCCGTGTCGTTTGCATCACACAAAAGCTCAAAAGGTTTGTTCCAGTCTGGTGCTACAAGAATTAGGGTGGTTATAAGCATTTGGTTCAATGTTTTGAATGCTTGCTTGCACTCCTCTCCAAATACAAAAGGCACATATTTTGCAAGTAATTTCATCAAAGGTCTAGAAACTTTAGAGAAATCCTTAATAAACCTCCTATAGACGCCTATGTGGCCAAGAAAGGCTCACAACGTCTTTAAGTTTGTTGGAGGAGGTAACTTCTCCATTACCTCTATTTTTTCCTTATCAACCTACATTCCTTTCTTTGAGATCTTATTACCCAACACTATACCTTTTGTGACCATAAAATGACATTTTTCCCAGTTAAGCACAAGGTTGGTCTCTTCATATCTCTTCAGCACACTACTCCAGTTGGCCAAGAATTTATCAAATCTGCCTCAAAATACAGAAAAGTCATCCATGAAAATTTCTAGAAAGTCTTCCACCATGTCCGCAAATAGTGACATCATGCACCTTTGGAATGTTGCGGGCGCATTACAAAGTCCAAAAGGCATGCAATTGTACATAAAAGTTTCATAGGGATATGTGAACGTGGTCTTCTCACGGTCCTCTGGGGCAATATGTATCTGGTAGTAACCAGAATATCCATATAAGAAACAATAAAAAGCATGACTGCTTAACCTTTCTAGCATATGGTCAATGAATGGTAGGGGAAAATGATCTTTACGAGTTGCGTCATTCAGTTTCCTGAAATCGATGCAGACTCGATACATAGTAATTAGCCTCACAAGGATCGATTCATCGAACTCATTAGGTTGAACAGTGAATCTTCTTTTATTGGGCACCACATGAATCGGGCTCTCCCATTCGCTGTCTACAATTGAAAAAATGATTCCCATTTCCAAAATCTTTATAATCTCCTCCTTAACAAAACACCCTTCAATTGTGGCGTCAATCTCCTTTGAGGTTGTGCCACTGCTTTCTTCTCTAGGTCTACAGAGGTTTTATGCATACACACCGATGGGCTTATTCTTCGAATATCCGCAATCGTCCACCCAAATACTCCCTTTGCGCTCTCTCGGTTCTCTTAAAAGTTTCTCCTCCTCTAAAGGTTATAGTGACGATGAAATTATAAGGGGAAGAGTATCGGCTTGTAAGTATACATACTTTAGGTGAGATGGCGAAGGTTTCAACGTTAAATTCCTTGGTGGCTCTTCCAACGATGATCTTAAGAACTTTCCAGTCAACTATAAGTCAAAGAACATATGCCATGAAGGTCTATGAATTGCTCCTCCTACATCCACAGAAGATATAGTGAAAAGAATCGGGGTTGTCGGATCTAGGATTAAGGTATTTGGAATTTTTGGAGAGTCTCCTTGACACAACCTCAACTTGTGAGGAGGCACCTTGGAATAGAGAGCTCCTCGACACAATCTCAACTAGTGAGAAGGCACCGTGGAATTTCACCTTGACACCTAGAAAAACCTGGCTCTAGGCAACTTGGTATATTGGATACCCACAAGGGTTGCTCGGGCCCTTGATAATCCGGTTTGAAAACTCTATCCAGAGAATTCACACAACACTTTAATAGTGAAGAAAATATTTTATATATCAAAATGAGAGTTGTCCATTACAAGTACAAGATATGCCTATTTATAGGAGTACAAATAACACAATCCAAAGTAGAAATAAAAAGGCAATTTTCGGTCCACATGCTTCAAGGAGCCTCTTGGAAGTTCAAGGCAAGTCTTTTGGTCTTTTCAAGGAAGTCTTCTTGATTTTTTGACATCTTGGATTCATTGAATGTAGAAATTTTCCAAGAGGACTTCTTGTACCCATTATTGGCGCCATTTTGATAGAGGTTTTAGGTAAATAATATTTTACTAAGTTACTTAAAATATAGTAGTAACATATAGTACTTGAATAATCATTCCGAAAGTCCGTAAGCGTATATGACGGACTTTACGATCTCAAAATCTTGAAAATGCTTGGTTGTAGGTCCTTCAAACATTAAGTTGACCAATTTGTTCATTGAGTTGAGTCTCGTCTTGCGTTGGAGTCGAGTCTCGGGCCCATCATGAAATACCATCGGTTTCAAATTCATATCAGACCCTCCCGGTTGTGAAGGATCTATCCTCAGATCATGGGGATTGTCGAAAGGACGTAAATCAACCACGTTGAAAGAGTTCGAGATACCCAGTCGGGTGGAATGTCGAGTTTGTAGGAATTGTCGTTGATTCTTTCCAACACTTTGTATGGCCCGTCTCCACACGGGTGCAACTTGGTTTTGCGCTTGTCTGGGAATCTGTCTTTGCGAAAGTGCTGTCATACCCAGTCTTCGGGGTCAAATGCCATATCTCTTCTGCCCTTATTTGTTTGTTTCGCATAGCGAGCTGTCTGAGCCTCCACATTTTCCCTTACCTTAGCATGCAAATCACGTACCATCACAGCTTTCTTTTCCCCATCGAGACTTGTAAGCATACCTGGAGGCAAAGGAACTAAATCAATAAGAGTGATAGGATTAAAGCCATACACAACCTCAAACGGGGAGTATTTAGTAGCAGAGTGAGTAGTACGATTATAGGAAAATTCGACGTACGGTAAACAAGACTCCCAATTCTTAATTTTTTTTTGTACTACCTTGCGCAATAATTGACCCAAGTTACGATTTTCAACTTCCGTTTGACCATCGGTTTGGGGATGATAAGCAGTAAAATATAATAAAGTAGTCCCCAAACGCATCCATAACACGGGCCAAAAGTGGCTCACAAACTTAACATTCCGATCACTAACAATGGACTTAGGAACACCATGTAGTCTCACAATTTCCTTAAAGAATAACTCGGCAATATGTGACGCATCGTTTGTTTTGTGACATGCAATAAAGTGAGCCATTTTAGAAAATCGATCAACCACCACAAAAATAGAATCTTTACCCGTCAGAGAACGCGGTAAGCCAAGTACAAAATCCATAGAAAGATCAGTCCAAGGTGACGAGGGGATGGGCAAAGGTGTATATAATCCATGTGGCTGTGATTTTGACTTAGCCTTAAGACAAGTAATACATGACTCACACACCCGATTAACATCTTGAACCATCTTAGGCCAATAAAAATGTGTGTGCAGTACGTCTAAAGTCTTAGCAATGCCAAAATGTCCCATAAGTCCGCCAGCGTGTGCTTCACGTACCAAATATTCACGTAAGGACCCTCTGGGAATACATAATCTACATTCCTTGAATAAAAATCCCTCGTGTTGATAGAACTTATAAGAAGCGGCAAGTTCCGTGGACTTATACAAATCAGCGAAATCGGGATCAGATGCATACAACTCTTTAATGTGTTCAAAACCTAGCAGTTTAGTTTGCATATGTGTGATAAGAGTGTTGCGTCTAGATAATGCATCGGCAACCATGTTCTCGTTTCCCTTTTCATCTTTAATTACATAGGGAAATGACTCAATGAATTCTATCCAACGAATGTGACGCAAATGTAACTTAGACTGCCCTTTCAAATAGTTCAATGACTCGTGATCAAAATGAATCACAAACTCTCTCGGACGCAAGTAGTGTTGCCACACACGTAAGCATTGAGTGAGTGCATATGATTCTTTGTCATAGGTGGCGTAATTTAAGTGCGCACCTTTCAACTTTTCACTATAATACGTGATAGGACGCCCCTCTTGTATTAAAACTCCACCAATTCCCACCCTGGATGCATCGCACTCAATCTCAAACATTTTAGAAAAATCTGGCAAAGCAAGTATAGGTGCAGAAATTAAACGAGCTTTAAGAGTTTCGAATGCTTTCCTTTGAGTAGGACCCCAATGGAATGGTTCATTCTTTGTAACCAACTCATTCAAAGATGCGGTTATGATGCTGAAATTGTGGATAAAATGCCGGTAGAAACTTGCGAGGCCATGGAAACTTCGAACTTCGGATGCATTTTTCGGCTCAGGCCAGTCGGCCACTACTTTCACCTTTTCTTGATCAACCTCAATGCCCTGTCCACTTACAAAAAATCCAAGAAAGACCACACGATCCAAACAGAAGTTGCATTTCTTAAAATTAGTGAAAAGTTGGGCTTTTCGTAGTGCATTCAAAACGGACCTTAGGTGTATCAGATGTGAATTTAAATCGTGACTATAGATTAAGATATCATCAAAATAGACCAAGACAAATCGACCAATAAATTCCCTAAGGATTTCATTCATTAAACGCATAAATGTACTTGGTGCGGTGGTAAGTCCAAAAGGCATAACAAGCCGTTCATACAATCCAAATTTGGTTTTAAACGCGGTCTTCCATTCATCTCCCTCTCGAATCCTTACTTGGTGATAACCACTCTTTAAATCAATTTCTGAAAATAATTTCGCACCATGAAATTCATACAACATATCATTAAGAAGAGGAATGGGATAACGATACTTTACCGTGATTTGATTGATGGCACGACAGTCGGTGCACATCCTCGACTCGCCATTTTTCTTAGGCACGATGATTACGGGAACCGCACACGGACTTAATGATTCTCGAATTTTTCCCTTCTCCAATAAATCCTAAACTTGGCGCTGAATCTCTTTAGTTTTCTCAGGGTTTACCCGGTATGCTGGACGATTCGGTAGGACTATGCCTGGCATAAAGTCAATGTGATGTTCCACTCCACGAAGTGGTGGTAAGCCACTCGGCTCTTCCTTTGGAAAAACGTCCTCAAATTCCTGCAAAAGTGTTAGTACAATACTGGGAACTGTACCTGCAAGATCGGATATCAGCATATAACAAGGAAATGAAGTAGAATAATGATCAATATCTTCCGAATGAGTCACCAATGGATAAGAATCCTTATAAATGAATAAAATAGGACTTCGGATAGCCGCAAAATTCATTGTCTTGTCAGGATTCTGTGAGTTCACTTTGACGTTTTCAAGGGGTAGTTTAATAATTGCAGACTCAGAGGTAGTGGGTGCGTGTGCATTTGCGTGCTCAGCCTCATGTTTCCTAGAAAATTTAACTTGATCGGAATGAGCCTCTGTGGTGACAACGGACTCAAAGTTATTCGCTTTCCTTTGTGCAGCAAAGTATATTTATTAAGAAAGCCATCATAAGTGACACATTTATCAAATTGCCAAGGACGGCCAAGTAGCAGATGAGTGACATGCATAGGAACCACATCACAGAAAATTTTATCCTCATATTTTGAAAGATTAAAGTGTACATATGCCTGTCTAGTCACCTTAACAGTTCCACAATCATTTAGCCATTGTAATTTATAAGGTTGCGGGTGCTTAAGTGTAGGAATGCTCAATTTTTCAATAACCTCACTACTAATGGCATTTGTGCAACTACCCGAGTCAATAATCAGCATACAGATCATACCTCGAATGATGCACCGGGTCTGAATAATATTTTCTAATTGTACCTCATCATTGCTGAGTTGACTCGTGGTGCTAAGGACCTTTTTATTCATAAACATGGCACGTTTGTCAAGCATAATTCCCGTATCGTCCTCCTCTTCAACCTCATCCATTTCATTTTCCCGTATCGGTTCATTTTCACCCTCTGAATCAGATTGATAATTTCGCCCGTTTACTGGGTTGAACGCCCGTCCACTCTTCAATGTGAACTTCGAATCGGGCCGAGTCATGACCAGACGCCCGTCCTGCCAGCGTCCACTCCAGCGTCCAAACTCTCTGAATCAACTTTCCTCAAATGGACGCTCGTTCACTTCAGCAGACGCCCGTCCAGACGGACGGGGCTTGGACGTTCGTTCAATGAGATCGAATTTTGATTTCTTGATCTTTATCGCTTTTATTACTATCCCATTCCCTCATTATCTCTTTTATCATCAATTAGCTCGAACTTAATCATCTTTTGATCCTCGAACATGTATCTATAACACATAGAAACATCGCAAAATGTAATATCATCCAAATAATCATAAAAACATAATTAAAAACACCAAAACCAACCTATTTTGCGATTAACTCATTTAAAATATCATTTGCTCAATAAATCCATTAAACACTTGTTTCTTATGCAAATTATACAAATATGAGGGAAATTATCATAAAATATATCAATATAAATCGTATAAATTCACCCTTAACAACTCCCCCACACTTAGCTTTTGCTCGTCCCGAGCAAAGCAAAACAAGATAAAGGCTCGAGATAAGATAGACATCTTAGCACATATACCGCATATGCAATAACTTAGAGGTTCACCCCGGTGTGTGCAAAGCCATAACAAACTTCCACTAAATCCAAACTTGAGAAACTCAAAGCAAAACTAGCTAATACCCCCTCGTAGACTAGCAATAGATGATACTCTTAAGATGTACCCTACAAACGTAACTATCCCGACAAGAATGATCGAATATATCTAGGGCATTTCTGAAATACTCAGAGGATAATCCCTACAACATATCTGTCAGTTTATACTGGGGATAAGATAGACGATAACTTAGTCTTATATTCATAACAATTCATTAGTTGATTTAACTAGTTCACTTTTTAAATGCACATCATAATGAGCTATTGCCCTGTCATAGCAGAATAGGATATTCGTGATATACCCTACCTTACTCAAATCATAAGGCAGCTTCTTCTGACTGTCGTGAGCTTTTAGTCATCATAGTGGTATAGGACATGCGTGGTATACCCTACCGCACTCAAATCATCGACTAGCTTCCGACACACCCAATCAATTCTTATATTTTTCATCTTCTTCATTTGACAATAAGTTACGTGTTACTTATCACATTCAAACCTTAGATATTCACAGTATATCATACTTCGGATCTAAATACAAACTATCATAAATCTCAAGATATATACGTAGCACTAAGCACATGACTTATAAGAAAGTCAAAAATCACTAATCCAAAAGGGGTATAACTTTATAAATTAGCTCAACGTTTACTATGGCTCGTGAAAAATAATATTGGGTGAAACAACTAACTTATCAAACATATGATATATAGCTTGGATGACTATAAAAATAACGAACATTGAATTGAATTGCCTACTCGGGACAAAACAAAAACAAAAATGTCGGAAAATTTTGAAAATTCTAGCTCATTTTTAGCTCAGTTTGCATAGAAACATAACGAGTTAAGCAAATGTGTAGATACATATCAAATCCTTCCCCTTCCCCACACTTAAAGATCAACATGTCCTCATGTTGTGCAGAACGAAAGGAAAGGTAAAAGACTTAGCTGATTTAAACCGATACACGAATCGTCGGTCAGGCCGGAGCCTACATAGTGACACTGAGAACGCGTAATCTTACAATGTAGTTCGACAAAACCGCTAGAATTATACCTGCTCAGTTAGAATTATACCTGCACGACTTGACAAACACGGAAACATCTCGGGGAAAACGGGGAAGTATACCATAATGAAAAGAGATAGCAAAACCGCGTAGCATCAAAATATGAAACATTAAAAACATCCACAGGTGAAACAAAGTAGGAATGAAAGTACGGATGCTTTATGGCTTACATGATCCATCGGAAAGAATAAATAGTAGTTAAATGAACAGTACAACGAACCATGTAATCAAAAGTAGCAAAAATATAGAATCAAAGTATCTAGGACAAATCAAAATCGAAAAATAGACAAATAAAATCATGATTGTCCCGGAGCCGTGGAATCATCAACCGGAGGTACATCAGGCTGCTCCTCATCCGAAGAGGACTCAGATTCCTCCAAAACATCTGCAATGGCTTGCTCAACCGCATCAGAATAGATATAATCCATGGTGCTTGGTTCGAAGATTCTGTCGTCCCTCGGCTGCCGGCCCTCACTGATACACTGCAGAATCGTCAACATGTTGTTTTGTGTAGTTCGAATATCCTCCAACCAATTCCGCACACTGTCGCCCATACGCAACCGCATCCGAACTGAGGGAGATATAGTAGGGAGTGAGGATGCTCGAGGCGGTGCTGATGACGAACCAGGCTCCTGTGGTGCCCCCGACTCAGGCTGTCCCGAAGGCTTACCCTTCTCTCTCTGTATCGGCCTCGGGTTCTTCGGTCTATGATCCGCTCCATACTCAGGCACACCGGCATCCGGACATAGACGCGTGAATCAAGTGAGGATAATCAGCAACGAGTAGTAGATCTTTTGATTAATAGCCACCTCATTGTATAATGCCTGTCCCACGTTGACGTTTAGGCCAAAAGTCAACGCATATAGCATGCCTAGGTCACCAATATGGAAATGTGTCAAGTTGTTCTTAGGCAACAACCGACTCTGAATAAACCTACACTGGACTTTCCAATCTTCCGTCCAGGTAGTGGTGACTAACTCTTTCCGGTCTCCACCCGGCCTCAACGTCCAAGCCACCTCCGGGCAAACTCTCAACCGTAACTCCTCCAAAGGGTCCTGCCCCAAACTCTGTCTATGAACAATCTCCTCCTTATAATCCCGTCCCTCAAAAGCCGCCAAGTTATATTTCCGATTAATCACCTCCGGCGTAAACGGAACTTCCACCCCTCGAACTACAACTACCCCCGTCTCCAAGTTGGTTTCCGAACAATTAGCGTAAAATTCTCGAACTAGGGAACCATTGACCGGGGTAGTCGGGATCGTCATCAAGGCATCCCATTTCCGGTCTCTTAGCAACTTGACGAAACCCGGATCCACCTTCGCCTCCAACGTAGCCCGCTCAATCAACATAGTCCTCGATAAGTAGTGTTTAGTATAAGCGTTGTGGGCCTTAGGGTTCACGAATCTATGAGGCATCGGCACCGGGGCAACGGTTTTGGCTTTCTTCCTAGGTGGTGCAGCCCTAGTTTCCACCGGTTCCTCTGCCCGAGAAGCATCCATAGCCTCCTCAACCCTAGACGACTCACCACCCCTCTGAGCTCTAGGCATCCTCACCAAAGGAATATCATCGTCCGTCTCAGACTCCGAGGTTGGCTCATCCCTCAAGGTAGCCCTAGTTTGGGTGGCTCTATGGGGTTGTTCTCGAATACTAACACCCCGGTTAGGATCAACTAAGGTAGGATCAAACTCTTTGCGTTTCTTTCCGGCCTCCCTAGCCACTTCCTTACCATGTCACTTCACCGCCGCCTTCTTATGAACCATTATTCAATCCTAGACTAAACCACAACAATCCCAAAACAAAACAATGTACCCGTTTAACATCCAAATCGGGATTTCAAATCAACCAAACCACAAACCACAACCATCCATTATCAATAACCAACCCATTCATCATCCACATCATCATCACAGCACCAACCAGCAAGAATCAAGAAACAAAACGAAAGAAAGAAAACAAATAAGGTGATATTCAAGTGAACGAGCCGACCCAAAGATCGAACTCAGAAACACGTGAACAAAATCTAGAAAAGTTGTTACTAACTTACCGAGTAAGGTGAGTAGATGTTGATTGAGATGAAAATCAGTCCAACCGACACCAATGTGGCTCCCAAAATCGAACTTTTTCCTTAAAAAAGTCGGACTGAAGTGGGTCCTGATTCTCCAAAATGATGGTGTGCTGGGGAATTTGGCTTTGAAAATCGAAGAGAGGGGCTCAAATGCGGCCTACAGCAACTTAAAGCGCCCAATTTGGTGTAAAAGCGAAGGATTTAGGTTGAAAGGAGGCAAAAAGTCGGGTTGCGAGTTTGAAAATCTGAAAAAGTGATTGTTCATGCGTGGAGGGAGTATATATAGACAGGTCCTCGACGGGCGTCCACATAACCGGACGGGCGTCCAATGAAGACGAGATAAAGCTGGGGACGGCGTCCGGTATATTAAACGCTTCGTCAAGCGTTCAAAACACAAACAGAGTTGGAGGGAATATATCCGGCGGGCGTCCAGCTTAGTGGGCCTTCGTCCAATAATTGGTCATGGCGGACGGGCGCGTCGGACTTACGGGCGGGCGCCCAATACTGAGAGAAAAAAAAGTGCAAAAATTATAAAATTTCATACGATGTAAATCCAAACTTGCATTGTCTCATTAAACTTAAATAAAAACTTCAAAAATACACCTGAAAATCAACGAAGTACATAAAATTACTAGAAAATAAGTAAAAACAAATAGAAAGCAATTGGGTTGCCTCCCACCAAACGCTTTTGATTTACGTCGTTTGCTCGACGAAACAACCTAACAACGCTAGTCATCGTAAATTTCCGACCAATCCACAACTCGGATAAGACGGCGGAGCATGTCAATCGCCGGAGGAAGTCATACTCATCTTGCAAACCCCAATCCTCACCAGCTACATCAACACCTCGAAAATGTTCGGCTTGCGGCACTACTAGCGCTAAATCACAAGATCGGATCATTCGAGATTGAGTATGGGCGCCCTAAAGCCGCTGTAACTCCTCAGTAGTAAAGTCCCCACCTCCCGAACAGAGGGGAACAATCAGAACAAAGGTGACAGTCTTGATGCGGGTACTAATGTCAAAATCTACGTGCAAAATGATAGTCCCTCCCGGTCCATCATCTACAGTAATCAGTGGGATCCTCCTAAGGAAAGGTAACTCCTCTGGTAGAACTCCGAAATCCATCTCTAGACAGCGCAACTAACTGACAGATAAAACAAAAACTTAATAAGGCTAGAACTTAGTAAACTAAACTTAAATACTAAAACTACAAAAGCATAAAACCGAAACAACTAAAAGACGATATCTAGGTTGCCCCCTAGTGGCGCTTTTGGTTAATGTCGTTAGCTCGACACTGTTTAAAGCTCAGCCTGGATCAGGCCATTTAACTTTTCTGCCTGCCACTACCTCGTCTAGACTTGGGTGGGTAGTTAGTTAATTTAAAAGCGACACCGAACACATGGGGTCAAATCTTTGTGACTCTCCAAACACAGTTAAGCTTCCCATGGTTGACTTCTTCTTCTGAGTCTTCAGATGACGTTTCAGTTGACGCTCCCTCTCAAACTCTTCCATATCCCAACTACCAGCTAGAACTTCTTCAGATTGACAACTACCGCAATCCTCTGAAAACAGGTCGGGTGAAAACTCATCGAATTCTTCGACTTTTGTAGCACTACACCCGAGGATATCGAGGAAACGGACAATCAAAGGCTTCTCCTTAGGCTCACCTATATAGTGCTTACACCTTTGACCATTTACTCGAAACGGTTGGTTACCATAACCTCGTAGTTCTAGAACGCCTCTAGGGATAATTTGGAGAATTTCGAAGGGACCGGACCATCGCGTCCTCAACTTTCCAGGAAACAGATGTAACCTGGAATTGTATAGAAGAACTTGTTCCCCGACTTGGAATTCTCTTTTCTTAATTTTGGCGTCATGGAGGAGTTTCATCTTATCTTTACTAATCCTGGCACTCTCGTAAGCCTGGAGTCTGAATTCATCCAACTCATGCAACTGCTGCAGTCGGTGCTTACCACAAGATTGGGAATCAAAGTTCAGAAACTTTGTAGCCCAGTAAGCTCTATGCTCTAACTCGACATGGCTTACCATAGACCATTTGGTAGGGTGATGTACCCATAGGAGTCTTATAGGCAGTTCTGTATGCCCATAGTACATCATCCAACTTCAAACTCCAGTCTTTTCTATGACTGTTGACCGTCTTTTCCAGGATTTTCTTAATGCTTTGGTTGCTCCGTTCAACCTGACCACTAGTCATCGGATGATATGGTGTGCCAGTCTTATGACGAACACCATACTTTTCGAGCACTTTTTCCAAGGGTCGGTTGCAAAAGTGCGTCCATTCGTCACTGATCAAGGCACGTGGACATCCAAACCTCACGAAGATGTTTTTCTTAAAAAATTTCATGACCGTCTTATGATCATTGTGAGGAGTTGCTTGAGCCTCCACCCATTTAGACACGTAATCCACGCAGACTAAGATGTATTTGTTACCACAAGATGATGGGAATGGTCCCATAAAATCGATACCCCATACATCAAAGACTTCACATTCTAGGATGGGTTTCAAAGGTATGTCAAAACGCCTTGTAAGAGTACCGGTTCTCTGGCACCTATCACAAGCTTTACAGAAAGCTTATGTATCTCTAAAGATCGTGGGCCAATAGAAACCGGATTGGAAGATCTTAGCAATGGTTTTCCATGGTCCAAAGTGACCCTTGATGGGTCCACTGCAGCCTTTGCTCAATAATATCATTGCTCGGACTCGGGAACACATCTTCTAAGCGGACCATCTTTATAGATCTTAAAAGATAAGGTTCATCCCAAGCGAAAGATTTCAAAGAGTAGAAGAACTTTTTCCTCTCTGATAGGACATTACGGATCGAGATATCGGGCATGAAGGTAATTGACAATGGAAGAATACCATGGAACATCAGGAGGACAACCGTCTATCAACATGATATTCTCTAGAGGAAAGTAAAGATCTATATCATCTGGATCATCCTTTTCCTCACTTAACATCCTTGAAACGTGATCAGCCACTACGTTTTCACTGCCCTTTTTGTCTTTAATTTGAACGTCAAACTCTTGTAGGGTCAGCATCCAACGTAGTAGGCGCGGTTTAGCCTCTTTCTTAGTCATCAAATATCGCAAAGCAGCGTGATCAGTCCACACGATCACTTGAGCTCCTAACAAGTAACTATGAAACTTGTCCATAGCAAAGACTACGGCCAATAATTCCTTTTCGGTAGTAGTATAGTTAACTTGAGAAGGATTCAATGTGTGACTGGCGTAATAGATTGGCTGGAATTTACCTTTGATTATTTGTCCTAGAAACGACACCAAATGCATAGTTTGATGCGTCGCACATAAGCTCAAAAGGCGATTCGTCAAAGCGATATAAGAATTGGGGCGAGAGATTAAACGATCCTTAAGCTCCTCAAACGCTTGCTTGCAGCTCTCATCAAAATTGAACTCAACGTCTTCCTTTAGTAAAGTAGACAGGGGCTTGGCTATCTTGGAGAAGTCTTGAATGAATCTTCTGTAGAAGCCGACATGTCCAAGAAAGCCTCTCACTTCACGCACATTCTTAGGATAGCTCATCTTCTCGATAGCTTCTACTTTCGCCCTGTCAACTTTTATACCTTTGGCGGAGATTTTGTGGCCAAGAACTATTCCCTCATCAACCATGAAATGGCATTTTTCCCAATTGAGTACTAAGTTCTTTTCCACGCATCTGGATAACACGTGATCAAGATTGTCAAGGCAATCATCAAAAGACTGACCAAAAACCGAAAAATCATCCATAAAGATCTCCATACACTTTTCTACGAGCCCGTCAAAAATAGCCAGCATACATCGTTGAAATGTAGCTGGGGCATTGCAGAGACCAAATGGCATTCGCCGGTAAGCGAATGTACCATAAGAAGCGGTGAAAGTGGTCTTTTCTTGGTCGAGATGGATCAATGGGTATCTGGAAGTATCCACGAATATCCATCCGAAGCTTGATAGAATCGTGTCTGCCAGACGCTCAAGCATCCGGTCAATGAATGGAAGGGGAAAGTGATCTTTCATTGTTACCTCATTGAGCTTTCTATAATCGATGCAGACTCTGTAACCAGTAACAAGTCTCAATGCTATTTCCTCTCCCTTCTCATTCTTCTCAATCGTAATTCCACCTTTCTTGGGAACTACTTGAGTCGGGGAAACCCATTCACTATCCGCGATGGCATAAATAATTCCCATGTCCAGAAGTTTGATGATCTCCTTCTTAACCACCTCTTGCATATGAGGGTTGAGCCTCCTCTGGGGCTGTCTAACACATTTTGCACCCTCATTAGTCTTGATCTTATGCATACAGATGTCCGGAGATATCCCTCTGATATCTCCTCCTTGCCAGCCAAAAGCTTTTTCATTTTTCTTCAAGACGTTGATTAATTTCATCTCCTCCAAACGAGACAGCTTGGCAGATATAATCAATGGAATCTTGTCACCTTCTCTTAAAAACACATACTTAAGATGTTTAGGCAATGGCTTCAACACCAAATCAGCAGGGGGGTCTTCTAAACTCGATTTGAGATCTCCACTTTTCAACTCAACATCACGTGGTCCCACTGCCAAAGCTTCTCCTTTCAATAACTCATCCTCAATATCAGCTTCTAACTGCTCTAGACTTACCACACCATGATTATTCAAATTATCAACCAGTCGCTCATACTCCGTTGCAACAGCCATGACTTGCTTTTCCATTAAATCATCGAAGTCATCTGACGTATCCTCAATGGAAAAACCGGTTGGGGGACCAGAGGGTACTTGAATGGATTGGGAAACATTATAGCTTACCTCTTGATCACCAACACGGATCGTCACTCGCCCGCCATCGCAGTCAATGAGGGCTCTAGCTGTAGACAGAAAGGGTCTTCCAAGTATCAGGGAACATTTCCATCATTTTCAATGTCCAGGACGTACCAGTCGACATGAAAGGTAAATCTGTCAATTTGAACTAGTACGTCTTTTAAGATTCCCGCTGCTTTCTTAGAAGATCTATCAGCGAATTGCAAATTCATGGTAGTGGGTTCTAGAAGATCAATTAAACCCAGCTGCTTGCACACAGACAATGGCATGAGGCTTATAGATGCACCCAGGTCACACAAAGAGTTAGGGAAGACCAGGCCTCCCATTAACACTGTAAGCACGAACTTTCCAGGGTCCCCTCTCTTGGTTGGTAAGTTTCCATAATTGATCATTGAACAATCCTCACCAATCAACCTTTCCATGTCTGACAACTTTCTTTTTGAAGAGACAACATCCTTGATAAATTTCGTATACTTAGGCATCTCAACCAAGACATCTGATAATGGAAGATTTACCTGAGTATTTTTCAAAAGATTCAGCACCTTTTCATATTTCTTATCTTCACTTAAGGGAATGTTGCTCTTTCGTGGTGGAAATGGAAGCTTTTTCAGATCATTCTCAGAGAAGACTTTCTTTCTGGATGCATTGTGACTTTGTCTTCGAGATCCTTCCATCGAGAGCATTTTTCCAATTTTTTTATTAGTCAGGGGATCAGCCTCCTGACTTCCACTTGTTTCTTCATCCATCAGGGGATCAGCCACCTGAGGACTTCCAGCTTTTTCACCTCTCAGGGGATCATCCACCTGAGTCTTCTCTTGCAGTAGAGGGGAGTGTAGGTGCTCAGCTTTGCCACCTGCCTTATCAATGGCAGGAGGGGCTAGTGGTTTCCCTGGTGGGAAGGACCACTAACTTGAGTACCACTTCTTAGGTTCATTGCACTGGCCTCTTCTTTACCGTATGGAATTGATGGCACGAGGTCAGTACATTGGCCTTTGTTTAAGTTGGCTTGAGCAACTTGACCACCCTTTGGATTCCTCTCGGTGAAACTGGGCAGCTGCCCTGTGGGTCTAGAAGCTAACTGCTCAGCCAGCTGCCCAATTTGCCTCTCAAGATTTTTCATTGATCTACTCTACTCCTCCAATTTAGCTTCAAGATTGTTAGATTGGGAGGGGCCCTGAGATTTTTGGAAATTTGGAGAATAGGGCTGGCTGGGCCGACTTTGCACTGCTGGATTGGAATTGGCGGCCCAATTCTGATTGAACCTTTGGTTAGAGTTTGAAAAAGTGGAATTCTGGTTCGGAGGAAAACCAGGGTTTCTATTGAAATTTTGATTCGAATTAAAATTAGGATTAAAACTTGATGATGGATTAAACCCTTGGTTTTGGAAATTATTTTGGCCAGAAAACTGATTGAACCTTTGATTGTTCTGGCCGTAGAATGCATTTACTTCAGCATTCTGTCCGTTCATAGGACAGAATCTAGATGTGTGCCCCACCTCGTCACAATTCTGACATGTGACTTGATTGTACTGTCCATAATCATGAACAGCATTCACTTGATAAGGTGCAGGGGATTAAATTGACACTTGGCCATTCATATGGCGGTCGGCAACGATTTTCACGATCTGAGAACACGAGGGTTCGTGGAAAAAGAAGTTTGATTAATCTAATTTGAAACTTGAGTAGTTGCCATCTGCTTCTACAGCATGGCGATCAAACTTTGCATATTTACTTCCTCAACCTTAGGAGGAGGAGGTGCTTGAATAGCTTGATAAGATGGAGCATAGTTATATTTAGCAATGTCCTCGAACAATGCCCATCCCTCTTAAGGTGTTTTCTTCCAAAATGCCCCACCAGATGAACTATTGACCATGCTTTTTGTAAGCTCGGTCAATCCGCTAAAGAAAGTGTTGACTTGCCTCTCCAGTGACAAGCCATGGTGGGGACACTTTCTCAGAAGGGACTTGAATCTTTTCCAACACTCGAAAAAAGATTCATTCTCTTTCTGATAGAAAGTGAATATTTCATTTAAACACTGGGCTGTTTTTGAAGGTGGAAAGTATTGACTCAGAAATTCCTTTTCAAGTTCAGATCAGGTGGTGATAGATTCAGAGGGAAGAGAGGTGTACCACTCTTTAGCCTCTCCCTTTAGAGAAAATGGAAAAAGGTTCTGTTTGATAGCATCCTCACTTACTCCTTGGATGCGTGTAGTACCGCATATCTCTAAGAACGTATGTAAGTGAGTATGGGATTCTCGATCGATAACCATGGAAAATAGATGCATCTTTGCATCATTTGAATGAGTCCCGGCTTTAGCTCGAAGGTTTGTGCGGTTATGGCTGGAATAACAATAGCCGGGTTGACTTTGACTTCGCCTGGCATGGCGTAGCCTGCCAACGTACGTCTATTATTAGCGGCCATTATTACAAACTCAGTGATTTCCTTGGCTAGTTGCTCCTCAAGATCTTGCTCGGCTCTTCCTTCCAGAACCGCAGAACGGAAAATCCGCCGGTTTGGCCGGACTACGGTACGCTCGGGGTCAGGGGTGTATAGTAACGGTCCCTTTTGACTTGAGTTTGCATAAACCGGACCAAAAACAAGTGGTTGAAACCTAAAGACTAAGAATTTAAAAACCTAAACTAAAAAATTAAAGCCTAAGAAGAGAAAAAGAAAGGAAGGGAAGGAAAAGAAACAGGATTATTAAGGGAAAAGATGAAACAGACAGGCGTCCAATGGTTTGGACGGGCGTCTGCCCGACTTTTGGACTGGACGGGCGTTCGGATGCCCAAAGCGCTTGTCTGATCTTCAGGAAACTTGAACGGGCGTCCAAATTTTATGGACGCTCGTCTAAGTGAATGAAAACGCTACTGGTTTGAAAATTTTCCAGCGGACGGGCGTCCAAGATCCTAGACGCCCGTTTGGTAGCGGGAAAACTAGAACAGAAGCAGAATATTTGCAGAAAAGAACAGGGGTTAAGGAAAAGTAGAGATAGATAGAAAAAACCGAAAGAAAGAAAATCTAATCACAAGAGAACTAAAGAAGACCTTAAACCCTAACTAAAAACCCTAATTACCTAATTAAAAACTACCTAAAACAATTAAAAACAGGAAATAAAATTCAAAACAGAAAACAAAAACTAGACAACCGTCCGGTTCCCCGGCAACGGCGCCAAAAACTTGTCACGGATTTTATTAACAAAACAAACAAGTAATAAATTTATAATCCGATATACCTCAAGTGCAAGGATCTTAGTAAAGAGGTTGATACCGGGTCGATCTTACGGGGAACTGGCGATTGCTAACCCTAGTTTTTGTTTAACTAACTAACCTATGTCACGATTACTAAACTAAACAGCGGATAAAACTAAACGAAACTGAAAACAAACTTAACTAAAGCGTAAAACTGGACAGAAGATATGATCTAAATCCAGGAAGGATACGGGTTGTGAACTATTAAACTTAAACTAATTATGAAATAAAAGTAACTAAACTAGGCAATTCAAGTTTCACGGGATTAAATTCAGATTTTAACGAACAAATGAGCGATTGATCCACCTATCCTAACAAGTATCAATTCCTATCTCGATTATATTGCGTTTTCTAACCAAGTTGTGGTTTCACCTTATCTAAAACATGAACCCTAATTTCTTAGGTAATTCACCTATTAATCTATATCTTTCGATCTAAGATTAACGATTTTACTAATCAAAGGTGTGAACTTTAACCTAGAAATTTAACCTATTAACTCTCGTTATGGTAGATTAAACAACTATTCCTTATCATGATGATCTAAGGTTTAGAGAGATTTTCATCAACACAAAACAATCATAACATGCAAGTCTTTCGATACAATTGCAATTAAACAATATAAACAATGAAAAAGGAAACAACTTTAGATAAAACTCACAATATAATCGCAGAAACGGAATCAAAACGTGTCGGACGGCTTCACAATGCTCGTTTCATAAGGCTTTAGCCTCTCAACATCACTTGATCAACTCGAAAAGCTTGAGAAAAGTACATAAATTTGAAGGTGTTTATCTAGAGATTAAAAGCATAAAAACTGGATGAAAACTAAAGTAAAACGCAGCTGAGCCGCCCCTATGTTTAGGGTTTTAGTAATGTGTTCTAATTGTGGAGAAACTGCCGCCTATATATAGATTTTCAAGTCGGTTCAGCAAAGTCAGCTACTGGACGCCGGTTTACTGGGTTGAACGCCCGTCCACTCTTCAATGTGAACTTCGAATCGGGCCGAGTCATAACTGCTGGACCCCGTCCCGCGGCGTCCACTCCAGCGCCCAAACTCTACGTGAATCAACTTTCCTCAAACGGACGCTCGTTCACTTCAAGCACCCGTCCAGACGGACGGGGCTTGGACGTTCGTTCAATGTGATCGAATTTTGATTTCTTGATCTTTATTGCTTTTATCACTATCCCATTCCCTCATTATCTCTTTTATCATCAATTAGCTCGAACTTAATCAACTTTTGATCATCTTTTGAGCCTCGAACATGTATCTATAACACATAGAAACATCGCAAAATGTAATATCATCCAAATAATCATAAAAACATAATTAAAAACACCAAAACCAACCTATTTTGCGATTAACTCATTTAAAATATCATTTGCCCTATAAATCCATTAAACACTTGTTTCTTATGCAAATTATACAAATATGAGGGAAATTATCATAAAATATATCAATATAAATCGTATAAATTCACCCTTAACACATCAAATCTTATTTTTTTTCACTGGGCCGCAATTCGTGATAGAAACTATGTATTCGTACGGGCAGAGTAATATCGTGGTGAGGGCATCTCCGTTTTTCTTCCTTAAACCTTTCCCAAGCTTCTTTGAACGTCTCGGCCGGTTTTTGCTTGAATTCATGATGTCTTGTCTCATCTGTAGTGACTTCCCAGGTAGGCATTACTTATTCATAAATTTTTGCAGTAGATCAGTCCAACTTTGGATCGATCCTGGGGATAGAGACAATAAACATATCTTTGCCTTGTGTTTCAGAGTGAATGGGAACAATTTCAGCTTAATGTTGTCTTCAGGCACTCCTGCTGGTTTGACCGTGCTGACTATCTCCAAGAAGTTAGTGACGTGTACACTAGGATCTTCGTTCAGTACTCCATGGAAGGTAGTGTAAAAGGTCACCGTCTCTATCACATTTGGCTTTGGGTGAAAGACCTCAGACGCATTCTCTGGCGGAACAATCGCTGGCACAAATTGTTTAATCGTGGGCATTGCATAACTCTGTAGAGTTCTTCTATCTACTTGTACCACAACTCTTGCACCGTTTCTATTAACACCGTTTTGTCCATTCTGCGCCGTTGCGTTATCTGTATCCTCCAAAGGTGGAATTTTCTTCTTCCAACTAGTTGTGATATTCTTCGTGTGAACTCACGTCATCAGCCAGCCAATCAATCTTTTCTCGAGCTTCCTTTAACTTTTGTTTAGCAAACTTTTCGATCTCGGGTATGATCCTCTCGAGCTTGGCTGCTGAATTGCATGTAGCATACTACAAGACACAAAAAGAAAATGAATATGTTGGTTACTTGCCTTGGCGGTTGTCCACTCACCTGGTAGACTCAAAAATACAGACTCTGACTACTGACTCGACGGTGAACCGACAAAACCGATTTTGCTGAATCTGGGATGCTTGATTAATCACGAGTAACCCTCGATTAATCGGGTGAACTGACTCTGTACGACTCACTATAAACATAATATAAAACAGACTCAATAAAACATACTCAAAATTTACAGAAATGAAATATACAAACGCTCAATCTTGAATTAAAAATTATTCGTGACACGAGTCCCCAGCAACGGAGCAAGAAAATCTTGATCGCGTGCAAAGCACTTACTAGCAATAGGACTAGGTCTATCGTAGCAGAGTACTGGCAAGTCAAGGTCGAATCCCACAGAGACTCGTAAGAATGTAAATTAATCAAGATTGAGTTGTCACAATAACGGTCTACGACCATCTATAATATAGGAAGAAGTAATGTGGTGACAATAAATAAACAAGATTATGCAAGTTCAAATGGAGCACACAAGATTTTCTAATGTATTAGTCTAATTATGAGTTATTAGTTATTCCCCCCATAACTTGAATTAGTCATCCCCATTGGTAAATTATAAATCATTTTCAGCTACGGGTGCAATCTCCTAAACCTATCTACTTCTACTGTAAGGACAACAGACAATCTATGTACAACTAACCTCCTTTGTTGGTTGTATTAGTTCACATGCATTATGTTTTAAAGTTGCCGGCTCAAGACCGAGAAACTCCCTAGGCAGCTATTGACTATGATTAGCACGTTCCTAAAGATACATGAAGACAATGTCCAAACTTCCACTTCACTAACAGTCCTTCATGCTAATTAACGATGACATGCAAATAGTTGATCAGGCTACTAACATGTAAATTAAATCTATCGATCAACGTAGCTGGCTTCGATTATCATGAACTAGTACTAGGTATTTAGCTCTAGCGATATAGATCGTCGCAAATATGAAGAATGCAATCACTATTTCATGATTTCATCACCAACGAATCAGATCTATACATACATGGGGTAAAATAAACTAACTACTCTATAATTAAACTAAATAAACAGTTAAACATACTAGTCAAATAGAACAACGATGGATCTACATCTTGGAAAAGAAAGAAAATCATACATTAAAAAATGAGTGTAGATCTCCCTCGGCTCTTTTCCTAGGAGGCGAATCCGTTGATTCCGTGACTAGAACTCACAAAATGAATAAAATAAAGAACAAATAAGTTTTATTGCATAATAATTGTCTCGAAAATTGTACATTCAATTCTAAGGACGATGCCTCTTATTTATAGCTATTTAAACCGACTTAGAAAGATTCTGGTAGCTCAATTAATCGGCGGCAACTCCCAATTAATCGGGGGCATTTTTGTCCTTTTTCTTCTACTGACATAACTTGGAAGGTTCTGGAATACCTTAGGCCCAATGTTTTCGTTCAGTCCGCTCCAGAATCGTCCACAATGCTTTGCCCAATTATTTCGTATCTTGAAAATAATCAAATAACGCATGAAATAATATCGAATATGGGAAAAAAAATGTGAAGTGAAAAATACATGACTCACAAACCCGACATATGACATTCAACTCAAATGGTTCATAATTATAGGTCGAAACATGTATTTACAGCTCGTAATGGATAGAATTTGATGCCGTAGGATATACTATTTTAAGCATCATTAGATCCAAGTTAGAAGACGTCATTGGGCCGAAGTTAATGAAGTTTGTAAGAAGTCTGCTAGGCCAGAAAAGAAGGCAAGAAGCCCCGCAGCTGCACAAACCCTACCCGCAGTTGCAGCATCTTGGAAGACACGAAACTGAAGCTGCCGTGTTGTGTTTTAATTCTGCTAGGTTTAGGTTGAAAAGGTTGTTCCAGTCTGTTGTAACATATACTCGAATATACTACCACCACTATTATCAATTTTTATGAAATAAGTTATTGCTTTTATTTTGAGTTCGTTTGCTTGGTTATTTTCTCCAACCCGTCAACTAGCTTGAGTTGATCAAGCTAGATCCACCATCGATAAAGGTACGAAGCTTGGAACGTTCCTTTATGTTTTTATCATGGTAGATTAAGTTAGATTAACGCGATGTAATTAATCTGCATGTCTAAACAAAGAGTAATTAAATATAATTAATCAGAACAGAACGATGATATTCCAGAAGTAGGAACCACCGGTCCCTCATTTGCGGCAGTCTTTACCGCAATTGCGAGGCAACCTTAGGTCACCCTATATTCTGGAGATTCAGTGTCAGCTACGTTGATCGACAAGTTTAATTCACAGTAGGTTAGATCTGGCAAATCTGGTTATTATACATCGTAAATTAACATGAAGGACGATAAAGTGAAGTGTTAGTTAGGACATAGTCTGGATCAATCCTTACGAACGTGCTTGTTAATCCACGATAACTGCTTATGGAGGTTTTCGGTCTTAAGCTGTCACTTTCTAGAACTTATAGCGTGTGGGTTAATACAACCAATGAAGGAGGGTTACTGCACATATACATCAACTGTCCTGTTAATGGAAGTAAATAAGATTAGGAGACTGCACCTGTAGCTAAAACTCAATTAAAACACACATTCCAGTTGAATTGGGGAATTATGGGGAAACGTAGACATAAGGATTAAGTACACCAAGTTAGAAGATCGGTGAGGAGGGATACGCTAGTTACTTTCCGTCTTTATGTTGGTCTAGAGACCGTTCATTGTATTTTGAGCAAGATTTATGGATTCATTATCTGTATTGAATCGTCTCTGTGGGATCGACCTTGAGTCACCCTTACTATACTGCGATTGACCTAGTACTCTTGCTAGTATTTTGTGAGTAGAGCGACTTACACCGTGGATCAAGTTTTCGGCGCCATTGTCGGGGACGATGGCCAATGTAAATAATAAATTCATTAAACCTAATTTAGAACTATTTGTTATATGTTAGTTAATTTATTTTAAGAGTCTAATGTTTGTTCTGCATCAGTCCTATATAGTTTACGATCATAAAAAGAGGAACATGTTGTGCAACTGTGATGGTTACTGCCACAATTCCGAGAACCTGAGACTTTGATTCTGATCACTCCTTGTGTTTTCTGTGTTCACCCTTGTATGTTAGTAGTTAGTAGGTCCGCAACAGTTTGGTCTGGACCCAACTGAAGTGAAAGTCGCTGACCATGTCTTTGTTTTTAATTGTCTCTTTCAGGAAGTGCAGAACACCTTCGACTTTCCTTCAGGAAGATTCTTGATATTGAAGTCAAACAAACACCATGCCACGCACAGTCCTTAATGTTGTGCCCATATCAATGTATCCAGGCTCCAAAGTGTGGGAACAATACCAGGAAGATAAGAAACAGGTGGAATTGAAGGAGGAAGCATCCAGAACAATGAAGAAAGCAGAAGCAAACTTAAAGGATTATGAAAGCTTCCACCAAGGTAAGTCTCATTTGCTGATAATAGAAGTGCCGTCATTTGATTCTGTTCCAGAAGAGGACCCTGATACTATGTTCTCTGAGCCTGAAGGTTATCCGGACTCTAATATGGTAGTGAAACTAGGAGACCCAGGCACCTATAAGCTCCATGTCCCGATTAATGGAGTATCCTTAGGACTAGGGATGTGCGACTCAGGTTCTAGCTGTAATATTCTTCCTTTTTTGCTCTGCAAGGATGCAAATTTTCAGGTTGATAAGGACCAAAAGCACAGCATGTGTTTTGTCGATCGTAAAGTCAAGATGGTTGCTGGCGAACTGAAAAACTGTAATCTCAGGGTGGGAAGTTTCTACTTCCCTGCTGACTTTCTAGCCTTGGACATCCCCGATGATCCGAGTGTGAATGTTTTGTTAGGACATCCGTTCTTAGTGACCAGCCGAGCTATTCTAGATTACGATTTTAGCGACATTAAACTTAGGGTCAACAATGATGCTAAAGTTTTTAGGATCATAGAGCCGCTACCCAATCGACCTGGAGAGTGCCGTGTTAGCTCAAGCTCTAGAGAAGTGAAAATCATTGAGATCGAAGATGTGTGGGATAGACAGAAGAAAGTTGAGGTAGAGACCAGTGAGCATGAATTCATGACGGTTTTACTTCGAGAAAGGGAAGATAAGTTTCACGACAATGCATTAAGGGAAGCGGCCATGTCTAACATGCTTACCTTGTGTAGTGAAAGTTTAAATTCAAAGGTTGAAACCGTGAAATCTATGAGCCGTAAAGATATAACACTACAAGAAAAATGAGCAATAAATACCAAAATTTAGTGTGGGGATGAAAATCCGGTCATTAACAACGAATATTATGGTTTTTTTGGTGATGGTTTAAATTTGTCTAGCTAATACTTAAAAGCAATAATTACGAATCCTTAATCCAATCACTATTGCATAAAAATATCCTCACCCTTAAATAATAACAGTTCTCCTCTTTTAAAAAAAAATCCCCTAAAGGAAAAAATAACATTTCAGAAACCCCCCTCCACATAAACATCCTCACCCTACATCCTCCCACCGTTCCAAACTAGTCAGTGACAAACCGTGGAGAGATTCCACCAAGACAATCGACGGTGAACTCAGCCACCAGTCAAACCTGGCTTATGAGGGTTAATGGATGGTCGCCGGTGCGCCACCTGTCAACCCTGCGGGGTCTTTTGGGAGAAAGATGACTATGGATGACCTAATTGCGAAGCAAATGCATGTTAGTCATCAGGAGAATCCTCATTGTGACCTCGTGTCGTTTGATCCTGATGTCGCAAATGCGTTTCAGCATTATGTGAATGAAACCTTAGCTTTTGCTGTGAAGCGTGGGGGTTTTATGTATGGAACATTTTCTCCTGAAGGGAAAGTTGAGGTTAATTTTATCTACTAGCTGTTGTAGCAAGGGACGGACAAAAGTTTGATTCTTTTACGCAATCTTGAAGAAGAAAAATTAATGGAGGCTATAGCAATGGGTTTAGGGTTGAGGAAGGAGATTTAAAGGAATGGGTCACAGAAGTGTTGAAGCTTGAGTTGAATGAGAATGGTTGTGCTGATATGCAATTTGAGGTCTTTCATATGTGTGATATATGTATTAGGCTGTTTAAGGAAGGGTGGTTGAGACAGAGATACCAGATGGGGCTGATCCAAAGCTGTCAAAGATGAAGAATGAAGTAGTTTTTGGAGTGAAGGATACTAAAGAGGTTGATAATGATTTGTTCTTGGTTGTTGTGAAGATATTTGATCATCAGGTATGCATTGTAATAGCATTCTATGATGTTCTTAAACCAATTAAAGAAATCTCTTTCTTTGTTTGATGTTCTGTAACTTATATGCCTGCTTGATAGTGATAAGTAGTTAGATCTCTATTGTCTGTTATAAGGATGTTGTTTTGCCTAATTAGATTGGTTTTTGGAGCATGGTATGGGTAATTTAGTGGGATGTTCCATAATAATATGCAATCATTTGAAGGAATGATGAAACATGTGTATTTGCTTTTGTTTCTGGTAGCTTCAGGCAAAATTTTATGTGTTCGATTGTGTTTTTTCCTTAACGACCTCTATTTGTATCATTACTTCATTTGCAGCTTTCTTAGTTTAATTGGAGCCCTTTAAATTGTTTAAAGTTTAATTTTGCTTCTAGTTAAATGAGTTGTGCCGGTAATTTATGTTGGATCACTCCAATTTTCATTAGTTTCATCTTATGATGTTTGTCTATGTTTTCTATATGATATGAATATGTCTCAAAGTTCCTACTTTCTTGTGGCCATCTAGTATGAGAAACTCTAACTTAGAATGAGTTACAAATTTAAATATTATGTATGAAAAAAGAGGCAAAGGCTAATGTTTTCAGTGTGGTTGGTACTGGGATGTAGGAGGATATGGTTCTATATTGAGCATAACGGTAATGGTTGGATCCATTGAAATTGTAGTTTTTGCTATAAAAATGATGACTTCCTCAAGTATGCCGTCATTAGGCTTCAAGTCTTCAAGTTCTTTAAAGACAATCTGCTTGGTTTTATTACACTTGTATTTCGCTTGATACTATTGTACTCTCCTCTTTCTGCTATGCATAGGCCTAATGTGTTGGAAGAGATTTATAATCGAACAATGATTGCTGCCTCATGCCTCTCCCCCCTCCCCCTCCACCCCACCTACATGCTGCAGTTACTTATCACCTCCTTTGTGACTTGATATATTTTTTGGGACATTGTGCACCTCTTTTGCAAAACTTAACCTTTGTTGTATGATGCATATATAGTGTATATATACATATATAAGCTTTTTCTTAAATGAGCTTCCATTATGTATACAGGGTCCTCTCTCATCGGCATTCCCAATCGAGAACTAAACGCGTTCTAGTAACCATGAGAGGCTTGAGAACTCATCTTGATAGAACGAAGAATCTCCCATTCGTGAAGCGCATTTCTGACTTCCATCTGCTGCATTTCGTGGCCCAGATTTTAGATCCCAGTGATGTACCAGGACTGGCAGAGTGTGTGCAGACACAACTATTCCAGAAGGTTACCAGCTTCTAATCGAATCCATGTCCGGTTTGTAAGTAATCTTCATATACTGGGATGGTTTGTATGTTTGAAGAATGGATAGATGTTTCTTTGTCTTTGTCATAGTTGTGGTTAACAATAGGATTAGCTTTTAAAAGTTATACTTCACTCTTGGCAAAAAAATATGCTAGCTAAATCGATTGAAGGATAGATCTTTCCATCCTATAAAAATCTTTTGTAAAATTTCTAATAGACCTTTCCATCAAATCAAATACAATAATAAGTACTCTGAAATAGGTTCTTCTTTCTCTGCTAAAACATTTACAGTGCATTTACCTTTTCTTGAATGCTTTTAGAAAGCCTATGTCTTGTTTGTGTATGCTTTCATAATGTTTGATATCAGTCTATTTTTTCATTACAATGTATGATCCTAGTTTTATTATGAAACTAAAATGTGGAAGGGTGTAAGATGTTCACATACATGTACGAAATAGCAATCTGCAGCTAACATTGAATTTTGGTAATAGTTTCACAAACACTTTAGATGTTTTGTCACTGATTGAAATCATATCAACGGAAGTTTCCAAATTCTACGCGTTGAAAGGTAAACATTGATCATCACTCATCGATTCTTCGTCGAATCCATTTCTGTTGCTTATTCTCTTGGAAGAATATGACCTCTTTACTCTTTTTACTTATGTGAATATTGGTTTCCATTATTTTACTTGTGTCAGTCGTGTGATAAACTTATTTAGGATATTTTAATAACTATTTTTAAATGCTTCATTTTTCCTGTTTGTTTTGTACTAAGTTTCATGATTTTAAAAGTTCAACTATTGTACATATGCTCTCTGTTATATTCTTGTATAGTTCAACTATTTTTGGGTTGTTTGTAATATTTGTGGTGTTTTTATGCCCAGGGGTTCTGTTCTGTTTGTAATTACGTTTGGTTCATGATACTTGTAGGTCCTGAAAAGAAAAGCAAGGAAGGATGGAAGAATTCAAACGTTGTGTTTTGGAGAAACAATTGAGTGATCCAGCCGAAATATTTTTCTTCTTCATGAAGAAGTTGATAGGCCCATTTTGTTATTCTATATCCATGTATTTGGAAATTTTGTATATTTACAGTATGTAAATTGATCGATATACAGTTGTATATATAAATATTGTTTGCATTTTTGTTAACTATGTCGAAAGAATTTACGGTCCTTTTAGGGAGTGTAATTAGTAGTCAAAGGAGGAATATTTGTAGTGTTACATTATATTTTTAGCAATGAGAATATATTTGATAGAGTTGACTTTTTCTTCAGTGTAATGACATATAGTGATTGGAAAATGCTAATTCAGTGACGAGAGAATAATGGTTATTAAAATGACATATAGTGATGGGAGAACGAGAATTTACCGCCAAGATATCTTGTCGTTATAGTGATATTTAACAATGGGAATTATCATGATTAATAATCTCTATTAATGAGGGTCTAGTTCTGTCATTAATCATGTAACAATCTAATGACGGGAGACTATACCATCACTATTTATCTTTAGCTAGGAGGGCAATAATGACAGGCCATGACGGGAAATTTCCCGTCACTAAATACCTTTAATGATGGGGAATAAGTATTTAGTGACGGGATTTCCCCTAGTTAAAAATCATTTTTCTAGTAGTTAAATCTCAGAGTAGGCGAGGGAAGCCTAGTGCACTGGCAACGCAGGCCAGACGTGCAAGGCAGAAGGCTCGAGGTCCTACCAAGAGGACTGGAGATTGAGCACTCCTTGACGGTAAAGAAGAATGCCTCTTCCTCGGCTTAAAAAGCCCGGGAAGGGCTTGGGTCAAGAGAGAAGGAAGATGCACTTCTGTGAAGGACTCCATAGTGCAATTTTGGCGAGAGAAATCCCGAGACTCTGATTTAGGGAAAAGTCAGAAGTTTAGTCGAGCTGGCGACTTTAAACTCAGAACTACCTTTAAACCTTAAGGTTAAATAGAAACAAATAAGAGTAACTAGACAGATCGACAAGCTTTTTTCATCCTACCGCTTCCCTAGGCCACAAACCATGAGAAGGTTTTTTTACTCGTTGATCAGTCCGGTGAAGTAGGTTAGTAGAGTCAGAGAAAAAGTGCAAAAAAGATAAGAATTGTTCTACGAGGAGTCGGGTTTGGATTGAAAATTTTTAGGGACTGAGTAGAGGAGTCAGTTGCACTGGGTTTTGCAAGAACTTGGAGAAGACAGATTCCGGCAATTGCGAGAGCACATCCGTAATTGCAAGACTGCCTGAGTCCAGTTCCCGTGGTTCGAAAATATTCTGGGGGTTGTGGCAAGCACGTGGACAACATGCGCTGTTGCAAAGTCTGACAAGGCAGTCAACCGTACATCAATCTTCTCTACCATCCCATCTTTCACTCCTCCCCATTACTCCACCATTACTCTACCTCCCTCAATCTCCTCAATCCACTCACCCTCAATACTCATTCACACATTTCCATACTACCCTTCCACCTTCACCTCTCCACGCTTCCTTTTAAACCACCCTTCACCCTCACCATTTCCACCACCTAAATCACTATCTCCATCTTCTTCTTCTTCACATTCGGCCACCACCATCACCAAACCACCACCATTTTCTTCACCACACTATGCAGCCATACATCATTTCCCTTTCCTAAAACCTATTTCCCTCATAAACCATCAATGTTTCTATCAAACCATTGATTTTGCAACCCTAAAATATCCATCTTTGTTCTGAAAGGTTGTAGAATCCGTTGAAAATTCAACCTTGTATTCTGGTACTCTGGAAATTGCGAGACCCTCTCCCGTAATTGTGAGGGATCTTTTTCAGCAGCTTCATAATTCAACTCATCAGTTTTCATGGCAGGAAGAGGCAGACCATTTCTGAGATGCAGAGGTGGTCAATAGAGAGTTCAGGGTGACACCATTCCAATAATTAATTGTGTTCCTCAGTTCGCCTCTGTTGCTATTTATGAGTCGTTTAGGACTCATTGGAATGCTCGATCGGTTGCTCAGGAATGAAGTGTCAACCTCGATGATTGTGGAGACATTTTATCACATGTTTTGCAAAAAAACACGGTATAACGGATATGACTCTTATTCCAGCTACATTCAACGCCACTGACGAGAGTCAACACTACTATGCTCCAGTGCATGTTTTAACTCCCGCTTACAACACTTTTGGCTTATTTTGGATAGTTTTAGACCATTTATAAGGCAAAATCACTTAGAGCGGGCACTTTGAGGCAAATCATCACATAGATGGTAAACCTTGTCAATCTACAGTGTTTTTAGTCCTTTTGAGCCCTATTTATCTTACGGAGTTATGCTCGGTATGTGTTTGGATGTTATGATGTAGGATATAGGTGCTCGTAAGCACGGGAGTTAAGGAATTTAGCTTATAAAGGCAAGACCGAGGCTCGAGAATAGAAAAGTTGAAGAAAATGTGAAGAATTAGAGGTTTAGCAGTGAATGCATGCGCATCAAGGAAAATGAAAACACATCAGACAAGAAGAATATGAGTCTAGGAGAATTTCACCCAATACGCGTGCATGGAACATAATGCGTGCACATTCGAGAAACCAGAAGTGTAGAAAAGATTCAGAGAGCATTGTGCGCGTGCATAGAACAGAATGCGTGCGCACTAGAGACAGAACTGATTAGGAAGTGAGGTTCATCGGTTGAGAAATTGAGCAACTCTAGCATGTTAATCTTGTTTCGGTCAGTTAAATCCTGAAAGATGGACTATTGAACCGGGCAAAGGGTGTTTGTTTGTTGCATAGCGTCTTACTCTAGCTTAGGAGTTTGCACCTGTGAATGAGTAGATATGATCATTAGGTTGGTTGGATGGTTAAGCTCATTCCCGAGATAGTTGATATGAGGGGTGAAAGTATTCAATTGGATCATGTCTTGGTTATGCTTCTCTCTTATAAGTACCTTTCGTTTAATTATCGTCGTAGTATAATTGATAACGTGAACAAACTTTGATTCACCTAAACTTAGCTCGATAATGAATTTTTTATTCTTTTGATTCTCCATAGGATACGACCTTGCTCACCATTATGGTGCATCCCACCCGGTACACTACCGGTTAAGGTTGGATGTCACTATTTTGGTCATCAAGTTATCTGGTGCTGTTGCCGGGAAATTAATCGATAACTCTTAAGTCATTGGAAGACTTAGGCTTAGGTTGTTTTTATATTACTGCTTTCTTGCTGTTTGTTTTTGTAGTGCATGACTTGAAGCTCTAAGGAACCATTACTTCCATACATTCCCGAGATTGAGACTTTTGATAGACACTGAAGCTCTTTGTGAAACAAGGGAATTCAATTTGAAGAAGTAAATTGAGAATTAGAAAGTGAAAGTTCTAGTTCTGAAAGTTTGAGTATGGCTACGGGAAACGAAGACCGTGATTATGGTAGGGTTTGAATTGAGAAGATAAGGCCAATCCATTTGGGGAAATAAGTACAAGTCAAGACCAAGGATACACTCAAGGTCAAGTTCAAGTTAACTTACCTCCCCCAAGGATGGAACCTTTACCGAGGGAAGGGAATATCGTGCGTAATGTTCCATTGAACAATAACTTTCAACAACAAGCTAATATCCCTCTCCAAGCTCCACAAATTCCCAATCCTTTTGGTGCACCTCAACAACAACAACCTCCACAAGTGGACCCCCAACTGTTCCAACAATATCAACAAATGATGATTCAAATGGCCCAATTTAATCCTATGATGAATCACATGATGAACCCTATGATGAACCGATTTCTTCAAATGGCTAATCCCTATGCTTAACAATTTATCCCTCAAGCCAATCCTTAACCGATCCCTATGGTGAACCCTCAAATATATGTGCCACAAGCTCATGTAAACCACGTGTGAAATCGACAGATGAGGCTATGTAGAGATTATATGACACCAATGGCTACCACGGGCCATAGTCCTATTCGAGTACGGGCCATTGCGGCTAATAACTTATAGATAAGGCAACATGTTTGGCATTTACTTGGGGACAATGCTCAATTTGAAGGAAAGGCGACGGTTGACCTGAATACTTTCATCAATAATTTCCTTGAGGTATGCAAAACAGTGACGATCAATGGGATTGGTTAGGAAGCGATTCAGCTACTTTTGTTCCTATTTTTTATAAAAGGAAAAAGAAAGAGAGTGGTACTCATCTTTGGCTCATGACTCCCTCCACACATGGGAACAATTTGCAAGCAAATTATTGCTCAAGTACTTTTTAACTTTGAGCAACTATTGGTTTTAGACTTGTTTGAAGCATGTGATCGGTTCAAGACTATGTTACGGAAATGCCCTCAACATGGATTTGAAGCATGGGATCAAGTGCATCTATTTTAAAGGAATTTGGATGGTAATTCAATGCAACAATTGAATGGGGCATGTAGAGGATCCATTATGGATGTGGCACCGGATGTGGCATTCGCCACCATTGAAAGGATTTGTGAAAACAATAGGCAATGGAGTTCGGGAAGAAGGCAATTGAAACATAAGAAGCCACTTGTAACCGCCATTGTAGATGAGCCCAAAAGAAATACCGAATGGCAAAACAAGGTGCTAGCTATGGAACAAAAAGTGGGTGATTTGGCTAAAGATAATAAGAAAGCACGCTTATGTCAGCTTTGTGGTGGTGGACATTTTGCTACTAATTGCACACCACCCATAACGGTTACAATGAAAGAACAATTAGCATCTCAAGCTGGTACTTTAGTGGCTAATCCGAATTCATTGCAACAATCTTTGATGAATATTTATGCCTTAGGGCAACTGAATGTTGGGCAAATGGAATTCAATCATCTCACCACCTATGGAAATCCGGTGGTTGGACCTATGGACATGATCTTGATGTTGGATACACAACCTTATGATGCCAACTATGTGGGACAAGGCCGTGTCAAAAACTATGATTTCCAAGGAGTTCTACAAAATTGGCATAAGAATCCTAATTTGACTTGGGGTCATGGTCTGAATCAAGGGAAATCTTCTAGGCCTCAACAAGGCCCTTCTTCTCAAGGCAATCAAGCTCAACGATAACAAAAATCAGGACTTTACCAACATCTGAATGCTCAACAAAACTATTCTCATGGAAACTATTCTCAACCTTCACCAATGGCTCCTATTCCACAAAAGAGCTCAACCGACATTCTCTTGAAGCAAATTGATAAGACTTTGCAAGAGCATATCCGGGAATTGAGAGACATTAAAACAAATGCCAACAACACCACTGCCACGTTCCCATCGGCAATAAGGAACCTTGAGACTCAAGTGGGTCAATTGACCGACAATGCTAACACCACACTAGTTGGGGGTTTGCCTAGCAATATGATGAGGAATCCAGAGGGTGTGAATGCTATCTCTACAACAAGTGGCATGTTCGTTGGTAGCAACATTGGGTTGAAGAAGAGAGTTGAAGATCAAGGCAGGGTAAATAGGATGATGTGGTAGAGAAAGACAGTGAATAGCAAGTTGTTGAGGATCAAGATGTCAAAACTAATAAGCAAGATGAAGAGGCACCTAAAGTGGCTATCAAATGGAATACAACCATCTCCAATCCACAAAGGAAAGGTACAAGTAGCAATGGTATGAATACTTCTTATACGCCTTTTGATGTAATCACTTTACCTTTTCCCCTAGAGGTCCTAAGAAGAATGTGTTACCCAAGAGTCAAAACAAGTTCATTGACATTCTTCTCAAGGTTGAGATAAATATCCCTTTGGTTGATGCTATAGCTAACATGCCTTCGTATGTTAAGTTTTTGAAAGGGATATTGTCCAACAAGGCCATGATGGACGAGTTTGTGTGCCTAAATGAAGATTGCTCCGCAATCTTTCAAAACAAGCTTCCGCCTAAAAAGAAAGACCCCAAATGTTTTTCCATCCCTTGAACCATTGGCTCTATCACTTTCTTGAAAGCTTTATGTTACCTAGGTGCTAGTGTGAATCTCATGCCTAGGAGTATCGATGAGATTTTGGGCCTCGGTAGGTTGACTGAGACCAATATGACTTTGCAAATGCTGACCGGACTCTAATCCTATAGGAATATTGGAGGATGTGTTAGTCCAAATTGATAAGTTTGTGTTCCTGGCCGACTTCTTCGTGCTAGACATTGAGGAGGACCCTAGAAATTCGCTCTTTCTAAGAAGACCTTTCTTAGCTACCTGAAGGGGCCAATATTGATGTAGCCAAAAGTAATATCACTATGAGAGTGAGAGACGAGAGTGTGACCATGAATGTGTTTGATGCCATAAAGTACTCTCATGACGATATTGAGGAATTTGATGAAGTTAAGTTTATATATTCTTGTGTTTATGAAGTCACTAACACGCAGGGATATCAAGAGCGATGGAGGAGTGCTTAATGAAATCCAGCACAATTCATGATGAGAACAAAGAGCTGCGGTAAGCGGCTTGTGAGTTATGGACAACACATTTTCTTGATGCATCATGGCACAAGTACTGGGAGCTTGGCCTAAATAGTGAGAATGTCAAGCCATCAATTTAGGAACCACCAAAGGATTTGGAATTAAAGCAACTTCTGAAGCACATTAAGTATGCTTTTTTTGAGTCCGATAATTTATTGCCTTTGATTATTTCTATGGCACTAACCTCTTTGCAGGAAGAAACACTTATGAGAGTGCAAAGGAGTCACAAGAAGGCCTGTGGGTGGAAGATGGTTGATATCTGGGGTATTAGCCCCGAGATTTGCAAGCACAAGATCATATTGGAAGAATATGTGAAACAGATGAGGCAATGTCAAAGAAGGCTTAATCCACACCTTCAAGATGTGGTGCGTAAGGACGTGGTGAAAATGCTTTAGCATGGAATCATCTACGCCATCTGGGAGAGTGAGATGGTAAGCCCTACTCAAGTGCTGCCTAAAAAGAGAGGTATGACCATTCAACCTAATGAAAATAATGAGATGATCCCTACCCGTTTAGTTATCGGTTATCGTGTTTGCATTGATTATAGAAAGTTGAATTATGCCACTAGGAAAGATCACTTCCATTTGCCTTTTATTGATCAAATGTTAGAGAGGTCAAGTGGTCATGCTTTCTATTGTTTTCCTTATGGTTTAGTGGTTATTACCAAATTCGTATTGACCCTAAAGACCAAGAGAAGACTACCTTTACATGTCCCTATGGTACCTTTGTGTTTCGAAGAATGCCTTTCGGGTTGTGTAATGCACCCGCGACATTCCAAAGATGCATGACGGCTATCTTTGCGGACATGATTGAGAAATTCTTGGAAGTCTTTAGGGATGATTTTAGTGTATTCAATGATTCATTTGATGATTCCTTGAATAATCTGGATAAAGTGTTGCAAAGGTGTGAAGACACCAATCTTATGTTAAATTGGGAAAAGTGTAATTTCATGGTAGATGAGGGCATAGGGTTAGGCCATAAATTTCACGTAGATGGATTGAAGTGGATAGAGCCAAGGTTGTGGCAATTGAAAATTTTCCCGTCCCCACTAGCATGAAAACTCTTCGGGCATTTCTTGGTCATACGGGTTTTTACTGGCGTTTTATCAAGGATTTCTCCTTGATTTCTAGGCCACTTAAAATTTTGCTCACTAAAGACACACTCTTTATATTCACTCAAGAGTGCACCGAAGCTTTTTATATGCTTAGGCAGTCGTTAGTGACTGCACCTATTCTAGTTGCACCCGATTGGTCACAAGAATTTGAGGTTATGTGTGGTGCTAGTGACACTGCCGTAAGGGCTATTATGGGGCAGAAAAATGATAAGATATTTAAGCCTATCTACTACTCTAGTCACACACTAAACCCCGCACAATCTAAGTATGCCATGACCGAGAAGGAATTACTTTCAGTTGTGTTTGCTTTTGATAAGTTCCGGCCGTATCTAGTTGGTTCTAAAGTGATTGTGCATACCGATCATGCTGCATAGCGATATTTGTTTTCCAAGCAAGTGGCAAAACCCTGGTTTGTGTGTTGGATTTTTCTTCTTCAAGAATTTGATGTGTAGATTAAGGATCAAAAGGGGTACGAGAATGTGGTTGCGGATCACTTGAGTCAGATGGCATTGGATGAGGAAGTGAGTAAGTTCGAGTGGGAAATCAATGAGTCATTCCGGGATGAACAATTGATGGTGGTTGGTGCAATGTTACCGGCTAAGCAGAGCGCTCACGAGCAATGAAGTAAGTATGGCGTCCCTTGGTATGCTCCTTACGTGAACTTTGTTGCGTGTGCTATGTGGATCCTAGTTTAAATGATTATCAACGCAAGAAGTTCTATAGTGATATTCGATATTACCTTTGGGATGAACCATATTTGTTTAGACGTTTCGCGGATGGTATTATTAGGAGATGTGTGCATGATGGTGAGATCATGAATATCCTTTCTTTTTTCATGACCGGGAAGCCGGTGGTCATTATGCTAGTGATAGAACCGCTCCTAAAGTGCTTCAAAGTGGTTTTTATTGGCCAACTATCTTTAGGGACTCGTATGCCTATGTTAAATCTTGTGACGCTTGTCAAAGATCGGGTCGAATTTCTGATCGCGTGTAAGTCGCTTAATACTAGCAAGAAGACTAGGTCAATCGTAGTATAGCAAGGGCGAGTCAAGGTCGATCCCACAGAGACTATTATTTAATAATGTTAAACACAACCACAATTCATAGGTCAATAGGATAGAGGTGGTCATTGACCAACATATTAGAAAAGTAAATAACATAGATGCAAATAAAACAATCATCAATCATGTATCGAAAAGGCACTAACCACACTATTCCTAACTAATCTCCCCTTAATCCATATTCGACTCGTGTGTGTAATTTAACTATGGGTGCAACTACTTACCCTATCTACTCCGACAATGGTAGTAGATAATATATACGCCAGCTATCCTCCTTAATTGGTCCGTAATAGCCCATATGCATAAAGAACTAGAATTGCCGGTATCGAGTGCTAACTCATACCGCTAACCCACCTAGGCAGCTGTCGACACTGATCATCACATTCCTAGGGCCATCAAGACTATGTCCAAACTAACACTTCACTATTAGTATTTCATACTAGTTTTATGACTACAATAAGCAGATTGGCCAGATCTAACCTACTGTTAATTAAACCTATCGATCAACGTAGCTGACGCCGAACCACAGAATTAGGATTTACTAGGTATTCAGATCTAGCGATAAAGACCGTCACAGATCTGAAGAGTGCAACTTATAATTTTGTGTTTCATATTAACGAATCGAATTAAGATTAAGGTTCATTTAATTAATTCATAGATGTTAGATGCAAGCATAATCTAGATGTAACACTAGAACAATCATGAATCTAAGGAAAGAAATAAAACATTGGAATAGATCTTACCCATAACGAAAAACATATCTACTTCTATTCTCTCCCTCCGGTGACTCAAGACGATCCATGAAGATCGTAAACCAAGCACAATTCAATAATGAAAGACTCATGACTTATTTTCAAGAAGAAAATAAAAGAAGACTTTATTCCCAAAAGACTACATTGTAGCTAGTTGATGAATAACTAATAGAATTGATGGAGAATTGATGAATACAAATTCGCAGCTCTGAATGGCTTTATATAGGTGTTTAAATTGACTTAGGGGTAAACCCAATGCTTGGAGGACGATAAAACATGTTTATGGATGATTTTGGGCCTCGGTAAACCGTGGGTAACTCCTGGTTTACCGAGGGTATTTTTGTCTTTTTCCTGCAGCCGACTTATTCTGGAATACCCTAGGCCCAGCTTCGGTATGTGGACCATAACTTGGCCTATCCAACTCGGATTTGGGTGAATCAAAGTGTGCTGGAATCCTTGTTTCAAGCCCTACAACTTTCATGAAGAAGTACAAGCCCAATTCGTCACGTAGGAATTTGTAAACTGCATTGCAAGATCACCAATAAAATTCTCAGGTCCAATCTCCGCTCGAAACACTTCATCCTTCAGCTCCGTCTAGTTCTTTATCGATTAAAATTTTCATTCAACCTCAATGATGCTTCGAACACCCATCCATCTGTCAATAAAACCATACCACACATAGTAGCTTCTATTTCTAGCAAACAATGTATAAAATACACGGTTAATACGCATAATACCAATTTAGTCACCCCGGGCGTGGCTTAATCACATTTAGCTAATTAACTCATGATTTCATACATATTATCCCCATTGAGAACACAATACGGGGTAGATTGATGGTAAATAATGATACCAAATTGACCATTATCAATTTCTAGGCGGAATGAGATGCCCCAAAAGCCGATTTTAGAATGTGAGGTGTTTCATGTGTGGGGGCTGGATTTTATGGGACCATATCCCTCATCATATAACAATAAGTATATCTTTGTGGCTTGTGATTATGTGACAAAGTGGGTATAATCTATCGCTTCTTCTAAGAATTATAGGAACGTGGTTATCCGGTTCATTAAGAAGAACATTTTTGCTCGTTTCGGGGTACCACGTGCCATCATTAGTGACAATTTAAGCCATTTCCACAATAGGCCGTTTAAAATGCTTCTAGCCAAGTATGGGGTTAAGCATAAGTTCGGTACAACCTATCATCCCCAAACTATTGGTCAAGTGGAGGTGAGCAACCAAGGTATTAAGCGTATCCTTGAGAAAACTGTTAACTCACACCCTAAGGATTGGACAAATTAGTTAGATGATGCGTTACTGGCCCTTAGAACCACCTTTATGACTCCTATAGGAATGTCCCCTTACATGTTGGTTCATGGGAAGTCATGTCACCTACCCGTAGATCTTGAGCATAAGGCATATTGGTCCACCCGGTTCTTAAATTTTGATGATGGTTTAGTTGGTGATTGGAGGTTCACACAGTTGAACGAGTTAGATGAGTTTTGCCTAGAGCTTATGAGAGTGCGAGAGACTATAAAGAAAAGACTAAGTTACTTTATGTTAGAGCCATTAAGCCCCGAGACTTTAAGGAAGATGACGATGTCCTCCTTTATAACACTCGCCTTTACTTTTTTCAAGGCAAACTCAAATCTCGTTGGTCGGGTCCTTATATAGTTTCTAAAGTTTATCCCTCTGGTGCCATCAAAATAATTCATCCAACCAAGGGGACATTTGTTACAAATGGTCTCCGGTTGAAGAAGTATGAGCGACTACATTTCGATGAAGCACTCAAGGTTATTCTCCTTAAGGATCCAATCCCTTGTGTTGGTTCGTGTGAGTCTTGTCAAGGACTATAAACTTGACCAAAATCAAATTGTATAACTCCATCAAACTTCTTTCTTGTTAGGAACATTTTAATATGTTATGATGATGGACATACTAGCTGTTATAGCAAGTCTGAAATAAGTTAGAATTCTCTATATAAGTCTTTACTTAGAGTCTGACATGTTGTATAAATTGAGTCAGACAAGTATTGTACTAGTTGGTAAGATGGCGAAGTAAAACAGATATTCGGTAGAGTGGAGCCAGCCAAGTACCAGCAGAGAAGCATGAAGACATTATGGTCTGACTTATAACCAAGGAATTCTGTGATGACCTCGGATAAGTCTAAGTTATACTTCAACTGATGAAATACATTGACAAATGTGGTGTACACTGATCTCACCCAAATCAAGGATCAGTGAAGTACAAAAAGTACTTGAAAGAATCAAAGAAAACAACAAAGCAGTGAATCGGCAATGTAAAATGGCTTTCGGCTGAGTAATGACAGAGCAGTGAAGGAAGAACTAAACAACCAATTCAGAAGAATCACTTAACTGTTCAGGGAATGGCCAAGTAAATTTCACTCATTCAGAATTCAAATGATGAAGATCAAGCATTGAATGCACAATCAATTGAGGATCAATCTGGGCGGATTTTCTGATAAACGTTTGAAGAAAAATCCAATCACTGAAATCAAGAAGAAGATAATTAAGGGGGAATCAAGAATTAAATCAAGGATTATTCTCCACATTAAATAGCCAACGGACGGAAATTCAAATCAAGGGATTATCAAGGCTATAAATAGAAGGCATTGACAGGAAATAAAAATAACGATTAAGTCCGGTAATATACAAGCAGAAACTCTGTCAAAGTGAAAAGCCTTCCATCTGTACTAAAAGGAAATATCTAGAGATCAACCCAGGAATCAGAACTTCAATTGCAAATCAAGCTCTGAGATTGATCAACAAATCTGTGAATTCAATTCACATCAACTGAGGCAATTGAATCAGAGGAATCTGAGAAGGAATTGCAACCTTTGTGATAGCTATTGAAAATTTGTTCTCAAGGAGCAGTGATAGAGACTGAGTCACTAAAGCTTTTGAAGCCAGGGAGTGATAGTCTTGAAGATTGTGAAGCTTGTGTAGTCAAGGACAATCATACTATTGTATCTGTAAAAACAATAGTGAATTCCTCCAATCATCACAGGAGAAGAGTGGATTAAGGTATTACACTACCCTGAACCACTATAAGCCTTTGCATTTATTTACTTTCAGCAATTTACTTTACAACACTTTAGTTCATTACAAACTCTATTTCTGTGATTGCATGATCTACTTTCAAACAACATTAAGTAGGGACCTATCCGCTGCACAAAAGATTTAAAAAACAAGCAAAGTTTTTGAAACTCCACTATAGTCATTCACCCCCCTTTGACTATAGTTTTACCCTTCTCTGGGACCAACAATTGGTATCGGAGCAGTGTTCCTAGTATCAGAACATGTTCAGATCTAATTTCTGGTTACAAGGAGATCACATATTTTCAAAGTAGTTTTCAAATTTGTGCTATATATATATATATATATATATATATATATATATATATATATATATATATATATATATATATATATATATATTTGAAAGCAACATTTAACCCAATTACCCGAATTTTGACCCATTAACCGCAAATCGACCCGCTTTTTCACACACGTGAGGTGATACTGCTATCTTAAAAATAAAATAAAAAATGAATGCATATCTCCTCAATTTCCGCTTTCCGCTGTTGTAACAAATTTGATCCACTCAAGGTCATTCAAATCGCAAAACTACAGATCTTCAGTTCACATTAACCCAAATGAGCTCTCTTACGCTAAATCACTGACAGCCTGCTAATGACAACAAATTTCCTGAAATCTCTCAATCATTTTCTTATTGACATTTCTAAATATAACTGCAAACATATCATAAATTCATTCCACTGTTGACAACAATGTTACTACATTTCCTCATCAGTTTCGTTCCACTAAATTGCTTCATCTTCGTCTTTCTATGCATACACGGCTCTAATGGACGGATATATGCACACCCTCAATTTGTGGAACTTACGCCCGAGAGGAGTGGGAACAAATCTCACTTAATTTCTTTGAAATTTCCTATTTAGTAGATGCTACAAATTAATTTGGGAAGGATAACCAGCAACACCGTGAAAGATATGATCTTTGGTATGATTCATGCAATTATATTTTGAGTTTTTTCTTTTTTGAAAGCATTGCTATGAGTTTCTCAAATGCTACAATCAAATGATGATACATTCTGATATGCTAGAGTCTAATACATCCGCGATTTGGAACTTGATACAAACGTACCTTGCCGAGCTGCTCCTTCAAGGTTTGATTTTGACTCTACTTGATGAGATTTTTTTTTTCGGTAGATTTTATCCGGTTGATTAAATATTTGTTGTTTTGTTCCAAAACTTACAATTTTACTTCTTTTACTCTTTGTTTTTTTAAACGATGGATTATCACCTACGCAACCGTTGCTTGCCGAATGGCACAAGTTAGGTTTCAAGTTTTTTTTTTTTTTTTTTTTTTTTTTTGTTCTATCTGATGGATTTTATTTGGTTAGTTTCTATCTAATTGTTCAAGAATATGCTATTTTTGTTCATTGGTTCTATCTGACGGATTTTATTCATCGTTTTTCACCTTTACTCCCTCTCGATTGGATTTCAGAACTTTAGAGTTCATTTGCATGGTTCAGTTGGATAAATCCATTGCTCAGGTGTTATTGGAATAAATGTAAGTCTTTCCTCATTGCTGATTTCGGATTCTTGATTTGTTGTATATCAGAAGTTTTGCTCACTTACTAACCATATCAATGTTTTTTTCTCCCTTTTTTGATATGCGTAATTCTCACCTTCATCATGAGGTTCGTTACTGGGATATTGTTTATTTACTCATTGTGAACATAATGCAAAAGTTCAGTTTCAGTTCAGATTGATTTGAAGATGTATCTCCTATCATTGGTAATTACTTATTACCCTTATTTTTTTTTCACCGCCTTTTGTTATGTGTTCCTAGCTTCATCGTTAAGTTTGGTACTGGAATTTCATTAACTCATTGTGAATATAATGCTGAATTTTGTTTAGTTATTGTATGCACAACATTTATATATGTTGTTAAACGATCTCCAAACCAGCATACCCATCCATTTTGTTTTTTTTTTTTTTTTTTTTTTTTTTTTTTTTTTTTTTTTTTTTTTTTTTTGAGGGGAACCTATCCATTTTCTACTCAAATCCAATCCTATCTCTATTCAGTTGCATGTTCCATTCAAATCCTAACCTTCTAATCCTATCAAATTCTAGCCAACACATCTGCAAACTCTTCAAATCCTAACGAACCCATTCTCAAAATTCTCAAATCTTTTTCACGTATAATATCCACATGGGTGAAAGGTGTCAAAATTCTCAAATTTTTCGAGACTATTCCAAAAGGGTGAAAGATTTTAAAATGGCTTCCATCATAGATTCAATTTAGACTATCATAGCTTTTGTGTTAATTATCATTTTCATGATTCCAAGTTCGGATGCGATTCATGCTTTCACATCTGTTTCATTTTGCTTGAAAGGTTTTATAGTGTTCTCCAAACAATATGCAAATTGATCAACCGGATGAAGCCAAAGAGGAAACTGATATTCAAAATCAATTCTCATGGGTCCTTTTCAGATTCAGGTAAGATACTTTTCAAGAAAAATTAGATTCTTTCTTTTCGGTACAACATGCATTATTTGAGTTTTAGTTGATTTGGTTCTCGAGAGACTTTTATTTTTTGATATGCAGGTAGAATTTGTTACAATGGCAGGTGGGAGGCCAAAGGAATGTATAAGTCGTCGACTGGTAATTAAAGAATCTAGGACTGGGATTAAGAAGTGTTAGTTTCACTCTATTGAGTTTTTGTCTTTCGTTTCCTTCTTCAACTATTTTATTTTTTATTTTATCGGCATCACACCAGCCATACCTTCACTAACATAATGTCTAGCAAGTGGCAACAGTTTATATTCTAATAACAATGCCTTTTATTTCATGGATGGTCGGAAGGGTTGATCTTTAACATATCATAGCAGTGATATGTCGGCATTCCCTTCAAGTGTTTGGGTGGATGCATGGAAAATAATCATTCCACCCGATTGGGGCGTAGGTACTCTCTCCTCATTGTTTTCTTTTCCTTTTTTTTATTTTTATTTTTATCGCAACAACCAAAATTCAATTCTTGAAAATGAACAAGATTCCTTAACCAAATCAAGAATACATAACATAACTAAAACAAGTTACAAAATGAGGCTCAAGTGATTAATCAGCCATATATCAGCATGGAAACAGTTGGCGGTGGTGTTGGTATCGTTCTTCTTTTTTTATGTATTAGTTGTCGTCACAGATATCTTTGCACTAATTCTAGGGTGGTCCAGGTGCAAGTATTGGACCACCATGTCATTAATTTCAAGAAAATCCATTGGTAGTTTTTTACTAGAAGTAGGGGTCCAATTTAAGAACTCTAATTCCTATTGGTTGAGGACCACCAACTAGGATTTTATCCATGACCAACCTAAAATTTGAGATGGAATATGTTTTTTTTTTTTAATTAAGGTAATCAAATAAAAAGATTCTTTAAGATTCTTTATGTTCACCTAGCAGGTGATGCCGAATGATATAGAATCAATAAATTTGATTTCCAGAGTTCAGTTCGTCGTCTTGTTGAGGTATATTTTCTTCAACGTTAGAAACGTGTATGTCCTTCTTTTTAATGTATATATTAGTGTTTATTATTTTTCTTCCCTTTTCTTTAGGTGACCATCGTTTTTGTGTGTGTGTGTGTGTGAGTGAGTTCGCATGAAATTTTGATGGGTGACTATTTTTATGAATTTGTGATGCAAATACAAGACTGTAATAAGATATATAATTAAGAAAAAGATAATTAATGCACGGGTGGAGTTTGTGGTGACAATGCTTTCGCTCACTCAACTCTACCAACTGCTAGATTAGAGTTTGTAGTTGGTGGCCTAACACGTATTCTTTTGAATTTAACTATTTTTTCATATTCAAATCTTGATTTCAGTAGGAAAGATTGCATGGCTCATGATATAAGGATGATGAGCTTATAGGAGACTTGAGAATGAAGAAAGAGGAGTAGATAAAGTAGACATATTTTGGGCAGGAATGGCAATAAGACTAAAAAGAGGGGAAATTGTAATTGCACTTGAGAGCTCATGGATGGCTATAACCTCACAGCCTCCGGGTCATGTTATTAAGGAGGTAAAGAATTTTTTTTCTACGGTGCATAATTTCTTACTAAAAAAATTCAAATTTTTAGCCTTTATCAGCCTCATCCCATATCTGAGGATGATCTGGCTAAAACTTGAAATTAATCAGCCAAACTTTCAAAGAGGGATATAGTACCTTATATTCTATTATTATTAGTACTGAGCGTAATACAAATGTAATTTATGTGACGCAAACTTTCTTTTGTATAAGATTTTATACAAGCGCATTTTTCTTTTGTTTTTGAGATATTATGTAGTAGAGAGGCATGTTTATCCACTAGATTGGAAGTAAGTATATTTCTGGTTTTATTGACCATGTTGTAATCAAAGAAAAAGACATATCTAATAATGAAGAGATGATTGTTATGTGCAATTTATGATACTTATCTTTTATGTATCTAATCTTTCAAATGTTGTATCCGAAATGCAATTGCCTTGCTAACCATGGATTGTTGGTTTATGAATACAGGACCAACGAGTCTTCGTGAATAAAATTGCGCTAACAGAATCAATCGACGACAATTTAAGCTTCAATTGCATTTCTTGTATATATATATATATATATATATATATATATATATATATATATATATATATATATATATATATATATATCTTAAACTTTATAATGGGACGGTGCCTTGGCGTCTAATAGGGATAGGCGTAGGTGTTGAAGAGTGGTGATAAGGGTTCAAAGGTGGCAAAGAGTAGGGGTGGAGAAAATTGTTCTGCTTAATCTGGACAAGGTCGAGGCCATACAGAGCATGGCACATAAAAATTTCTAGGAAATATCCATCTGTTAATTGTTTTTTAAGAATATCCTTTTTTGACATTAACGTCTTTAGTTTGTAAAATTTTATAGTAGTGATTTTTAGTAAACATATAATGTGTTCTTTTCAAGTGTTTTTGATATTGCTTGGCGCATTCCGAATTGTATAACAAATAGATATAATGAAGTGAAAACTACTGCAATCACCAATCACTTCGACCTGCGCATTCATCATGGAATTTAGATACCACTTATTGTTCTTTAAGTAATAGCTGCCTCATTGTAATCTTTTCTTTCGTTGTGAAAAGAATTAGGATTTTCTTCATTACCATAACTGAATGGATTTGTATTTTTGATTTAGTGTCATCCCGTGCATTGCACGGGTATTTGCTAGTATATATATATATATATATATATATATATATATATATATATATATATATATATATATATATATATATATATAATTTGTATTTATGGATTCCTCAAATTTTATGTCAAAGGTAAATTGTATTCAATGTTAATAATTTTGATGAATATAAAATAAGAATGTTGTCTTATCTTGCAGCAACTCATGAGGAGATACTGGATGTAATCAATGATGGCCCAATCGAGATCACAACTGTGGTAACCACAGGAGCAGATCAAGGAAATGTAATAGACAAACTCAAGAAAGATTGGACAAATGATGACAGGAGAAGAGCAAACCTCGATTTTGTTGTAACAGACATGATTTTGAAGACTCTGGACCGTAATATGTTCATGAGGATCAAGGATTGAAAAACATCAAAGGAAATAGGGGACAAATTGGCACTGATCAATGAAGGATCAGAAGCAGTTAAAGAAAACAAATTATCTGTTGCAAAACAGAAATTTGTGAACTTCAAAATGAAGGCTGGTGAAACTATTGATCAAATGGACAACAGATTCTCAAGCATCATCAGTGAACTGCAACAACTTGGACACACATATCCACAGAATGAAGTGTGCCTGGAGATCTTGAGAGGCTTGCCTGAAAGATGGAAGATCATCACATTAGTAATCAGAGGGACAACAAATCTTGCAAACACTGATACCTTAACTCTAATGTTGCAACTAACGGCTCATGAATTTGAGTTTAACGGTGAAGACAGTGCACCCGTAGAGACACATAAGGCCAGTGCATTGATTGCACCCCAGCAACGTAACACAGCTGATGCAAACAGCAAAGAGACCCAAGAGCTGAAAGAACATGTAGCTTTACTGGTAAAACGTTTTGACAGGTTTAGCAAGAAAAAGCAATTCAAAGGAGGTTCATCATCATACAAGAAGTCTAGCACAAGCAAAGACATAAAGAAAAAGGATGCTGAATACAGATTCTTCAACTGCAAGAAGAAAGGTCATTTCAAGGTTGATTGCCCTGAAGAAAAAGACAATGATGAGGATAAAAAGAAATACAAGACAATTCAAAAGAGAAAAAGCAAGAAGGCACTCAAAGCTAAAACTAGCAGTGAAAAGAATGAAGAATCATCTGAAAATGATTCTGATGATGATGATGATGAAGCTGACAGCACAGACAATGAAAAAGCTTACCTATGCCTTATGGCTAAAGAATCTAATGAAACTGAGGTAAAATGTAGCTCACACTCACCATCTAGTGTATCCACATTTGACACTGCACAATTTTCTAATCTCCCACTAGATTCTGCAAACCTAATCCAAAATCTCAAGAGCAAATTTGAAGAAATTGAGATGAATCATGAAATTCCGGAACAAGAATGTGAGAATCTAAGAAAGGAAAATAAAAGATTAAAGAAAGAACTGGATAAAGTAAAATCTGAAAAAATTAGTAAGGAGATTCTTTCAACTGATCAACAAGCAGCAGATGATCACTCATCCAATGTTGAAAGACCAGCTGAGAAAATATCCATACTAGTTAAGAACACCACTACACCATTCAATGCACCAGCTTACAAACCCCCAAAAAGGTTTGGATCAAAATCTTGTCTTGGCTACAACAGTCAGGATGAAAATAGAAACAATGGACAACCCAATTTTGATTCAAGGACCAAACCTGGACCAAAATTCTGAAAAGGACAGACCATAGTTTCTACCACTTATTCTGCACCGTGAATTCAAAACCTAGTGTAATGAAACAATAGAATAAATCATCAATCCAGCCTAATAAAGGCAAAGGAGTTCAGAAAGGTAAGGGAAGACTTTACCCTTCTGAGGATGATTGGAATATTTCACCCCCAAAATATAAGAAAAAATCATTTCATGGTATGTATCATGTGTTTAATAAAAGCCTCCAAGGCACATTCCTGAACACAAGAAGCAGCATGGAAATAAGTTTCCTCCTACATATTGGAGAGTGAAAAAGGATGCAAATACACCAAAAAGTAGAGAAAGTTATCAGAATACCTCTAGTAGAAATATTAAAAGCTATTCTACCATGCCTTATACATATGAAGTTGATGACTTCAACAATCCAAAAAGAAGATCATTTGGATATGCACTTGGAGTAGGAGGCATGGACCCAAACAGTGTTGGGTACCTAAACATAATTAATCTGTTTTGTAGGATGTCTGGTACATAGACAGTGGATGTTCCAGACACATGACAGGAAATAGGGTATGGCTGTCTGACTTTAAAGCTTTTGATGAACCCAAAGTTAATTTTGGAGGCAAAGTGGTAAAATTAAAGGGAAGGGATAATGCTCAAAAGCAATTTGACGATTCAAAATGTGGCTTATGTTAAAGGACTGAATTTCAATCTACTAAGTATCAGTCAATTTTGTGACAAATGCTACAATGTGCACTTCAACAAGGAAGGATGCAAATTGATTCACAGTCAAACCAACACAGTTGTACTTCTAGGAAGGAGAGAAGACAACATGTATGTGGTAGATTGGATGACAACAAAAGCAGAAACATGTTTGCTTGTCAAAAGTAAAAAATCAACCAGCTAGATTTCGCATAGGAGATTGAATCATCTCAACTTCAAAACCATCAACACACTGTCAAAGAACAAGTTAGTTGAAGGTTTGCCAGAGATCACATTCAAGAAATAAGGTCTATGTGATGCATGCCAAAAATGGAAGCAAATTAAAAGCTCTTTCAAGTCAAAGTCCTATCAGTCAACAACAAGAATCTTACATCTATTGCATATAGATCTTTTTGGACCATTCACACCAGTCAATGTTAGTGGAAATAAATACACTCTAGTAGTGGTGGATGACTTCTCCAAATTCACCTGGACCATATTCATGAACAAGAAAAGAGAGACACTCAAAAAGCTGCCAGACTTGCTAAGAAGAATTCAAAATGAAAAGGAACTAAAGATCATAAAGATAATCAAGATCAGATCAAATAGAGGCACAATTTTTCTAAATGAAGTTATCAGAACCTTTTGTGAAGAAAATGGAGTGCTGCATCAACTATCGGCAGCAGGGACTTCACAACAGAATGGTGTAGCAGAAAGTTGAAACAAGACACTCAAAGAAGCAGTCAGAACAATGATTGCAGAAGCATGCTTGCCAAAGAGATTTTGGGCTGAAGCAGGAGATACAACATGCTACACTCAAAGCAGATCAATCATCAACAAACATCATGGAAAAACTCCATACGAAATATGGAATGGAAGAAAACCTAACATCTCATACTTGCATATGTTTGGATCTAAATGTTTTGTTTTGAACAGGAATTTGCTGCATAATTTTGATGAAAAAGCTGATGAAGCAATCATTATGGGATACTCAGACACTAGCAAAGCCTTCAGAGTACTCAACAAAAGAACCTTGGTGATTTAAGAATCAATTCATGTAGTCTTTGATGAACCAAACACAAATGGTGAAAGCTTACAAGAACTAGAAGAAAAAGTAGGTCAAAGACAGGTTTATATGAATACAACAGTACCGGCTACCATTCTAAATCACAATTTTGGAAATCAGAGCCACCAGTCAATACAATAGGAGAGGCACCAGCACAAGAACATGAAATTGATACACAAACTAAAGTTGTGGAAGCCCCAAGTCAAGAACAAGTTCAACTTGACCTCAACAGGCTAAGAGACCATCCTGAAGATCAAGTCATTGGAGACATTCATACAGGAGTCAAAAGACAACTGGAGAATATGCTAACATGTTTTTTTATCTCAAGTGGAACCCAAGACAATAGATGATGCAATCCAAGATGTTGACTGGATTACAGCCATTCAAGAAGAGCTAAATGAATTTGAAAGAAATGAAGTCTGGGAACTTGTTGATAAACCAGATATAGCCAACATCATTGGAACAAAATGGGTGTTTAGAAATAATATGGATGAACAAGTAACAGTTGTCAGAAACAAAGCAAGGCTAGTTGCAAAAGGCTACTCTTAAGCAGAAGGAATAGATTATGATGAAACCTTTGCACCAGTAGCAAGGTTGGAAGCAATCAGACTCTTTCTAGCATTTGTAGCCCACAAAGACTTCAAAGTCTATCAAATGGATGTCAATAGTGAATTTATGAATGAACTTTTGGAAAAATAAGTATATGTGGAACAACCTCCTGGTTTTCAACTAAAAGGGAAAGAAGATAAAGTATACAAGTTCAAGAAGGCACTCTATGGACTCAAACATGCACCCAGAGCCTGGTATGAAACACTATCACAATTTCTGATCAATAATGGATTCAACAATGGAACCATTGACAAGACTCTCTTCAAGCTAGAGGAATGAACAAGCACTCTGTTTGTCCAAATTTATGTTGATGACATTATCTTTGGATCAGAAGATGAAAAGCTATTTGAGAAATTTGCAAACATAATGAAAAGAAAATTTCAGATGAGTATGATGGGAGAACTGAATTATTTTCTTGGACTACATGTAAAGCAAATGAAAGATGGCATCTTTATCAATCAAGCCAAGTACACAAAAGACTTGATACACAAGTATGGCATGGTCACAAGTGGGACATCAGATACACCAATGTGTGCAAGAGCTATTTCTGGAAAAGATGAAAGTGGGAAGGATGTTGATCAGAAACTTTATAGACGAATCAGATCTCTACTTTATCTAACTACAAGCCGACCTTATATAGCTTTTGTAGTAGGAGTACGTGTAAGATTTCAAGCTCAACCAAAAGAATCACATCTTCTAGCAGCCAAAAGAATAATCAAATATCTGAAGAACACCATCAATGTTGGAATTTGGTATCCAAAAGATGGAGGATTCAATTTGATAATATATTCAGACTCTGACTATGCTGGATGTAAGATAGATAGAAAAAGCACCTCTAGAACCTGTCAGACTAGTATCATTGTTTAGCAAAAAGAAAAACTCTATATCCACATCAACAGCTGAGGCAGAATATATAGCAGCAGGGAGTTGCTATGCACAAGTACTATGGATCAGACAACAGCTAATGGATTATGGAATGGAGAAGAAGACAATTCCAATCATGTGTGACAACACAAGTGCAATATCTATCACTGAAAATCCAATATTGCATTCATGAACAAAGTTTATTGATGTAAGACATCATTTTATCAGAGATCATGTTGAAAAATGAGATGTCATTCTGAGATACATACCCACTAAAGATCAATTGGCTAACATTTTCACAAAACCACTCAGTCATGAAAGATTCAGCAAGTTGAGAATTGAGTTGGGAATGATACAAATTGACTAAGGACTAAGGAGCAGCTAACTAGAGTAATCAGCTAAGTAACTTCACCAGCTGGCTAAGGCTAGTAAGACACTGGTACTCAGAAAAGTCGATTCCACTGATTGTCAGGAACAATTATATACAACAGCTCAGTGAAGAAGTTACTACACCGGCTCAGTGACCAGCCAAGTCACTCCACCAAAATATACATTGAAGTACACAACAAACTAATGTGTGAACTAAATCAGCTTTATACACGTGGAAAATCAAGAAGTTATGGAAGATTATACTATGAAAGATTTCACACGTGGAGATCAATTTTTAATAGTGGAGGTAACTATATTATTCTTTTGAATTACAAACGCCTCGATATCCGGGATCTATCATTTCATGCCTTAATCCTCTCTCTCACTTCAATCAAATACCATGATTTACATACACAAAATCATGTCATTACGTCACAAAATCCTTCCATATTCAACCACATTCACACTACCAAAAATCATCATATACAAACAACACTTAGAGATTTTTCAGAATTCCTTACGCTCTCTCGCAATCATAAACCCTATTTATTTCTTTGAAAAATCGAAGCTTTCCTAAATATTATTCCCATTCCACAATGGATTCATCCCCTACAATCTCTGTCACAGAACAATATTTCGAAAAATCGATCATCACTGGATCATTTTTCAGGCCTGAACACTATCTCTCTTTTTGTGACAATGAAACACAAGCTCAATGATTGGTTGATGGCTGTACGAATCTAGGGTTAATGACCTTCCTAAACCCCCCAATCGATGGGATATGCTATGAAAATTTGATTGCATTTTGGAAAAATGCAAAGTTTGTGCCCATCACAAAGAAGAGTGACCCCAATTGCATTAAGAGCTCCATATTTGGCAAACAAGTGGTCATCACACCTGGTCTACTCAACCGATTTCTGAATCTTCCCAACACTGGTCCAGCTGATGGGAAAAATATACAGATTGACATCAAAACATTCTGGACAGAAATAGCCAAGAATCCCTGAAAGAACACCAAGACATACAACCTTCCCAGATCAACACTAAAACGTCCTTTTGCTGAGTTTGCACCAGTAATCACCAAAAACATTGAAGGAAGAAAAGGGTCAATGGAGAACCTGACTGAGCTACGGGTTAAGATAATGGCAATTATCTATCAAGTTATTCCCTTCAACTGGTCATGGTTTCTTTTCAACAGGTTGATAGGACAAATCCAGAAGAAAATTGATCTGGCAATTATGGCACCAAGCAAGGGTTTGCAGAAGAAAGGTGACTTATGGGAGAGGAAATCTTATGGGTTCCCTCTTCAACACATGTTTGACAAATTGAAGGTGAAATCCATCAATCTGCATCCTCCATACAAAGCCAAGGTAATGTTTACTTATGTAAAGGCATCCCAGAAACCCAAACCCACTACCGGAAGTAAAAGAAAAGAGCCTGAAAGCAGTAGATCAGGAGTGGGAAGAAGAACCAGATCTCAAAAGGCATTAGATGACACCCTTGTGATCATTGCCAGCAACTTGGATAACCTAGTGGTGATCAGTGACGATATAGCAACTGAGGAAGAGAAACAAGAAGAAGTCACCTATCTGGAAGAAGGTGAAGAAGGATATCGTCATTCTTCAGCTAATGAAGAAGAAGTTGAAGATGAAGAAGATGCTACAGGAAGTGAGGTAGAAAAGTGTGAACATGAACCAATGGATGAAGATCATTTTGAAGGTGATCAAGAAAAGATGGACATTTCTAATGATGATCTGACAATTCAAGAGGTACTCCTCAGGAGCCTCAGCAAAGTTGCCAAACAGCCGAGTGAGCCAGCTGATCAAGCTCACTCTGTTGAACTTGTCAACACCCCCAATATTGATCAAGTGGGAACACTAGTAGAAGAAATTAAGTCTCCGGCACATATAAAAGAAAATCAGTCTTTCCAGGGCCAGGCAAGTGCAAGCACCTCTCAGCAACCTCTCCCTGAACTTTAGAGTGCCGAAGAAGAGATAAATGAAAACAAAGAAGAAGAGAAATAAGAAGAAGAGAAGGAAGAAGAAACAGAAGAGAATGAGGAAAAAGATGTGGACAATGAGGATGATGCAACAACACCAGAAGAAGTTGATCCAGAGAGACTCTTCAATCTGGACATTCCACCATTAATTGTGGACATAAAAAAGCAGTACCACAGCAGGAAAAATATGGAAGCTGCATTAATGAGTGATGCAACCTCTTTAAATCACAAGATTGAGGCCCTCATCAGTCACATTAAGATTCAAGATGAGGTCATGGAGAAACAGGGCAACTTACTTTGAAACCTGCAACATCTAATCCCCTACCATGTCCAGACAAATCTTGAGTTTCATGCTGACTAAATTGATGGAAATCTCAAACCATTGGTGGATACTTTGATTGCTCATACACATCAACTCCACCATCTGGATAAGGTTATGGATTACTCTGGCCAGCAACTCAACACCCTCATAAATGTAACTGAGGCCAATAACAAAATTCTGGAGAAAAGGTATGGTTCTCTCCCAGAGTCTAAGGCAGTAAACAAAATTCTTGAAGCACGGTTTGGTGCTGCCAAAAAGGGGGAAGGAAGTTCAAAGCCTAAAAGCTACAGTGAAAAAGAGGCAAGCCCAACTGACAAGGGCAAGGGTATCAAGTTTGAAGAAAAGAAGCAGTAGCCCTCTTTATATTAATTTACTGATTTAAATGCCTTGAATAATCGTGATGCAATATCTTATTGTCCTTGAATGGATGAATAAAATTATTGAGTTTTATTCTGTTGTTTATTATGAAAAAATTTGGTACACTTATGTGCAGGCTTATGAGGGTTTTGGCATCATCAAAAATGGGGAAATTGTTAGGAACGTTTTATTATGTTTTGATGGTGGCCATACTAGTTGTTATAGCAAGCCTGTAATAAGTTAGAATTCTCTGTATAAGTCTTTACTTAGAGTCTGACATGTTGTATAAGTTGAGTCAAACAAGTATTGTACTATTTGGTAGGATGGCGAAGTAAAACAGATATTCGGCAGAGTGAAGCCAGCCAAGTACCAGCAGAGAAGCATGAAGACATTATGGTCTGACTTATAACCAGGGAAGTCTGTGATGACCTTGGATAAGTCTAAGTTATACTTCAAGTGATGAAATACATTGACAAATGTGGTGTACACTGATCTCACAGATCGCGTGTAAGTCACAAACGTCGATATTACTAGCAAGAATACTAGGTACATCATAGTATAGTAAATGCGAGTCAAGGTTGATCCCGCAGAGACAATGCAACTTATACATATCAACAATTCAAACCTAATTAAGAAGCAACATAGAGGCGGTCATTGACCAACAATAACATAAAAGAAAACAAACATGGTATACCTCTCCCTCTCCTCACCGATCTACTAACTTTTATTAGTTAATCGTTATGTTTACTTCCCCACATAATTTCCTTAGATTAATCGTGAGCTTTTAATGATTTTTATCATATTTATCAGCTACGGGTGCAATTCCTACTCTTATCTACTCCGACAATGGCAGTAGACAATCTATACGCAAGCTACCCTCCTTAATTGGTTCGTAATAGCCCATACGCATAAAGAACTAGAACTGCCGATATTGAGTGTTTCCTCATACCGCTAACCTGCGTAGACAGCTGTCGACATTGACCAACATGTTCCTAGGGTCCATCAAGACAATGTCCTAATTAACACTTCACTTGTAGTCCTTTATGTTAATTTACGAATTACGAATACGAGATTGGCCAGACCTATTACTCGTTTTAATTATTCCTGCCGATCAACGTAGCTATAGTGAATCCCAGTTTAGGTTTTCTAAAATATGCTTCGGTAAACCGGTATAGACTGCCGGTTTACCGGGGGCGGCTTTCCTAATTTCTGGATCTACATTGCTCAGTACGATTAAAATAAGTAAATTATGGGGTTGTTAAACATGCATATTAACTAAAACACATAAATACAAACAAATCTACCATACTGAAGACAATAAAGGAACGTTCAAAGCTTCATACCTTCAACAATGGAGATCTAGCTAGACCTACTCAAGCTAGAGATGATGGAAGACGAGAGGAAACCAAAACAACTCTCCAAAGCTCAAGAAAACTTTATTGCATAATAATAATTGTAATGTAATACATAAATTTGAAGATTGTATTAAGCATATGAAAACTCTCAGTATATGCGGCTTTATATAGATACAATAGCCGACTTAAGACTCTAAAACCCTAACCGACATAGACAATGCGGCAGAATAAATTTTATGTTCCACAAGACGCCGGTATACCGGGCCTTCTATTCTTCTTTTTCTTCAGCAGGCTTCTTCTTGGACTTCAATCACTAAGCCCAATGCACTCCTTTTGGTCCATATCCGTTCTCCCATCCTCCAGATTTGTTGCATTCTATAAAACACGCAAAACGAGACAATATAGTACCAAAACATCAGGAAAATAGCACAGATGCAGAATTACGATCCTGGAAACACTCACATAGCATTTGACACATACTCTAAGAAATAACGAGACTATCTATCCTCTCTTGAGCAGAATTCGGGGTGAGTATAGGTATACATATTGGTACTATTTAGAGCATCATCAACTACCCCCCACTCAGCTTTTGATCGTCCCGAGCAAAAAGGCAAATAGAAAACAGCACTCTAATGAATGTACAAACTAATTAAAAAAAAAACTATGCCTACTAAGCCAAGATCAAAATCATGCCACTCGTATCCATCACTAACATATTAAACACTATTCATGTCAAGAGCCAATGTGTGTGTGCAATAACTTTCACAACCGCTTAGAAATGCAGACAATCTCACATTACGTCAACCCATAGTCGAACTAACCAGTCTCAAACATGTTATTCATTAATTAATTGAGCTGGCAAGGCGGATCGAGAACCGAGCATATATCACTCTTAGGCTCACGTTTATCGGTCTATGCAAAAGTCGTGCGTCTTATGCTCCATCGACTAAGATATTGCCAAAGAGAATATAGATGTATATATTTCAATGCACTTCTCTTTCTTGGCGGGTGAACTCTTAATGATTTAACTATCCTCACGGCCCCATTATGACACACTAAATGGTACAAATAATTATACCTATATTCACCCTGAATTCTGCTCAAGAGAGGATAGATAGGCTCGTTATTGCTTAGAATATGTGTTAAATGCTATGTGAGTGTTTCCAGGATCGTAATTCTGCATCTATGCTATTTTCCTGATGTTTTGGTACTGTTTTGTCTCGTTTTGTGTATTTTATAAGATGTGCCAATTCTGGAGCATTGGAGAACGGATCTGGACCAAAAGGAATGCATTGGACTGTGTGATTGAAGTCTAAGAAGAAGCCTGCTGAAGAAAAAGAAGAATAGAAGGCCCGGTAACCCAAGGGTTAGGCCCGGTAAACCGGTGACTTATTCAACAAGAAATTCATTCTGCGGCTTTGTCTAAGTCGGTTAGGGTTTTAGAGAGTCTTAAGTCGGCTATTGTATCTATATAAAGCCATATATACTGAGAGCTTTCATATGATGCTTAATACAATCTTCAAATTTATTTATTACATTACAATTATTATTATGCAATAAAGTTTTCTTGGTCTTTGGAGAGTTGTTTTTGGTTTCCTCCCTTCTTCCATCATCTCTAGCTCGAGTAGATCGAGCTAGATCTCCATTGTTGAAGGTATGAAGCTTTGAACGTTCCTTTTTTGACTTCAATATGGTAGATCTGTTCGTATTTATGTGTTTTAGTTAATGTGCATGTTTAACAACCCTATAATTTACTTATTTTAATCGTACTGAGCAATGTAGATCCACAAATTAGGAAAAGCCACCCCTGGTAAACCGGCGGTCTATACTGGTTTACCGAGGCACATTTTAGAAAACCTAAACTTGGATTCACTACAGCTACGTTGATCGGTAGGAATAATTAAAACGAGTAATAGGTCTGGCCAATCTAGTATTCGTAATTCGTAAATTAACACGAAGGACCGCAAGTGAAGTGTTAGTTAGGACATAGTCTTGATGGACCCTAGGAACGTGCTGGTCAGTGTCGACAGCTGTCAAGGCGGGATAGCGGTATGAGGTAATGCTCAATATTGGCAGTTCTAATTCTTTATGCATATGGGCTATTACGGCCCAATTAAGGTGGGTAGCTTGCGTATAGATTGTCTACTGCCATGTCGGAGTAGATAGGAGTAGGAATTGCACCCGTAGCTGATAAATATGATAATAATCATTAAAAGCTCGTGATTAATCTAAGGAAATTTATGTGGGGAAGTAAACATAACGATTAACTAATCTAAGTTAGTAGATCGGTGAGGAGAGGGAGAGGTGTACCATGTTTGTTTTCTTTTATGTATTGTTGGTCAATGACCGCCTATATGTTGCTTCTTAGTTAGGTTAGAATCCTTTATATGTAAAAGTTGCATTGTCTCTGTGGGATCGACCTTCACTCGCATTTACTATACTACGATGTACCTAGTATTCTTGCAAGTAATATCGACGTTAGTGACTCACACGCGATCAAGATTTTTGGTGCCGTTGCTGGGGACAATGGCCAATTTCTAAATATAAACGTTTTAATTCTAATTAAGAAGTCATTTTTATTTTATTTTATTTTATTTTGAGTCTTGAGTCGTTCTGTATCAATCTTGCACATGTTAAACTGCCAGAATTAGAAAATTCAGGGCCGGTATCCCGAAGGTAACCTCCGAGTTACCGAGGCCTGAAAAATCAATTTCTAAACAGTTCTTGTTACTTTGTGTTATTCTCTTTTGATTTTAGTTAGTAGTTCCGCAACAGTTGGGATCACACCCAGCTGAAGCGGAAGTTGCTAACCTTTACTTTGTTTTATTTTGTCTTTTTGCAAGTTGATCAGAACACCTCAGAGATTCGATCCATTCAGAGTTGAAAAAGCAAACAAGCCAAACAATATGCCTAGAACAATCTTGTACATTACACCACTTTCCATGAATCCTGGATCTGAAGCACGAGAGCATTATGAAGCAGTAAAGCAATGGTTGGAAAAAGAGGAGAAAGCAATCAAGAAAGATCCTGAAGACGACCTGAAGGAGTACATCACGTATCGTCCGGGTGAGTTTCCTTGTGAATAAATTGATATATCATCTTCGGATTACGACTCTGACGATCCTGAAGAGGATCCTGACATGATGTTTTCTGAGCCTGAGGATTACCCAGACTCAGACACCATGGTGAAGTTAGGAGACCCTGGCATGTTCACACTCCCAGTTTCTGTCAATGGAATATCCGTAGGATTATGTCTCTGCAACTCTGGCTCGAGTTGCAATATTCTACCTTTTTCCCTCTGTCAAAAGATAAGACTTCCGGTCATATTAAATCAAACCTGGACCATGAACTTCATAGATAGAACCAGAGATCTGCCAGCTGGTCTGCTTAGAATGTGTACAATTAAGGCAGGAGGGTTCACGTATCCTGTTGACTTCCCGGTCATAGACGTACCTGAGGACCCTAGTGCCCCAGTTCTTTTAGGACGACCATTCTTAGCGACGAGTAGGGCGGTTATGGATTTTGATAAGGGGGATATTACTCTTAGGATGAATAATGATGCTGTATCTTTTAAGATCCTAGAACCCCTCGAAAACCGACCGGAGAGTTGTAAGATGACGTATGCTTCAGGGAAGGTGGAGATCTTGGAAATCGAAGGGCATACACATAGAGAGGTTGTCATAGAAACCGTTGAGCAAGAGTTTATGAGATTAATGCTGAGAGAGAAAGAAGATAAGGACCACGACAGGATGCTCATGAAAGCCAGTCCTTCTGTGTTGCGTAGTGAACGAGTTGAACTGAAAATGGAAAACATGGAGTCCTTTGGTTTAAGGTCTAAATCTCGATGCAGAGGTAGACCTAGCATGCAAGCTAAAAGGGAGAGGCGTGCTAGGAAGAGGGCTCAAAAAGGTTCTTTAAAAGTGCAAACCTCTGGAGAAAATGTTTGGAAAGTTATGGATCCAACCCTTGATTGATCGGAGATCTGAAAGAAGTCGAGCTGGCGACAATAAACTCAGAACTATCTCTTCAAAACCATAGGTTGTTAGGATTGAATAAAAGTAGCCAGATGAAGGGGCGAGCTTTTTTTTCATCCTACCACAAACTTAGGCTTGAAACCGAATGGTTGTGAAAAGGTTTTTTTTACCTCATTTCGGATTCTAGTGAAGTAGGTTAGGTTTTGAGTCGGAAATAACAATTGAAGAATAAAAGGTTAGTCAATTTGACTTCAGAATTGAACAGAAAGGTTGAGTAAGAAGTGCAGCAAAGGAAGATCAAAATCTGGGGAAAAGATACCCCCGGTATCTCGAGGGTAACCTCCGGGTTACCAAGGCTTGATTTTTAGATTTATGAACGTCATTTCATAAAGCTAAATTTTTAGAGACATGTGGAGGACACACGTTGCACCAGATTCGGTCAGTCAGCAGAAACCGAACCATTTTCCCCTCATTTCAAATTTTTCATCATTTCCCACACTCCACCATAACTCCACCTCAATCCCCACCTCTCTACCCACACTTCCTCACCCTAATAACTTCTCTACCCATACTCCCACTAAAACCATCCACATTCACTCCATTCTTCCTATTTAAACCACCCCTTCATCACCATTATCATCATTCTTATCATTTTCATCTCTTTCATTTACCAAACTTCTTCCATTTCTTCTTCCTTTCTATAATCCAGCCACCATCACCACCTAAACACCACCATAGCCAAACCGATTCCTTCTATTTTCCAAACTCTAAACACCATTTCCTACCCATGTTGCTGAGTTGTATTGCTGCTGCTACAGTGAGGTGCTTCCATTCTTCTTCTTCCACCATCAGAGTCACAGTCCATAAATAAATCCAGAAAATTCAGGCCGGTAAACCGTACCCTACCTCCGGTTTACCAAGGTCTCTTTTCTAGAAACAACTTATGTATCAGGTTCTGTACTCATTCAGGATAGGCCCTAAGCGTCAAAGGTCAGCTATTCGTTCAAGTGGATATCAGACAGTGTATGGAGATGCCAATCCGTTAATCGACGGGGTTGCGCACTTCCATTCTCTAGCTATTTACGAGTCATTCTAAGGCCATTGGAACGCAAGACCAGTGGCTCAAGAACAAAGTGTAAATTTGGATGACTGCGGGTCGATATTGCCGGAGGCCCTAAAAGCACAAGATTTGTTGGACATGGGTGAGGCACCGGCAAGATTCAACACCACGGTGGTAAGATAATTCTATGCTTACATTTCGCATAACCCCGGAGCCACATTTTCTATGGTCCGAGGAGTTAAGGTGGATTTTTCTATTGAGAGGATCAACGAGCATTTTGGGGTTAGAAATACACCGGTGGGCCCGAATGAGTACACATCCTCTAGCAACATTTCCGATATCGAGAGGATGGATATGGTTGCTGATGTCTTAGGGGTGCAATGGTAGCGTAATCCTGTTGGAGCCCCCACCATCTTCTTAGAGAACGATTTATCTTGGGACCGGAAGATGGTCAATCGATTTGTTTGTTCACGCCTTCTTCCGACGAAGCACACTATTTCTGTCACTACTTCGAGGGCAGAGTTAATGTTCTACCTAGAGACGGGTTATAGCAGAGAGAGAGAGAGCGTACTCCGGTGCATGGAGCACCGAGAACTCAGAGAGCCTTGCTTGAGGAGCACTCGCGAGAGATTGCAAGGTTTGCATCGTAAGATGGATCGGATTATTGACTTTCTAGGAGTTCCACCTACTACCCTGCCACCTAGGATTGCCCCACCTACTATCCTGCCACCTAGGATTGCCCCACATCATCACATCGTAGAGCATCATCGTAGAGCCTCCCGGTTTTGAGCACGGAATCGACTGGGAGGGTGATTCTGATGAGGACTAGATTTATTTATTTCTATTGTTGTTTTCCATTTTTCTTGTTTTTATTTTCTTTTTATTTTCCTACTTAGTTGATGTAGCAGAATGAAATTTATATAATGATTTTGTCGGCTTAAATTGTTTTAGAGTTATATTATTTTCTCTTTTACTGCCGCACTTTTATTATACGGTTTTTTGTCACCACTATTCTTCTTGGTTTTTCTTGAGTTATTTAGCGCAGATTCTTCATGGACTACTTACATGAGCCTGATGATTTATACGATGATCCGTTTCTTCTTTGGTTCCGCCCTTAACCGAAGCTAAGTTTCTTTTCGTCTTTTATTTCTCATCTTACACATTGAGGACAATGTTTCGATTAAGTGGGGGGTAGAGGAACACCACTTAGCTTTTTAGCATTATATTCCATGAATTGCGTGATTGTCTTGATTCTCTTTGATGCACGATTCACCATTTAGACTTTGATTCCTTTCGACAGAATTTCAAAAAATTATGATATCTTTGATCTTTTCGAGTTAATTGACTTCATCTTTGTTTTACCTTGCACGAGTAAGAGAAAGTGCACACTTCTGAAGTAGTGGCGTATTAAGCGCGTATTCTATTATGAGCCACCATTTTAAGCACGTATAACTCACTTCCCTTAGTGTGTAGTCGATAGCATATTGCTTTGACTAGAGTTGACCCTAGCTTTATCACGAATTTTGTTCCACCAACGCTTAGAAAGGCAATGGAATTTTGGATTCGGTAGTTTATCTTGAGTGTGACCGTGAGGATAGATAAATCAAAGAGAGTTCACCCACCAAGAAAGAGAAGTGCATTGAAATATATACATCTATATTCTCTTTGGCAATATATTAGTCGATGGAGCGTAAGACGCATGACTTTTGCATAGACCGATAAACGTGGGCCTATGAGTAGTACTCGGTTCTCGATCCACCTTGCCAGCTCAATTAAATAATGTGAAATTGTCTGCATTTGACGTAATGTGAAATGTGAAATTGTCTGCATTTCCAAGCGGTTGTGAAAGTTATTGCACACACACATTGTCTCATGACATGAATAGTGTTTAATATGTTACTGATGGATATTAGTGGCATAATTTTGATCTTGGCTTAGAAAGGCATAGTTTTTTTTAATTAACATGTGTATTGCTCAGAGTGTTATTTTCTTTTCGCCTTTTTTGCTAGAGACGATAGAAAGCTAAGTGGGGGGTAGTTGATGACACTTTAAATGGTACCAATATTCACCCTGAATTCTGCTCAAGAGAGGATAGATAGGCTCGTTAATGCTTAGAATATGTGTTAAATGCTATGTGAGTGTTTCCAGGATCGTAATTCTGCATCTATGCTATTTTCCCGATGTTTTGGTACTGTTTTGTCTTGTTTTGTGCATTTTATTGGATGTACCAATTCTGGAGCATTGGAGAACAGATCTAGACCAAAAGGAATGCATTGGGCTGAGTGATCGAAGTCCAAGAAGAAGCATGCTGAAGAAAAAAAAGAATAGAAGGCCCGGTAACCCGAGGGTTAGGCTCGGTAAACCGGTGACTTATTCAACACGAAATTCATTTTGCCGCATTGTCTAAGTTGGTTAGGGTTTTAGAGAGTCTTAAGTCGGCTATTGTATCTATATAAAGCCGTATATACTGAGAGTTTTCAAATGATGCTTAATACAATCTTCAAATTTATATATTACATTACATCAATAAAGTTTTCTTGAGCTTTGGAGAGTTGTTTTTGGTTTCCTCCCTTCTTCCATCATCTCTAGCTTGAGTATATCGAGCTAGATCTCCATTGTTGAAGGTATGAAGCTTTGAATGTTCCTTTATTGTCTTCAATATTGTAGATCTGTTCGTATTTATGTGTTTTAGTTAATCTGCATGTTTAACAACCCAATAATTTACTTATTTTAATCGTACTGAGCAATGTAGATACATAAATTAGGAAAAGCCGCCCCCGGTAAACCGGCGGTCTATACCGGTTTACCTAGGCATATTTTAGAAAACCTAAACTGGGATTCACTACAGCTATGTTGATTGGTAGGAATAATTAAAATGAGTAATAGGTCTGGCCAATCTAGTATTCATAATTCGTAAATTAGCACGAATGACCGCAAGTGAAGTGTTAGTTAGGACATAGTTTTGATGGACCCTAGGAACGTGCTGGTCTATGTTGACAGCTGTCTAGGCGGGTTAGTGATGCACGTAGATCAAGTAATAATTAAAAGTACTTGACCACCATAAACCAATACTAGCAAGAGGACTAGGTCCATCGTAGTATAGCTATAGCGAATCAAGGTCGATCCCACAGGGAACCAAATTGTGGATCATTTTATATACAAACAATTAATCATTCATATCAAGGACACAAAGGCGGTCTACGACCAACGAAGTACAAGAAAAAGTAAAGGACACAACTCGACACAACACATAAACAATGTAATTAACCTCCCCAATTATTATGTTATCGTTTGGATCTAGAGATTCTATATAATTAAGCTAGACTCGACAACTATTAATCCGATTCGTATTTCTTTTATATTGACTACGGGAGTCATCCCCTAAAATAGATCTAGCTCCGGTTAGGCCATCTAGATCATCGTGTCTCCATTACGTGACTTCACATTTTTAGTCTCCATCTCATATAACTTCTGACACATTTACGAAACTAGGGATGCCGGTATAAACCGTAACCTCATCTAAGCAACATTCCTATGATTAGGCGTACTTCTTAGACACCGATTCAATCTCTGTCCTAAATAACAATCACTTTTTAGGTCTCATGTTAAATTACGATGACAAATAATTAAGTTGATCAAGTTTAATTACTCGTTTAAATTACAAAGCAGAGAACCTGACGTAGTCGTAGCCATACCTACTAAGATAAGAAATTCTAGGTGGACAATCACACCATAAAGACTTGGCTAGATTTGTGGCGAAAACCTAAATCTTAGCGTTTCTATATACGTAACGGATAAAATAGAGACTCATAAAGCAATTATATAGATCTACTAAAAACACGGTTGCCGATCATACCAAAGTCATCTATAGGTCACCGGATAACAGATCTAGGTGTGTGGATCCTTATAGACAAGGAATCCCCACTGCCTCATATCGTATCCTTAGATCTACATCGTTCGGTGAAGAACGAACAACCTCAAACGATAAACAATAATTGGGGCTTAATTACAAAGAACTAAGAACAAATAAATACAAGAACTTACATTATTGCAGATCTTGCATAAAAACTGCTCTAAGAAAAACTGAAGATTTTATTATAAACTGAGAAGTGTAAAAAATGTATTGTGTAAAGAAGTGTGTTTATGGCGTGTAATACATGCCTTTATTTATAGGGGTTCAAGCTAATTAAGAGATATACTTCAAAATGTCACAACAAATAAGAGATAACTCCCGGCCGATCTCCAAAAGATGAAGTGCGCCCCCCCTCTTCATGCATATCCTTAAAGTGGCGCCATCTTGGTTGGTTTGCCATGCTTATCCGATCTTTTCGTGCTAATCCGATATTTATCTTGAATTTCCTTTGATTTATCTTGAGATTTAATTCTTCCATTTGTATTTATCCTCCATAATTATCCAAATCTGTAAAATAGATATTTATCCCAAAATAAATCATATTTAAATAAAACGGATAAATATAATAAAAACGGATAAATACCGATTTATAAATAAAAACGGATAATCACCAAATTATATCTTATAAAATGGATAAATACCAAATTATATTTTATAAATCACAAAACATTAAATAATAAATATAAACATGTGATTTAATATAAAATACATATTATTAGTCGATTTAAGGTCTACGTTGATGACTTTTACGGGTATAATTTGACCGTAATCAACTACCCCCCACTTAGACTTTGATCGTCCCGAACAAAGCATCAATAAGTCATTCCCAAGACAACATTTTCCATGGTCAAATCATGCTTACATAAGAAACTCGAGTCAACTCATACCCGACCATGCTCATAAGATATCCATTATTCACTACTCTCTATGAACCGAAGTGATGTGTGCATGTGCATTCAATTTTATATAATCGAAGCAAGATTAGAGTTTATGCTAACTTCGTAATCTCAACCTACCAACATCAGCATTCCCACTTCTTAAGCCTCGCAATGGTTAAAGCACTAGAACAATAAGCAAGAGCGTATCTATAGGGTTTTTGGACTTGGAGACCGAGTACTACTCAAAGCCTCTTAAAGAGTTGAATATTCTTCTCATATCTTCATATTTTTCAAATACTATCAATCTCAAGGAAGAAAACTTTTAGAGTATCCCCTATCTTAGATCATGCATATCATTGAATATTACCACAAGCGCGGGGCTACTTTGGTAATGTTACTACAAGCCCAGTGTTTATCTTATTGTCAAAACATGAGATAATTCTCAAGCTTATTACTCCGCTTTGATGGCGGAAGATAGGAATACATCAATGAGATAAATTTCGACACTAAGTGCGCATAACCAATCATCTACATAATGTACACATAATTCTTCTTAGTTATTATAATTTGTGTGGTATTCGTCGATTCACATATTGAGTAATCAAATAATAAATAACTACTTGCAATAGTTGGCATGAATATCCTTAAGTTTACATTCACATAAGTATAAAATGATCACATACTCATGCAACTTGGTTCCTTTCCTATCAATTCTTAGCTCGGAACTCACAATTCTAAAGTACGAGATAAATAATGTGGCATTTATTCAATTTTTTCAAATTTTTTTTTCACCGTTTCGTTTAATTTTCAATTATAGCATCATGGCTAAGTCTCCTACCCCCCACTTAAACTTGGCATTGTCCCCAATGACAAATAAAAATGAGAATTTAAGAAAAAGACTTAGCTCTGGAACGGCTCTCAAGTAGATGCAGAACATCGGATTAATCCAAGCACGTCGAGGAGAAGCAAGTGAAAACCTGTTGAAACAAACCAAACAGAAACTCCACGAGACCGTTAATAACATGTCAGTGGAAGATATAAAATAATGTGGCAGTAATTAGATATAAAATATCCAAAAACAGATTAAGCCACTTCATTCCATACAACCAATGACAAGGAAAACCAAAGAGTTAAAACTACTCGTTTAGACGCAAAAAGAAAAAATACTAAATAGAAAGAAAGATAAACAAGCAACTAAAGATGGTAATCTTCATCTATAATCTCCACCGCTTAAATATGCTTAGAACCGGGTGAGAAGACAAAGATAAAAAGCATTACCCCATGGGAGAATACGAGGTGGATTGGATCAACTATTCAATCTAGAAACACTGGTAAGTTATAACAGATTCAATGTGACCTATTGGCTAAAGAATAAATACTTAGCGCAGACGCTTCACGTTTTCATTGGGTATCAACAACCTAGGGAGATGTAGCTTCTCCTAGAAATTACTAATAACCCAATGTATCACGTAAAAGTCATAACCGTCATCAACAAGGTCGGATCGGTGTGATATTTTAGAACAGAACTCATCATTTTGACCGGAATAGGCGTAAAAGTGTGAAATGTAAAACTTCCGGTAGAAAGATAAGTTGTATTTTGATCGAACCAAAAACTTTTAAAATCGAGCTAGGGTCAGAGCTACACTTACCCCAGCTAGGATCATGAAAACCAAAATGATAAAAGATAATCATTAAAACTTAGCAATATTCAAATTCCGCAACACAAAGGTATTTTGTCAACAAAATGGTGGTTTAGAGTATGATGGGTGTAGAAAAAGATATACATAAAGATGGTAAGAAAAGATAAAGGGTGGGTAAGAAATTGTGTGCTGGGTCGGAATTGTTTATGGGATTGGGTTAGGGTGGGAGAGTGAAATAGATGGAAAGAAAGAGAGGGGATGAAAGAATGGTTAGAAATGTGAATTGTGAGGCAGATTGGTGAGAGAATAGAAAAGGTTGAAGGGTGAAAAGGTACAAAGGAAAGGATAAGGGTAGTTGCAGAACGAATTGCACACAACTTTGGATTTTCACTCGTATCGCCATTCTAAAAAGTTTTGGAAGTTGACCAACACTTGTTCTTGTTCGCACCAATCATTCTCATTACATTTTGGTAATTCTCAAGCTCTCTTAATGCTCTCATCTTAAGGCTGATTGCTAAATTTCCTTTTCTTTAGCAATTTCTCGACTCTCCTACGAAACTCTATTTCACGTGGCTTATATTGAGTAAAAAAGTTTTGCACATCCTTAGCCCAATGGCCATCGGAACACGGCAAAATAAAAAACCTCAACATATGTCACGTTACTCTTATTGGACTCAAACAAAACCTAAAATCCTAAAAAGAAATCCTAAGGGTTTTAAAGAAGTAGTTCTGAGTTTAAAGTCCTCAGCTCGACTTTCCAAAATTATCCTTGTCAGTTATCCTTCTTGGATCGCAAGATGTTGATCCCTTGAGCACTATATGAGGTGGGCTCGTCGCTTTTTTGCGGATTAATGTCCTTCCCTTGATTGTGAGACCTAGGGAGCGACATTTATCCTTACCATTTATACAAAGCTCCAACCTCGGCTCGTTTTAGGAATTAGTGAATTCTAAGGAGATTTAGTCCTAGGGACTTATTGTAATAACATCCTCTATAATCTTTGCTTCATTATGCTCTCTCAAAACTCAACGTCTTCTTTAGATTGAGAATTCTTAAACTACACAAATTGTTGCTCCCATGGCGGTAGAAGCAATCTCATGCATAGGACAATGAGATTTTGTGAACTACGAGGAACTCTTTATTCATTGCTTCCTTCAACCACTACATGTTTCCTTACACCCTCTAGATGAGAGACAGATTTGGGGCGAGAACCTTCCACACTAATAAAATAAATCTTACAAACCAACTCCGGGCTAAGATTCTCATTCGAGTTCATGTAAAGACTAGCTTATGTTCAAAAGATCAAAAGATAGTAAAATATAAGCAAAAAGCGTTACCTTGCCTTCAACATTGTACCACGAATAATTCGAACCTTAATATTTATTTTCTCGGAGCCATCTTGGTGTTTTAAAGGTGTTGCTTCCATCGCTTTTCCCCATCGCAGATTCGTAGCTCCACATGTCATTTGGGTTGCCCACGAAAAATTACCGACAAAAGTATTGCTTCCTGGTTTCGCGCAAGCGGAAGAAAAACAAAGCGAACCGTGGCGATTTTAACATGGTTTCCCATGCTGCTATCGACTTTACGGATTAAACATCTGGAGATAAACAGACACACGAAATTTACACAAAGCGAGATAAACGGAGGACTAAAAAGCGTAAAAGCAGACTCAAAACAAAAAACTTAACATGAATAAAAATTAGTTATATATAAAATTGACCGTTGGTTCCCGGCAACGGCGCCAAAAACTTGATGCACGTAGATCAAGTAATAATTAAAAGTACTTGACCACCATAAACCAATACTAGCAAGAGGACTAGGTCCATCGTAGTATAGCTATAGCGAATCAAGGTCGATCCCACGAGGGAACCAAATTGTGGATCATTTTATATACAAACAATTAATCATTCATATCAAGGACACAAAGGCGGTCTACGACCAACGAAGTACAAGAAAAGTAAAGGACACAACTCGACACAACACATAAACAACGTAATTAACCTCCCCAATTATTATGTTATCGTTTGGATCTAGAGATTCTATATAATTAAGCTAGACTCGACAACTATTAATCCGATTCGTATTTCTTTTATATTGACTACGGAGTCATCCACAAAATAGATCTAGCTCCGGTTAGGCCATCTAGATCATCGTGTCTCCATTACGTGACTTCACATTTTTAGTCTCCATCTCATATAACCCGACACATTTACGAAACTAGGGATGCGGTATAAACCGTAACCTCATCTAAGCAACATTCCTATGATTAGGCGTACTTCTTAGACACCGATTCAATCTCTGTCCTAAATAACAATCACTTTTTAGGTCTCATGTTAAATTACGATGACAAATAATTAAGTTGATCAAGTTTAATTACTCGTTTAAATTACAAAGGAGAGAACCGGCGTAGTCGTAGCCATACCTACTAAGATAAGAAATTCTAGGTGGACAATCACACCATAAAGACTTGGCTAGATTGTGACGCGAAAACCTAAATCTTAGCGTTTTACATACGTAACGGATAAAATAGAGACTCATAAAGCAATTATATAGATCTACTAAAAACACGGTTGCCGATCATACCAAAGTCATCTATAGGTCACCGGATAATGAGATCCCAGGTGTGTGGATCCTTATAGACAAGGAATCCCCACCGCCTCATATCGTATCCTTAGATCTACATCGTTCGGTGAAGAACGAACAACCTCAAACGATAAACAATAATTGGGGCTTAATTACAAAGAACTAAGAACAAATAAATACAAGAACTTACATTATTTGAGATCTTGCATAAAAAGCGCTCTAAGAAAAGCGAAGATTTTATTATAAAGCGAGAAGTGTAAAAATGTATTGTGTAAAAAAGTGTGTTTATGGCGTGTAATACATGCCTTTATTTATAGGGGTTCAAGCTAATTAAGAGATATACTTCAAAATGTCACAACAAATAAGAGATAACTCCGGCCGATCTCAAAAGATGAAGTCGCCCCCTCTTCATGCATATCCTTAAAGTGGCGCCATCTTGGTTGGTTTGCCATGCTTATCCGATCTTTTCGTGCTAATCCGATATTTATCTTGAATTTCGTTTGATTTATCTTGAGATTTAATTCTTCCATTTGTATTTATCCTCCATAATTATCCAAATCTGTAAAATAGATATTTATCCCAAAATAAATCATATTTAAATAAAACGGATAAATATAATAAAAACGGATAAATACCGATTTATATAATAAAAACGGATAATCACCAAATTATATCTTATAAAATGGATAAATACCAAATTATATTTTATAAATCACAAAACATTAAATAATAAATATAAACATGTGATTTAATATAAAATACATATTATTAGTCCCGATTTAAGGTCTACGTTGATGACTTTTACGGGTATAATTTGACCGTAATCAGTTAGCGGTATGAGGTAACGCTCAATATGAGCAGTTTTAGTTCTCTATGAGTATGGGCTATTACGGACCAATTAAGGAGGGTAGATTGCGTATAGATTGTCTACTGCCATTGTCGGTGTAGATAGGAGTAGGAATTGCACCCGTAGCTGATAAATATGATAATAATCATTAAAAGCTCACGATTAATCTAAGGAAAATTATGTGGGGAAGTAAATATAACGATTAACCAATCCAAGTTAGTAGATCGGTGAGGAGTGGGAGAGGTGTACCATGTTCGTTTTCTTTTATGTTATTGTTGGTCAATGACCGCCTATATGTTGCTTCTTAATTAGGTTAGAATCGTTTATATGTATAAGTTGCATTGTCTCTGTGGGATCGACATTGACTCGTATTGACTGTACTGCAATGTACTTAGTATTCTTCTAGTAATATCGACGTTAGTGACTCACACGCGATCACCCCACTCATGATAAACTACCGAATCTGAAATTCCATTGCCTTTCTAAGTGTTGGTGAAATATGATTCATGATAAAGCTAGGGTCAACTCTAGTCAAACCAATATTCTATACTACACACCAAGGGAAATGAGTTATACGTGCTTAAAATGGTGGCTCATAACAGAATATGCGCTTAATACACCACTACTTCAGAAGTGGACACTTTCTCTTACTCATGCAAAGTTAAACAAAGATGAAGTCAATTAACTCGAAAAGATCAAAGATATCATAATTTTTCGAAATTCTATCGAAAGGAATCAAAGTCTAAGTGGTGAATCGTGCATCAAAGAGAATCAAGACAATCACGCAATTCATGGAATATAATGCTCAAAAGCTAAGTGACGTTCCTCTACCCCCCCACTTAATCGAAACAGTGTCCCTAATGTGTAAGATGTGAAATAAAAAATGGAAAGGAACTTAGCTTCGGTTAAGGGCGGAACCAAAGAAGAATCGGATCGTCGTATAAATCAACGGGCTCATGTAAGTAGTCCATGAAGAATCTGTGCTAAGTAACTCAAGAAAAACCAAGTAGAATAGTGGTGACAAGAAACTGTATAATAAAATTGTGGCAGTAAAAGATAAAATAAATAACTCCAAAACAATTTAAGCCGACAAAATCAATATATTAAAATTATTCTGCTACATCTACTAAGTAGGAAAAGAAAAAGAAAATAAAATAAAAACAAGAAAAATGGAATACAACAATAAAAAGAAATAAAATCTAGTCCTTATCAGAATCACCCTCCGAGTTGTCTTTAGGCTCAAAACAGGGAGGTGGTGCAGAACTGAAGGCGGCGGCGGCTGAAGATGATGCTCTACGATGTGGGGCAGTCATAGGTGGTGGGGTAGCAGGTGGAACTCCGAAGAAGTCAATAATCCTATCCATCTTGCTATGTAGACTTGCAATCTCTCGTGAGTGCTCCTCAAGCAAGGTTCTCTGAGTCTTCGGTGCTCCCAGCACCGGAGTATGCTCCCTCTCTGCTCTTACCCATCTCTGTACTCTCGAAACTAACTGTGAACTGATCTGTGGCTCAGGATCTTCCCAATCATCACTGACAAGCATCTTCACCTCGGCCTCTAGAGCAAACATATCAATCATCGGTCCGTATGGTAGCAGCTCTCGCTCAGAAGTGGCGGCAAGCTCATGAATACGGCTATGCATCAGGAGACCGTGTGCTTCGTCGGAAGAAGGCGAGCACAAACAAATCCATTGACCATCTTCCGGTCCCAAGATAAATCATTTTCTAGGAAGATGGTGGGGGCTCTAGCAGGATTACGCTTCCATTGCACCCCTAAGAAATCATCAACCATATCCATCCTCTCAAAATCAGAAATGTTGCTTGAGAATGTGTACTCATCCGGGCCTACCGGGGGATTTATAACCCCAAAATGAGCATTGATCTGCTCAACTGAAAAATCAACATTAACACCGCGGACCATAGCAAAGGTGGCTCCGGGGTTATACAAAACGTAAGCATAAAACTCTCTTACCACCATGGCGTTGAACCTTGCCGGTGCCTCAGCCATGTCCAATAAATCCTGTGCTTGTAGGGCCTCTGGCAATATCGACCCACTGTCATCTAAATCTACCCCTCATTCTCGAGCCACGGTCCTTGCGTTCCAATGGCCTCGGAACGACTCGTAAATAGCTATCGAATGGAATTGCGCAACCCCGTCTATCAACGGATTGGCATTTCCATATACAATCTGGTAACCACTTGGATGAACAGCTGACCGTTGACGCTTAGGACCCATCCTGATTGAATACAGATCCTAATATAGAATCTGTTTTCTGGAAAACTACCCTCAGTAAACCGGAGGTAGGGTTTGGTTTACCACCCAGAAATTTTTCTGGATTTCTTCTGGGGCTGTGCTCCTGATGATGCAAGATGAGGAATCTCAGGCACTTCCCATTGCAGCAGCACTTCAGGATAGCAACAGGGTTTGAAAATGGGTGTTTAGGGTTTGGAAAATAGAAGGAATTGGTTTGTCTATGGTGGTGATTTGGTGGTGATAATGGTGGTGATGGTGGCCGGATTTTAGAAATGAAGAAGAAATGGAAGAAGTTTGGTGAATAAAAGAGATGAAAATTATAATAATGATGATAATGGTGATGAAGGGGTGGTTTAAATAGGAAGAATGGAGTAAATGTGGATGGTTTTAGTGGGATTGTGGGTAGAGAAGTTATTAGGGTGAGGGATTTGAGGAGGTTATTGATGGGATTGAGGTGGAGTTATGGTGGAGTGTGGGAAAGGATGAAAAATTTGAAAAGAGGGGATTATGGTTCGGTTTCTGCTGACTGGCCGTATCTAGTGCAACGTGTGTCCTCCATGTGTCTCTAAAAATTCAGCTTTATGAACTGACATTCAAAAATCTAAAAATCAAGCCTCGGTAACCCGGAGGTTACCCTCGAAATACCGGGGGTATCTTTTCCCCATATTTTTGATCTGCCTTTGCTGCACTTCTTACTCAACCTTTGTGCTCAATTCTGACCTCAAATTGACTACCCTTTTATTCATCAATTGTTATTTCCGACTCAAAACCTAACCTACTTCACTAGAATACGCAACGAGATAAATAAACCTTTCCACAACCATTCGGTTTCAAGCCTATGTTTGTGGTAGGATGAAAAAAGTTCGTCCCTCCATCTTGCTACTTTTATTCAATCCTAAACTACCTAAGGGTTTGAAGAAATAGTTTTGAGTTTATAGTCGCCAGCTCGACTTTCTTCAGATCTTTGATCAATCAACGGTTGGAGCCTTAACTCGCCAAACTTTCGCTCCAGAGGTTTGCACTTTTAAAGAACCTTTTTGAGCTCTCTTCCTAGCACACCTTTCTCTCTTAGCTTGTGTACTAGGTCTGCCTCTGCATCGAGATTTAGACTTTAAACCCAAGGACTCAACATTTTTTTACTTTTATCTTGACCTGTTCACTATGCAACACGGAAGGACTTGCTTCCATGAGCATCTTGTCGTGGTCCTTATCTTATTTCTCTCTCAGCATTAATCTTATAAACTCTTGCTCAACGGTTTCTATGACAACCTATCTATGCTTATACCCTTCGATCTCCAAGATCTCCACCTTTCCTGAAGCATACATCATCTTACAACTCTCCTGTCGGTTTTCTAGGGGTTCTAAAATCCTAAAAGATACAGCATCATTATTCATCCTTAGAGTGATCTCCCCTTATCAAAATCCATAACCGCCCTACTCGTTGCTAAGAAAGGTCATCCTAAGAGAACTGGGGCACTAGGACCTTTAGGTACATCTATGACCATAAAGTCGATAGGATACGTGAACCCTCCTCCCTTAATTGTGCATTTCTTAAGCAAACCTGCAGGCATGTCTATGGTTCTATCTACGAAGGTCATGGTCCTAGTTTGATTCATCACGACCGGAAGTTTTATCCTTTGACAGAGGGAAAAAGGAAGAATATTGCAACTCGAGCCAGAGTCGCAGAGACCTAATCCTGCGGATATTCGATTAATAGAAATTGGGAGTCTGAACGTGCCAGGGTCTCCTAACTTCACCATGGTGTCTGATTCTGGGTAATCATCAGGCTCAGATAACATCATGTCAGGATCCTCTTCAGGATCATCAGAATCATAATCTGAAGAAGATATTTCAATTAGCTCACAAGGAAACTCACCCGGATGATACGTGCTATACTCCTTCAGGTCATCTTCACGCTCTTGGTTGATTGCTTTCTCCTCTTTTTCCAACCATTTCTTTATAGTCTCATAATGCTCTCGTGCTTCAGTCCTGGGATACATGGAAATCAATGTGATGTTAAATACTATTCTAGGCATATTGTATGACTTGTGTGTGCTTTTCAACTTTGAATCGATCAATTTTGTGACGTGTTCTCATCAATCTGCAAAAAGACAAAATAAAACAAGGAAAAGGTTAGCAACTTCCACTTCTGCTGGGTGTGATCCCTGTTGAGGACCTGCTAACTAAAATCGACAGGGAATAACACAGAATAACAGGAATTGTTCAGAAATCGATTTTCTTGGCCTCGGTAACTCGGAGGTTACCTTCGGGATACCGGCCCTGAATTTTCTAATTCTGGCAGTTTAACATGTGCAGGATTGATATAGAACGACTCATGACTCAAAATAAAATAAAATAAACTAAAAATGACTTCTTAATTAGAATTAAAACGTTTATATTTAAAAATTGGCCATTGTCCCCAGCAACGGCGCCCAAAATCTTGATCGCGTGCAAGTCACTAGCTTTGATATTACTATCAAGAATACTAGGAACATCGTAGTATAGTAAATGCGAGTCAAGGTCGATCCTACAGAGACAATGCAACTTATACATATAAACAATTCTAACCTAATTAAGAAGAAACATAGAGGCGGTTATTGACCAACAATAAAATAAAAGAAAACAAACATGGTATACCTCTCCCTCTCCTCACCGATATACTAACTTGGATTAGTTAATCGTTATGTTTACTTCCCCACATAATTTCCTTAGATTAATCACGAGCTTTTAATGATTATTATCATATTTATCAGCTACGGGTACAATTCTACTCCTATCTACTCCGACAATGGCAATAGACAATCTATATGCAAGCTACCCTCCTGAATTGATCCGTAATAGCCCATACGCATAAAGAACTAGAACTGCCGATATTGAGCGTTACCTCATACGGCTAACCGACCTAGACAACTGTTGACATTGACCAACACGTTCCTAGGGTCCATCAAGACTATGTCCTAATTAACACTTCACTTGTGGTCCTTCATGTTAATTTACGAATTATGAATACTAGATTGGCCAGACCTATTACTCATTTTAATTATTCCTGCCGATCAACGTAGCTGTAGTGAATCCTAGTTTAGGTTTTCTAAAATATGCCTCAGTAAACCGGTATAGACCGTCAGTTTACCGGGGGCGGCTTTTCATAATTTCTGGATCTACATTGCTCAGTACGATTAAAATAAGTAAATTATGGGGTTGTTAAACATCCAGATTAACTAAAACACATAAATACAAACAGATCTATAGAATTGAAGACAATATAGGAACGTTCAAAGCTTCATACCTTCAACAATGGAGATCTAGCTCGATCTACTCAAGCTAGAGATGATGGAAGAAGGGAGGAAACCAAAAACAATTCTCCAATGTTCAAGAAAACTTTATTGCATAATAATAATTGTAATGTAATATACAAATTTGAAGATTGTATTAAGCATATGAAAACTCTAAGTATATGTGGCTTTATATAGATACAATAGCCGACTTAAGACTCTCTAAAACCCTAACCGACTTAGACAATACGGTAGAATAAATTTCATGTTCCACAAGACGCCGGTATACCGGGCCTAACCCTCGGGTTACCGGGCCTTCTATTCTTTTTTTTCTTTAGCATGCTTTTTCTTGGACTTCAATCACTCAGCCCAATGCATTCCTTTTGGTCCATATCTGTTCACCAATGCTCCAGATTTGGCACATCCTATAAAACACGCAAAACAAGACAAAACAGAACCAAAACATCGGGAAAATAGCCTAGATGCAGAATTACGATCCTGAAAACACTCACATAGCATTTGACACATATTCTAAGAAATAAAAAGCCTATCTATCCTCTCTTGAGTAGAATTTGGGGTGAGTATAGGTATAAATATTGGTACTATTTAGAGCGTCATCAATTACCCCCTACATAGCTTTTGATTGTCCCGAGCAAAAAGGCGAAAAGAAAACAACACTCTGATCAATGTACAAGTTAATTAAAAACAACTATGCCTTACTAAGCCAAGATCAAAATCATGCCACTCGTATCCATCAGTAACATATTAAACACTATTCATGTCATGAGCCAATGTGTTTGTGCAATAACTTTCACAATCTCTTAGAAATCCAGACAATCTCACATTACGTCAACCCGTAGTCGAACTAACCAGTCACAAACATGTTATTCATTAATTGTTATCGGTGATTTTTATGATATATATGATATTATTTCGTAGCAATTTCCTTCGTGTTTTATTACTTTTCATAGAAAAGTAAGTGTTTAAATGAAATATTGAAAGAATGGGTGTGGAAATCATTAAAATGCAAAATCGAGCTATTTACGTGATTTTATTAGTGATTTTTCATCAATATACATGGTTCTACATTTTGCACGTTTCTATTACCTTGTAGGTACATTTGCATGGCAAGGAATGAGTGAAAAAGATGTTTGATTGAAGATTAAATGGAAGGAAGGAGATGCAAGTCGAAGGTAGAATGAAGCTTTACAAGTTTGGGACCACGTTTGAGGTCCCGTCCAGCTGGATCAAGGCGTCGAAAGAGTGGATCAAGCGCCCAAGAGGAGCTTTTGATTCAGGATGTTCAGATTTTCAGTGGACGAGCGTCCAAAATTACATAGGATGGGCGTCTGATCCAGCTTGGCCCGACTCGAAGATTTTATGAAGGCTGGACTTGCGTCCAGAGGCACTGGACGGGCGTCCAGCCACCGCCATTGCAAAGACCGACTGCGAAATCTATATATAGACGCGTTTATCCAACCCTAAAGACACACAATTCAATCCCTGGCCGCCCAGGCCCCTTGGGGGCGCCCTAGCTGGTTTTCCCACCATCATAAACATCTTTTTATCTTCCTTTTTATTTATATGATTTGTATTCCAACAATGGATAGAGGCTAAGCGTTTTGAACAAGCTTGTGAAGCCGATCGAGCATCAACTTGATTTCTTCTTTGGATTTGTTTTGTGACTTTTATTAAAGCTTGTATCTTTATTATGCTTTTATATTGTTATGCAATTATATCGATGGATTGTTGCTCTGTGATGTTTAACGTTTGATGAAAATCGTTGTTAGACCTAGATCACCGTAGTAAAGATTGGACTTTTAACCTAAAAATAACGAGAGTTGATTAGGTTGAATTTCTAGGTTGGTAGATTGAGAAATCTTACACCTTGTTATGGAAGCGTTAATCTTTAAGATCGAAAGATAGAAGATTAATAGGTGAATTATCTACGAGAGTAGAAATTCATACCTTTGATAGGTGAACCACATCTTTATTAAATCATCACTAAACGATCTAGGGTAGAAATTGAGAGTTGCGAGATAGGTGGATCATTGCTTGTTCCTCGTTAAAATTAATTGAAATTATCTTTGTGCCTTGTTCTTCGTTGTTTTCTTAGAAGTTTGCTTTCTATTTACTTAATAGAATTAGTTATTTTAGATTTAAGTTCGCAATTATCGTTTCACGGCTTTTGGGTGACAATCCTCATCGATTTATCTTTTCGTTCTATTATATTAGGTTTAATAATAATAGTATCAATCTTAGGAAAATTAATGAACTAGATACCCCGATTCCCTGAGATCGACTCCGGTATTAATCGCTATGCTACGATCCCTACACTTGGGGAATACCGGATTTATAAATTTTATTATTTGTTTGTTTTGTTAGATAAAATCCGTGACAAGTTTTTGGCGCCGTTGCCGGGGAATCGGTGCGGTTGTCCAGTTCATTATTAATTTTTCTAAGGTAGTATAGTGGTGAGTATTGCCGCCAACGGAACCAAAAACAAGTTTTTGGCGCCGTTGCCGGGGAATCGGTACGGTTGTCTAGTTTCTATTAATTTTTCTGTTTTTGTTACGAATTTTTCGTAGATAGGTTTTTGTTTCTATCCTTTCTAGTTTCTACATTGATTCGGGGACATCTGAGGTTGAATTACCTGACTCCACGTTTTTCGCGGACAAGTTTTTGGATAAAAGGTATCGTTTTAGCACTCGTTAGTATTTTGGCCGTAACTTTCGGCTCGAGTGTCCGTTTGGCGCGCAGGACCCAAATTCGGAAAGCTCGTTCCGACGCCGACGACATGATGAACCGCCTATGGCCGTTCGATGCCATTTTAGAGGTCAAAATCCACTGTTTTCCCTTCCATTTTGGGCTCAGAAGATTTCAACACGTTTTTCTCCCTTTTTTTCGTTTTATGTTTTTCTGTTTTAAATTTTTCGTAGGTAGATTTCTGTTTCTGCTTCCGTTTCTTTTTATTTTCTAAAAAATAAAAATAAAAATACAAATAAAAATAATAATAATAAATATTGTCATCAACTAGGATTATGCAAGATCAGAACGCCATGCTGAAACAACAGATGGCAGCTCTTCAAATGTCGCTTAATCCTATGAATCAGACCCCGTCTTTCCCACATAACTCACAAGTTCTGTTATGTGGAAGATGTTGTCGACCTGGCCATGCTGTTGGCCAGTGTCAGTTTCTTCCCCCTGCTGCGTATCAAGTTAACACTGTGCATCATCAGGGAAATTTTAACCTAGTCACATGTCAAAATTGTGACAATGTGGGACACACTGCTAGTTCATGTCCCATGAATGGACATAACACTGAAGTAAATGCTTTATGTGGCCAGCAATATCAGAGATTTAATAATCAGTTCTCTGGCCAAAGCAATTTTCAGAATCAGGGTTTCAATTATCAGAATCCGAATTTCTATCAAAACCCGAACTTCAGTCTGGACCAACATATCAAATTTTCCAATCAAAATCAATGGTTCAATCAGAACAGTGCCGATCCTTTGTTTCAAAGTCAGTCTAGCCAATCTTTCCCACAGAACTTTCAAAACTCTCAAGGCCCCTTGCACTTGAATGATATCCAAGCTGAACGGAGCTCCTTTCGGGAGGAGCAAAACAGGACACTCAAGAATCTTGAGAGACGGCTCAGGAAAATGGCTCAAGACCAAGGCATTGACCTAGCCCCCACACTTCCTTATGATAGAGAAGAGGACAATGCCATGAACTTAGGATCTGGCATTCAATTCAGTGGTCCCCCAAAAGTAGAAGTGTCAAATTCATCTGTCTTTGGATCCGATGCTCGTATACCCTCAACTGATGAGAATTCTTATGGACATGGACTTAATAATGTTCAAGTGAGATGTTCGTATTGTGGTGGAAACCATTATGAGACTCAGTGCAGTGGAGGTAATTCACCCCACCAATGGAATACTAATAGCAATTATGATGCAAGTTATGAGAATCCACTTCAATCTGACTATGCATCCACATACAATGGTGGAGAAGATGCTAGTGCTATGAATGTAAGGTCCGACACTCAACTTAGTGGTTTCCCTGTTCTAGATGAGAGTACTCAGGTGGCTGATCTGGAAGTCGGGAGGCTGATCTCCTGACTGGTAAGGAAGGTGGAAACGAAGTAGATGATGATATGTCTAGAATGAAGGATGAAGAAGTGAAAGAACCTGAAGGGATAGACCTTTACCTTCCTCTCCAGAATGTTATGCATCTAGACCAGTGCACTCCTAAAAATCCTTGGTATGCTTCTATCGTCAACTTCTTACATTCCCAGTATCTAGATCCAGAATTGTCGTATCAGGAGAAGAAGAAATTTTTCTCTGATGTGAAAACCTTCGTTTGGATGAACCTTACCTCTTCAAGATTTTTAAAGATGGTCTGCTTTGAAGATGTGTTCCGAAACCGAAAGCAAATGATATTATTGAGCAATGCCACAGTGGACCCACTGGCGGTCACTTTGGTCCTTGGAAAACCGTTGCTAAGATCTTCCAATCCGGTTTCTATTGGCCCACGATCTTTAAGGACACAGAAGCTTTCTGTAAAGCTTGTGATAGATGCCAAAGAACCGGTACTCTAGCAAGGCGTTTTGACATGCCTTTGAAACCCATCCTAGAATGCGAAGTCTTTGATGTATGGGGTATCGATTTTATGGGACCATTCCCATCATCTTGTGGTAACAAATACATCTTAGTCTGCGTTGATTACGTGTCAAAATGGGTGGAGGCTCAAGCCACTCCTCACAATGATCATAAGACGGTCATGAAATTTCTAAAGAAAAACATCTTCGTGAGGTTTGGATGTCCACGTGCCTTGATCAGTGATGAAGGGACGCACTTCTGCAACCGACCCTTAGAAAAAGTACTTGAAAAGTATGGTGTTCGTCACAAGACTGGCACACCATAACACCCAATGACTAGTGGTCAGGTTGAAAGGAGCAACCAGAGTATTAAGAAAATCCTGGAAAAAACGGTTAACAGTCATAGGAAAGACTGGAGTTTGAAGTTGGATGATGTACTATAGGCATACAAGACCGCCTATAAGACTCCTATGGGTACATCTCCATATCAAATGGTTTATGGTAAGCCATGTCATCTGCCAGTCGAGTTGGAGCACAGAGCTTATTGGGCTACAAAGTTCCTGAACCTTGATTCCCAATCTTGTGGTAAGCACCGACTACAGCAGCTGCATGAGTTGGACGAATTCAGACTCCAGGCCTACGAGAGTGCCAGGATAAGTAAGGAAAAGACTAAACTCCTTCACGATGCCAAAATCAAGAAGCGAGAATTCCAAGTTGGGGAACAAGTTTTATTGTATAATTCCAGGTTGCATCTGTTCCCTGGTAAGCTGAGGACACGATGGTCCGGTCCCATTGAAATTCTCCAAATCATTCCTGGAGGTGTTTTAGAACTAAGAGGTCATGGTGACCAGCCGTTCAGAGTGAATGGTCAAAGGTGTAAGCATTATATCGGTCAACCCAAAGAGAAGCCTTTGATTGTTCACTTCCTCGACATCCTCGGGTGTGGTACTCCAGAAGTCAATGAGTTTGATGAGTTTTCACGCGATTTGTTTTCTGAGAATGACGGCAGTGGTCCAGTAGAGGAAGTTCTGGCTGGTAGTTGGGATATGGAAGAGTTTAAACGGGAGGCACAGTTAAAGAGAAGATTGAAGAAGAAGAAGTCTGCAATGGGGAAGATTAAGAATGTTTGGAAAGCGGTAAAGAACCTGCCCCATGTGTGAGATGATGTCTCTGTAGCCACACTAATGACTAGAGCTTACACGAAGTAGTGGCCGGAAGGAAGATTAAGTGGCCTGATCCAGGCTGAATAGTATGTGTGTCTAGCCAAAGACACTAAAGAAAGGCGCTTGTTGGGAGGCAACCCAATAATAAGAATAGTTTTTTATTATTATTTTGGATTATTTTGTTTTTTGTTGGATAAGAGGGGCTAGTTTTGTCTTGTGTCGTCTAGGTTTTTGGTGTCGGTTTTTGTGGCCAGGTAACTTGCATGAGCTAAATTTGAAAAATCCATGTGATTCCTTCCTTCCTGCCGATGTTACATTTGTGCACTACTTTTCACATAGATTCGGTTTTTGTCAATTTTTGCATTGCTTATGCTTTGTTCCATGATAATGCCTTGTCTGTCATCTTTTGTGACCCTACCCCCGAGGTCCGTTTTGTTTTGTTTTTCATGTGTGCAGGGTATTTGCGATAGCGATGGTGCGCTTTTAGATGAGGCCAGTTTTCCGGTGGATGGTCCACAGTCTACTGATTTCTTCAAGCATTTCTGGATATGGATCTAGACCACCTTCAGAATTGCCACCTTCGAACTGCAATCAGCTAAGTTTTTCTTATTCTGCACAACATGAGGACATGTTGTTATTTAAGTGTGGGGGAGGGATTGGTTGTACCTACAATGTTCTTAATTTATTATGCTGATTATGCTTACCACCATTCTTCAAAAATTAAAAAATAAAAAATAAATTCAATTTTTTGTAAAAAAAAAAAAAAACCTCCGTCCCGAGCATGAGTTTATTTTGGCTTACTTACTTATTATATTCCCATACTTGTGCTGAGTTGACTAGTATTTTTGCATAGACCTTTGATAAATAAGCCTTTACTCGAATTCTTTTCACGTAAGCCTCTTCGGTGATGAGCTGAACTTAGGAAACTATACTCATTTAAGTTGATAATGTTTCATTCTGGTTATCAGACCGTTCGCTTAGTGCTGATGTCATGGAAATTGTAATATATGCGTAGTTGGAATTGAAGTAGAAAGTATCGTGAATATACCGAAGCCTTAATGTGATAAGTGAATCGTAACTATTGTGCTTTTGGAAAAGTTGTTTTAAAATGAAATAATTGGGTGTGTCGAAAGCTGGTCGATGATTTGAGTGAGGTAGGTCATATCTCGAATGTCCTATACCACCATGATGACCAAAAGCTCACGACAGTCAGAAGAAGCTGCCTTATGATTTGAGTAAGGTAGGGCATATCACGAATGTCCTATTCTGCTATGACGGGCAAGAGCTCATTCTGATGTGTGTTTTAAATGTAAAGGATAAATTAAATCAACTTACATAAGGAAAGTGGTATGAATAAGTGAAAGACTTAGTTATCGCCTACCTTATCCCCAATATAGGCTAAGGTATATGTTGTAGGGAATATCCTCTGGGTACAACTGAAAAGATTTTGAAAACACATGTATTACTCTAGTCATGACGTGAGTAGTTTTGCAGGGCGTATGTATAGTCAGGGTGATTCATTATCTGTCTTAAATGGGTATTTGTTGGTTAGCTTGAATTTAATTGTCAAGTGTGGAATCGGTGGAAGTTGAAGAAGGCTTTGCACACACTACACATTCGAGTAATCGCTTATTTCATTGGGGTGTATGTTTTTGATGCTAGTCGACCGATTGTGATTTGATATATGGGAGTGTTTGTGATTCAATGATTGAGTAAGCCTTGGTTTTCTTGTTTTGTTTTGCTCGGGACGAGCAAAAGCTAAGTGTGGGGGAGTTGTTAACGGTGATTTTTATGATATATATGATATTATTTCGTAGCAATTTCCTTCGTGTTTTATTACTTTTTATAGAAAAGTAAGTGTTTAAATGAAATATTGAAAGAATGGGTGTGGAAATCATTAAAATGCAAAATCGAGCTATTTACGTGATTTTTTTAGTGATTTTTCATCAATATATATGGTTCTACATTTTGCACATTTCTATTACCTTGTAGGTACATTTGCATGGCAAGGAATGAGCTGAAAAGATGTTTGATTGAAGATTAAATGGAAGGAAGGAGATGCAAGTCGAAGGTAGAATGAAGCTTTACAAGTTTGGACGCACGTTTGAGGTCCCGTCCAGTGGACTGGCGTCTAGAAAGAGTGGACTGGCGTCCAAGAAGAGCTTTTGTTTCAGGATGTTCAGATTTTCAGTGGACGGCGCCCAAAATTACATAGACGGGCGCGTCGATCGGCTCGGCCCGACTCAAGATTTTATGAAGGCTGGATGGCGGCCCAGAGGCACCTCGGACGGGCGCCCACCGCCGCCATTGCCAAGACCGACTTGAAATCTATATATAGACGCGTTTTCCAACCCTAAAGACACACAATTCAATCCTCGGCGCCGCCAGGCCCCTTGGCGGCGCCTAGCTGCGTTTTCCCACCATCATAAACATCTTTTTATCTTCCTTTTTATTTATATGATTTGTATTCCAACGATGGATAGAGGCTAAGCGTTTTGAACAAGCTTGTGAAGCCGATCGAGCATCAACTTGATTTCATCTTTGGATTTGTTTTGTGAGTTTTATTAAAGCTTGTATCTTTATTATCCTTTTATATTGTTATGCAATTATATCGATGGATTGTTGCTCTGTGATGTTTAACGTTTGATGAAAATCGTTGTTAGACCTAGATCACCGTAGTAAAGATTGGACTTTTAACTTAAAAAAAACGAGAGTTGATTAGGTTGAATTTCTAGGTTGGTAGATTGAGAAATCTTACACCTTGTTATGGAAGCGTTAATCTTTAAGATCGAAAGATAGAAGATTAAATCATACCTTTGATAGGTGAACCACATCTTTATTAAATCATCACTAAACGATCTAGGGTAGAAATTGAGAGTTGCGAGATAGGTGGATCATTGCTTGTTCCTCGTTAAAATTAATTGAAATTATATTTGTGCCTTGTTCTTCGTTGTTTTCTTAGAAGTTTGCTTTCTTTTTAGTTAATAGAATTAGTTATTTTAGATTTAAGTTCGCAATTATCGTTTCTTGGCTTTGGACTGACAATCCTCTGTCCAGTTTATCTTTTCGTTCTATTATATTAGGTTTAATAATAATAGTATAAATCTTAGGAAAATTAATGAACTAGATACCCCGATTCCCTGAGATCGACTCCGGTATTAATCGCTATGCTACGATCCCTACACTTGGGGAATACTGGATTTATAAATTTTATTACTTGTTTGTTTTGTTAGATAAAATCCGTGACATTAATTAATTGAGCTGGAAAGGTGTATCGAGAGCCGAGCATATATCACTCTTAGGCACACGTTTATCGGTCTATGCAAAAGTCGTGCGTCTTACGCTCCATCGACTAAGATATTGCCAAAGAGAATATAGATGTATATATTTCAATGCACTTCTCTTTCTTGGTGGGTGATCCTCACGGCCCCACTCATGATAAACTACCGAATCCAAAATTCTATTTCCTTTCTAAGCGTTGTTGAAATTTAAATAGAAGGCACTGACAGAAAAGAAAAATAACGATTAAGTCTGTTAATATACAAGCAGAAACTCTGTCAAAGTGAAAAGCCTTCCATTTGTACTAAAAGAAAATATCTAGAGATCAACTCAGGAATCAAAACTTCAATTGCAAATCAAGTTCTGAGATTGATCAACAAATCTGTGAATTCAATTCACATCAACTGAGGCAATTGAATCAGAGGAATCTGAGAAGGAGTTGCAACCTTTGTGATAGCTGCTCAAAGATTTGTTCTTAAGGAGCAGTGATAGAGACTGAGTCACTAAAGCTTTTGAAGCCAGGGAGTGATAGTCTTGAAGATTGTGAAGCTTGCGTAGTCAAGGACAATCATGCTAATGTATCTGTAAAATCAATAGTGAATTCCTCCAATCATCACAGGAGAATAGTGGATTAAGGGATTACACCACCCTGAACCCCTATAAGCCTTTGCATCTATTTACTTTCAGCAATTTACTTTACATCACCTTAGTTCATTACAAACTCTATTTTTGTAGTTGTATAATCTACTTTGAAACAACATTTTAAAAAGGGACATATCCACTGCCCAAAATCTTTTAAATACAAGAAAAGTTTTTGAAACTCCACTATAGTCATTCACCCCCCTATCAGACTATAGTTTTACCTTTCTCTGGGACCAACATTTCTATCCACCAATTCCATCTTTGTGTCAACGATATAACTCTAACGTTGGCACCGTGTAAGTCATTCCGTCGACCCAACAACATAAAACAAAGGCGCTTGGAGGAGGCTGATCGCGTGTAAGTCACTAACGTCGATATTACTAGCAAAAATACTAGGTACATTATAGTATAGTAAATGCGAGTCAAGGTCGATCCCACAGAGACAATGCAACTATAATTATAAACGGTTTTAACCTAATCAAGAAGCAACATAGAGGCGGTTATTGACCAACAATAACATAAAAGAAAACAAATATGATATACCTCTCCCTCTCCTCACCGATCTACTAACTTGGATTAGTTAATCGTTATGTTTACTTCCCTACATAATTTTCTTAAATTAATCGCGAGCCTTCGTTTTAATTATCATTATCAGCTACGGGTGCAATTCCTACTCCTATCTACTCCGACAATGGCTGTAGACAATCTATATGCAAGATACCCTCCTTAATTTGGTCTGTAATAACCCATCGCATAAAGAACTAGAATTGCTGATATTGAGCGTTAACTCATACCGCTAACCTGCCTAGACAGTTGTCGACATTGACCAGCACGTTCCTTGGGTCCATTCAAGACTATGTCCTAATTAACACTTCACTAACAGTCTTTCATGTAAATTTACGAATTACGAATACTAGATTGACCAGACCTATTACTCGTTTTAATTATTCCTACCGATCAACGTAGCTATAGTGAATCCCAGTTTAGATTTTCTAAATATTGCCTCAGTAACCTGGTATAGACCGCCGGGTTACCGAGGTCATCTTTTCCTAATTTCTGGATCTACATTGCTCAGTATCATTAAAATAAGTAAATCATAGGGTTGTTAAACATGCAGATTAACTAAAACACATAAATACGAACATATCTACCATATTGAAGACAATAAAGGAACGTTCAAAGCTTCATACCTACAACAATGGTGATCTAGCTCAATCCACTCAAGCTAGAGATGATGGAAGAAGGGAGGAAACCCAAAAACAACTCTCCAAAGCTTAAGAAAACTTTATTTCATCAAATTTGCATATTGTAATTGAATATAATTGAGTGCTTATGAAAACTTATACAATAATCTGTAATTGCGGCCTTATATAGATACAATGACCTACTTAAAACTCTCTAAAACCCTAACTGACTTAGATAATGCGGTAGAATCAATTTTGTGTCCAACAAGACATCGGATAACCGGGCCTAGCCGTCGGGTTACCGGGTCTACTTTTCTTCTTTTCATCAGCAGGCTTCTTCTTGGACTTCAACCACTTGGCCCAATGTATTTCTCTTGGTTCAGATCCACTCTCCAATGCTCCAGATCTAGTACATCCTATAAAACATGCAAAACGAGACAAAACATTTCCAAATCTTCGATGAAATAGCATAGATGCATAATTATGATCCTGGAAACTTTCACATAGAATTTGACATATATTCCACATAATAATGAGTCTATCTATCATCTCTTGAGCAGAATTTAGGGTGGATAAAGGTAGAATTATTGGTACCATTTAGAGCATTATCAACTACCCCCCACTTAGCTTTTGATCGTCCCAAGAAAAAAGGCGAAAAGAAAACAACACTCAGATCAATATACAAGTTAATTAAAAACAACTATGCCTCACTGAGTCAAGATCAAGATCAACTATTCACGTCATGAGCCAATGTGTGTGTGCAATAACTTTCACAACCACTTAGAAATGCAGACAATTTCACATTACATCAACCCGTAGTCGTACTAACCAGTCTCGAACATATTATTTATTAATTAATTGAGCTGGCAAGGTGGATCGAGAACCAAGCCTATGTTACTCTTAGGCTCACGTTTATCGGTCTATGCAAAAGTCGTGCGTCTTACGCTCCATCGACTAAGATATTGCCAAAGAGAATATAAATGTATATATTTCAATGCACTTCTCTTTCTTGGCAGGTAAACTCGCATTTATTTATCTATCCTGACGGCCCCACTCATGATAAACTACCGAATCCGAAATTCCTTTGCCTTCATAAGCATTGGTGGAACATCATTCGTGATGAAGCTTGGGTCAACTCTAGTCAAAACAATATGCTATCGACTACACACCAAGGGAGTGAGTTATACGTGCTTAAAATGGTGGCTCATAATAGAATATGCACTTAATATGTCACTACTTCAGAAGTGGGCATTTACTCTCACTCGTACAAAGTAAAACAAAGATGAAGTCAATTAACTTGAAAAGATCAAAGATATCATAATTTTTCGAAATTCTGTCGAAAGAAATCAAAGTCTAAGTGGTGAATCGTACATCAAAGAGAATCAAGATAATCATGCAATTCATGGAATGTAATGCTAAGAAGCTAAGTGACGTTCCCTTACCACCCACTTAATCGTAACATTGTCCCCAATGTGTAAGATGGAAAAGAAATGAAAAGCAACTTAGCTACGATTAAGGGTGGAACCAAAGAAGAATCAAATCGTCATATAAATTATCGGGCTCAGGTAAGTAGTCCATGAAGAATCTGTGCTAAATATCTCAAGAAAACCAAGAAGAATAGTGGTGACAAGAAACTGTATAATCAAAATGCGGCAGTAAAAGAGAAAATAAATAACTCCAAAACAATTTAAGCCGACAAAATCATTATATGAATAATATTCTGCTACATCAACTAAGTAGGAAAAAAAATAATAAAAAAAACAAGAAAATGGAAAACAACAATAAAAAGAAAAGAAAATCTAATCCTCATCAGAATAGTCCTCCCAGTCATCTCTAGGCTCAAACCCGGGAGGTGGACTAGAACTAGAGGCAGCGGTGGCCGAAGATGAGGCTCCATGATGAGGAGCAGTCCTAGGTGGCGGGGTCAAGGAAGGTATGCCAAAGTAATCGATAATCCAATCCATCTTGCGGTGCAAAGTCGCAATCTCTCGCGAGTGCTCCTCAAGCAAGGCTCTCCGAGTCCTCGGTGCTCTAAGCTCCGGAGTACGCTCCCTTTCAGATCGTCCAACCCGTCTTTGTACTCTCAAAACTGACTGTGAATAGAGCTTTGGCTCAGAGTCTTCCTAATCATCACTGACGAGTATCTTCACCTCGTCCTCCAAAGCAAACAAATCAATCATCGGCCCGTGTGGTAGCAGCTCACGCTCAGAAGCGGAAGCAAGCTCTTGGATACGGCTATGCATTAGTATACCGATGTTGATTGGAGATCCCTGCTCTAGATAAAACATCCATTCCACCGTCTTCGTGGTGACAGAGACCGTGTGCTTGGTCGGTAAAAGACGGGCACAAACAAATCTATTTACCATCTTCCGGTCCCAGGATAACTCATTCTTTAGGAAGATTGTTGGGGCTCCCGTAGGGTTGCGCTTCCATTGCACCCCAAGGAACTCAGCAATCATGTCCATCCTCTCGAGATCTTCAGTGTTGCTCGAGGATGTGTACTCATCCGGTCCCACCGGTGGACGTCTAACCTCAAAATGAGCGTAGATCCGCTTGATCGAAAAATCAACTTTAATACAGCGAACCATAGCATAAGTGCCTCCGGGGTTATGCAAAACATATGCATAGAATTCCCTTACCATCGTGGTGTTGAACCGGGATGGTGCCTCATCCATGTCCAATATGTCTTGTTCTTTTTAGGCTCCGGGCAAAATCGAGCCGCAATTGTCTAAATCAACCCCTCGTTCTCGAGCAACTGGCCTTGCATTCCAATGGCCTCAGAATGACTCGTAGATAGCTAAATAATGGAACTGTTCAACCCCATCTATCAATGGATTGGCATCTCCATTCACTGTCTGATAACCACTAGGACGAACAGCTGAACGTTGACGCTTAGAACCCATCCTGAATGAGTATAGAAACTGATACTGAAGCTGATTCTGAAAAATAGCCCTCGGTAAACCGGAGGTAGGGTACGGTTTACCGGCCTGAAATTTTTTGACTTTTTTCTGGGACTGTGCTTCTGGTAGTGGAAGAAGAAGAACTGCAGCACTTCACTGTTGCAGCAGCAGGACAAATCAGCAATAGGGGTGTTGCATTTGGTGTTTAGGTTTTGGAAAAATTGAAGGGAATGGTTTGGTTATGGTGGTGATTTGGGGGTGATAAAGATGGTGATGGTGGCTGAAATATCTGAAGAAGGAAGAGATGGAAGAATTAGATGAATGGAATGATATTGGTGATGATATTGGTAATGAAGGGGTGGTTTAAATAGGAAGAATGGAGTGAATGTGGATGGTTTTAGTGGGATAGTGGGTAGAGAAGTTATTAGGGTGAGGGATTGAGGAGGTGATTGATGGGATTGAGGTGGAGTTATGGTAGAGTGTGGGAAAGCATGAAAATTTTGAAAAGAGGGGAAAATGGGACGGTTTTTGCTGACTGACCGTATCTGGTGCACCGTGTGTCCTCCACGTGTCTCTAAAAATTCAGCTTTATAACCTGACGTTCAGAAATCTGAAAAACTAATCTCTGTAGTCCGGAGGTTACTGTTTGGTGTAGTGCCCGAAAGACAATTTGTGTAATTGTTTTTAATAATGGATGACATAATTTATCTTACATTATTACTTGCTTTGTGCTTGTAAGTAATACACTGCTGCAAACCCTAAGTATATCGGTATGTAACCGCTTAACTCAGTGTATGGCATGCACGTGAGGATTGAGTTAGTAGTGATATACTTAAACTGTTAGTCCGTGGTGAACTTAATCGAGTTTAGGGTCTCTTGATTAAAAGCGGCAATAATGCGCCTGTAACACCTTAGGGTGTGATAGTCTTATCGGACTATCGGTAGAGGGTACCTACGTGGGGCATTTATATATGATGGCATTCATATAGGACATGACCGATTTAATCTGAATTTCTCGATATAATTCCGTAATCGAGGAATCATATTAAATCATTAGATGATCATATATGGATCGACCTTAATCCTGAGGTGATCACAGGGTGCTGCTTGTCTCGGGGTAGTGTTTGATGTGTTAGTTATGGTTCACTTAAATATGTGTTCCAAGCCACTTCTCATTGGCACTATCTCACGATGAGTGAGTAGTTACGATTTTCACAGACATGGAATCCATTCCTTCCTGCGGGAAGTAGAGAGACAGTTCCCTTGTTTGTTAACCCTAAGAAAGTGATCGATCGGCCGAGTTCATATTAGACTAATTGATCACTAGTCAGATATGTGAACTAATTGATCATTAGGGGGTTAATGGTAAATAAGGATAAGATATTCTCGAGTCAGTTCACGGAGACTTCCCACCCGGAATAGACAGTCTATGAGGGTTAATCCGTATGTAGTGATTATATCAATGGACGCTTATTCACTCTATGGGTTGAGTATAAGAATACATCTATAATCGGTAGAGTTCAGTTTCGGGTTTATGGTGGCGTAATCCAGGAATTAATAATTAATGTACTTATTCTGTTCGATGAAGAATTAATTATTGGAGTTACTGGTTATAGGTCCATGGTCCCCAATGTGGCTTCTGTAATTCGGGCTGATATTCTTGTTATTTGGGAATCAGTGATAATTTATTGGCTGGGCTAATTAATTGATATGCATGGATATTATTTAGTTGGGCTAAATAATATAATACACATAAAAGACATTTTATGTGGGCTTCTAGACCTAATGTGTGGCGCCAATTTGAGTTTATTTAGCACAAGAATTAATTTTCTTGTGTTATGGAAAATAAAAGATATTCTTGTTATATGATTGGTTGGAAGACTTGTTATTTGATTTCCTATTGGTCAGTACATGTCACAGTTAGCCATTAAGGAAAATATCTTTTTATTTTGTTTAATTATTTATTTATTTAATTAATTAATACTTGGAGACCAAGGATTTACTCTCCTATAAAAGGAGAGTTATTCCAAGGGTATTGGCAAGGCAAAAATTCGACCTACACACTTAAAAAGAGAGAAAAATTAGTTTTTCTTGTCTAGGGTTTTTAGAAGAAGACAAACTCCAAGTTTTTCTTGGTTTTGCATATCATGGAGGTGCTTTTATCAAGAAGGGTGTCCACCAACCACCGTTTGGAGAACACATTGGAAGATCAAGGCTTCTCGTCCTAAGATCAAAGCTTCTCCTCCTACTATTGGTATGGTCTTTTCTAACCCCATTGTAGTAATTAAATCCTTTATTTATGTGTTATAATATATGAATCGTGATCCATCCGCTGCGCATAGATCTAATTCGTTTAGATCTGAGCTCCTATTTCCTTCATGTGGTATCAGAGACAGGTTCCACGATTTATGTAGTTATAATCATAAATAAACGATTTAAAGGAGTTGAATTGCATGTAAATAAATTTTTAACTTTTTATATGCATAGATAATGATTGGTTGTTGTGGTTGAAGAGGTGGATTGGGGTTGGCACTGTTTACCAGTTAGATCTATTGTAAACTCATATAAACGATGAAAATTCGTTCATATGAGTATAAGAAATTATGTAATTTATTTGTTATTGCATTTTTAATTTCCAGAAAATAGATCTGTTTAGTAGCTGTTTAGTTTCTCCGTTTTTCCCATTGATCGAGCCGTTGAAACGATGATCCCTCCGGTCAGGATCAATATTGGAATATGGAGAACAAGTCCACAAAATTGGACGTCGATCGGAATCCGGATCCATATCCGTTCGTTGCTGCAAAGAGGCTGTTGTAACAGAAAAATGTAGGATTCACAGAAACCCTACCTGTGACTTTCTCGAATTTCTGTAAGAGTTTGGACCGTTGAAAACTCAAATCCAACTGGTTAGATTAATAAACACGGATTCATTGACGTGGCATAAAAATTTCAGGTCGATCGGGTTTCATCTTGATTCCCGATCAGCCTCGGGAAGTCACTGATGCATTGCTGTAAGAGACAGATTCAACAGCAAGTTGGGCGGCTCACTGGAGAAAATTGACAAGTCAAAACTCCGATCCAACCGTCCATATTCAAGCCCGAGGAGTAAAGAACATATCTAGAAAGTTTCGTCACGATCCAAGTTCGTTTGGTTTCCCTGTCATCGAAGAATTTGAACAGCTGCATATTATGTTAGAAAGTAGTAAACCCTAGTTAGGGTTTGGTTAATTTATTTTCTAATAGGTTAGATACGGGGGTGCCAACGGTCCATCTCGGTGTTTATTTTCCGCACTAGTATACATGTTTATATTGTATGTGTAGAGCCAGAAAATTGCCATGACATGCATCATATCATGAATTCCACTCCATATGCATACATGTAGAAATTAATTCTAGGAATTAGTTAGGCATGTATAAAACACGCAATTCGTTTTTAATTAATTGTTTGATATTAATTAGAAACTAATTAGGGTAAAAACCGAGGGTCACGGGTTTTTCCAATCGTCGAGGTTGGGTGATGGATTCTTGGTGAATCCCACTCTGTGAAAGATTACGTTACCTAGACGAGATTACGTTTTTTGTTCCGTAGTGTCTACGTGAAAGTTTGATGTTCAAGGATTGGATAATCACGGGCAAACATGGTTCAAAAGTGGTTTAACCACGGTTGGGTGGTCAACAGTAGCTACGGCTCGATCGACTTCACCCTCCACGTGTGGCGTTTGCATGGTGGTCCGGCAAGGCTGAGCCATCTGAAGATCCACTACGGCTCAACGGAGCTCCCCTAGTTTTGACCCGTCCGACGCCCACATATGTTCCAACGATTAGGTCGGGTGGGCTAGCCCACATAACCGACATCATTCGGGCCTGTGATTTATTGTTCCTTAATGTAACATCAAGTCCAAACATGTGATCAGTAAACCCACCACATTTTCAAAATATTGAGTGGGAGCGAAAGAGGCGACAGCCGACCCGACGGCCTCTACTGTTGACACAAGCAACGTGAGAGAATGGTGACGCCACGTGCCGGCTTTGATTTTGGCCCCCTAAGGAAGGCCTTCACCGCTATCAAAATTCAAGGCTTGGTCTCTGAAAGGATAGGATTTTGGGTACTCGTTGGTTCACTGACCGACCCTAAGGCGGCATACTCGGGGTCTACCTAAAAATCTGAAACAGTAGGTCACACTCATAAAGGGTATTTTGGTAATACCTTGGCTGAAAAAGGAAAGGTGATTGATGATCACAAATGAGATGTTCGATTCTCAATCTGATCTTCAATATTAATCGAAACCTCTTTGACCTACCCTAAGGCGGCACTGAGGTATTAGATTATATCCTTGGAACGGTAGGATAGACTATAAGTACTTAGTTTATAGTTCCTAAAATTTAATAGTAGTGTATGATTTGAATTTATTCTATCAATTTTATTTACAACTGTTATACATATCTCTCTAGGGTGCTAGACTGCTAGTGTAAAATTGACTAGTAATGACTTCGTTAAAAAGTGGTAAGTAACTAGAACGTTGTACTTAATAATCGTTCGTTAATTTTTCAGAAGAAATATTTTGAGCATTCAGAACTTATGTGGCATAAATAAGGATGTCACTTTTGTCAATCTTGTTGAACGAGAAACGACTGTAGTCAGTTAGAAAGATGATTGGGATGATAAAATTCTTCAAGTGAATTTTAGTTGTGTAGTGTCTACACGAGAAATTTTCTAATAGAAAAATTGGAGAATCATAAATTAAAGTGTCGCTAGTTAGGCGGTATTTGGAACCGATAAACTAGTGGGAGATTTTATCTTATGTTTTTCTAATTTATTAGAAAATTAGTCCCACTAGGTAACGCTTTCATTAGACATCCCACAGTTCACGAGTAGTGTCTACTCAAACGAACTGCTAGTTCAAGACTATTTCCTTTTAAGGAAAGTTAAGAATGGGATAGAATGTCTATAAGTGTTAATCATCTAAACTCAAGTTTTGAGGCTAAACCGAAACATTAAATAAAGAAAGTATAGGATAAGGAAAGTGATTTCGGATCTCTAACCAATGAATCCTTAGCGACTTTCTTAACCGAGTAACTTGACTCGGTAGCTTAGTTTTTTGGAAGAACAAGAAAGCTGTGAATTAACGGTTAATAGAGTAACAACGGGTAGTAATTTCAGCTTGAATAGTGGGAGTGGTATGAGGAGATGAGTTTTGGATTCGATCCTTCAATATCACAGAAAAATTTATTTTTCTGTTTTCAGATTCGTTGGAACAAATGGATTCACTTTCAACTCGATATATTGTTGCCTCATAGAAAGTGAATATGACATTTGTAGTACGAATCCGAGACTCGGACTTTTGTTTGATAAAGTCAGAACCACTAAGAAATGCTGAAAAGGTATATGTAACACGTCTTAAACTATTGTAGGCAAACGGTTTCCGTATTAAGATAAATGATTCTTCAAAATCTATTAATCAGTGCATATATCCTAGAGATAAGACCTAACGACTGGCTAAGGGTGATTCCTATCTCCCAGTCTCGGAACGCTGTCTTAAAGGAACAATGACTAAGCTTTCTTTCTATTAGGAAAGTGTAATAGATCTGAAGAAGAAACGTATCTTGTTCACAATGACCTTCGGGGTCTAGTGAAAGATACAAGCTAATGGGAGCTTTTGAGTGGTGACATTTGGTCTGATAACTACTCGAAACACGATTTAGTTTATCTAAAGAATACAAGGAGGAGTCTCTGATTTTAGCATAGAATAGAGTATTCCATGCTCAGAAATTGGCTATCACATAGTCTTGGGACTGATGCTCGCCCTGCCTCCTAGTGGAATGTTTCTCACTAAGGAAGAAACCATAGACTTGCCCTATATAGTTATTGATGTTCTACAATACACTGCTAAACTCGATTAAGATAATTGGTTGCAAAATAACGGTTAACATTATTATGTAAACCGAGAAGTCTACCTAGAAGATGCTAGTGAATTTATGGATAAGGAGTGAATTCGGTTCACACCACTTCCATAAATGTAGGCATTTAGCATTTAATGCTTGAAGGTAGGACTGGAAATTTTGCGCATACGTTTAGATTTTGACTGTTCGTGAAATGCCTTAATGAGACGAGTGAATGTTGGTTATAAGATTCTTGAGATTAGAAAGTGACAGTTGAACTGTCACAAGGCTTCTGATAGAATCTATAAGTAACAGCCTTAAACCTTGAAGTACGATTACCCAAAGTTAGTTACTATCTGATTTAATCAGGCCACGTCCAACATCGGTTGTTGGTGATTAAACTGATAAATACTACTAGATTAGAATGTCAATCCACCCAAAACGCAGTGGGAGTATGGTTTAACCATTGATCTAATGTGGTTATGTGGACTTTACAGTCTGCGGGGGTGATTGATAACCTATGGCTCTCGGTGGGCTGTATAAGATTATGATCATAGAGGTTGGTTTGAAAACATTAACCCTGTGAATGGAGTTTTGGTACTCCTGTTCTGTTCAGCCTCTCGTAGAACCATCTGAGTGTCTCAGGCCTAGTGGGAGAAATTGGATCTACACAGAAAAAGAGTCGAATGAATAGGAAAGTTTAAAATTTTAGCACAAAGCTAAGTGGTATAGGGGTGATTCCCTGATAAGTAGAGAGTTAACCAGACCTTGAACTCTCTCACCACTCAGTCTTGCTAAATTTCATTTGAAAGCAGAAAATAGGGGTGATTCCCTGAGACTTTCTTCCCAAAAAATGGATTCTGGATTCATTCAGAACAGAAGGGCCTTGGTTAGAGCAAATGGCAGGATGACTGCTGCGGCTTATATACTTTGTGGATTTAAGAAAACCTCTCGGTCATTTAAAGTCATATGTTTTAAAATATGTGGACTTGACCAGAATATAGATAAGTCTTTCGTAGACTGGATATCAATATTGGTATAGTAGTAGTATTAGTGTTCATGAATGATAACACTGAAATGGTTGGAAACAACATGGGTGTGCTATTTGAAGTCGGAAACTGACACGCCAAGATTCTCTGCATGAGAGAATTGGGCAATATTCTAAGAATTTGATTCGGTCAAATTCACAAGAATGAGTCATTGGCTATCCCATCCATCTTGTTGGTTAAGATGATCTTGCATATACGGATGCAACATTCAATGAGAGTAGTCCTACCCTACCTCACAGGAATGACTCTCTAAATCTTCAGATAAAGAGAAAATGGGATAAAGTCTGTTTTGGATAACGGCGAGTCATTAGTAGTCGAATATCGTATTTGAGCTTTGAATAGCCGTTTAGTACGTCCTCAATTATCTTTAAAGAACAATGAATCATATGCTTGTATAGTCAGGTGCAAACACGAATATGGTTGACTACACTGATTCTGACTTGTAGTCAGTTAAGGATGATCATTAAGTTGATCTCGGGCTCAATGTTTACTCATAGTGCTTAGAACTTCCTTTTTGGTCTGGGAGTAATTCCAGGTCTGATAACCCGATATCACTTCATTGTGAAAACAGTGAAGAGATAGCTTAGAAGGATCTTCTCAGTCACAAGAAGTCAAAAGCATATTGAAAGAGAGTACCGCCTGATTGGAAGGACCGACAATGTTAAAATCCTAAAGATCATCTCGAGTCGACAACCTAACTAATCAGTGTACCAAGTCGAGTGCTTGGAGGGTAAGGCGTTGATGGATATGTCTCATCTTCTTTTAGAGCAAGTGGGAGAGTGTTGTGAATAAGATGAGAAAGGGTGTGCTCTAAAAACAATCGTTGCTTGTCATTTCATGCAAGTGGGAGATTGTTAGGTGTAGTGCCCGAAAGACAATTTGTGTAATTGTTTTTAATAATAGATGACAAAATTTATCTCACCTTATTACTTGATTTGTGCTTATAAGTAATACACTGCTGCAAACCCTAAGTATATCAGTATGTAACCGTTTAACTCAGTGTATGGCATGCACGTGAGGATTGAGTTAGTGGTGATATACTTAAACTGTTAGTCCGTGGTGAACTTAATCACAGTTTAGGGTCTCTTGATTAAAACACCAATAATGAGCCCAGAACACCTTAGGGTGTGATAGTCTTATCCGGACAATCGGTAGAGGGTACCTACGTAGGGCATTTATATATGATGGCATTCATATAGGACTGGACCGATTTAATCTGAATTTCTTGATATAATTCCGTAATCGAGGAATCATATTAAATCATTAGATGATCATATATGGATCAACCTTAATCCTGAGGTGATCACAGGGTGCTGCTTGTCTCGGGGGAGTGTTTGATGTGTTAGTTACGGTTCACTTAAATATGTGTTCCAAGCCACTTCTCATTGGCACTATCTCTTGATGAGTGAGTAGTTCTGATTTTCACAGACATGGAATCCATTCCTTCCTGCGGGAAATAAAGAGACAGTCCCCTTGTTTGTTAACCCTAAGAAAGTGATCGATCGGCCGAGTTCATATTAGACTAATTGATCACTAGTCAGATATGTGAACTAATTGATCATTAAGGGGTTAATGGTAAATAAGGATAAGATATTCTGAGTCGGGTTCACGAAGACTTCCCACTCAGAATAGACAATCTATTGAGAGTTAATCCGTATGTAGTGATTATATCAATGGACGCTTATTCACTATATGGGTTGAGTATAAGTATACATCTATAATCGGTAGAGTTCAGTTTCGGGTTTATGGTGGCGTAATCCCGGAATTAATAATTAATGTACTTATTCTTTTCGATGAATAATTAATTATTGGAGCTACTGGTTATAGGTCCATGGTCCCCAATGTGGCTTCTATAATTCGGGCTGATATTCTTGTTATTTGGGCCTCAGTGATAATTAGTTGGCTGGGCTAATTAATTGATACGCATGGATATTATTTAGTTGGGCTATATAATATAATACACAAAAAGACATTTTATGTGGGCTTCTAGACCTAATGTGTGGCGCCAATTTGAGTTTATTTAGCACAAGAATTAATTTTCTTGTGTTATGGAAAATAAAAGATATTCTTGTTATATGATTGGTTGGATGACTTGTTATTTTATTTCCTATTGGTCAGTACATGTCACAATTAGTCATTAAGGAAAATATCATTTTATTTTGTTTAATTAATTAATTATTTAATTAATTAATACTTGGAGACCAAGGATTTACTCTCCTATAAAAGGAGAGTTATTCCAAGGGTATTGGCAAGGCAAAAAATCGACCTACACACTTAAAAAGAGAGAAAAATTAGTTTTTCTTGTCTTGGTTTTTAGAAGAAGAAAAAACTCCAAGTTTTTCTTGGTGTTGCATATCAAGGAGGTGCTTTTATCAAGAAGGGTGTCCAACAACCACCGTTTAGAGAACATATTGGAAGATCAAGGCTTCTTGTCCTAAGATCAAAGCTTCTCTTCCTACTATTGGTATGGTCTTTTCTAACCCCCTTGTAGTATTTAAATACTTTATTTATGTGTTATAATATATGAATCATGATCCATCCACTGCGCATAGATCTAATTTGTTTAGATCTGAGCTCCTATTTCCTTCAGTTACCCTTGAGATACCGGGGGTTCTTTTTCCCCAGATTCTTTGTCGCCTTCACTACACACTTTGCTCAACCTCTCTACTCAATACTGATCTCAATTTGACTAGACCTTCACTCTCCAATTGTTATTTCCGACTCAAAACCTTACCGACTTCACTAGAATCCGTAACGAGGTAAAAAAAACCTTTCCACAGCCATTCGGTTTCAAGCCTAATGGTGCGGTCAGATGAAAAAAAAGCTCGTCCCTTCATCTGGCTACTTTTATTCATTCCTAATCTACCTAAGGGTTTAATGAATTAGTTCTGAGTTAATAGTTCCAGCTCGACATTCTTCAGATCTCCAATCATTCAAGGGTTGGAGCTTTAACTCGCCGAACTTTCACTCTAGAGGCTTGTACCTTTAAAGAACCTTTTTGAGCCCTTTTCCTAGCACGGCTTTCCCTTTTTAGCTTGCGTTCTAGGTTTACCTCTGTGTCGAGAATTAGACTTTAGGCCCAAGGATTCCACGTTTTCCACTTTTAGCTTAACTCGTTCACTACACAACACAGAAGGACTAGCTTCCGTGAGAATCTTGTCGTGGTCCTTCTCTTATCTTTCTCTCAGCATTAGTCTCACAAATTCCTGCTCAACGGTTTCTACTACAACCTCTCTATTCGTATACCCCTCGATCTCCATAATTTCCATATTTCCTATAGCATAAGTCATCTTACAACTCTCCGGTCTATCTTCTAGGGGTTTTAAGATCTTAAAAGATACAACGTCATTATTCAACCTCAGAGTAATCTCCCCATTATCAAAATCCATAACCGCCCTACTCGGCACTAAGAAAGGTCTCCCTAATAGAACTGGGGCACTCGGGTCCTCAGGTACATCTATGACCGTAAAATCAATAGGATACGTGAACCCTCCTGCCTTAATTTTACACTTTTTAAGCAGGCATGTCTCTAGTTCTATCAACAAAAGTCATGGTCCTATTTGGATTCATTACGACCGGAAGCTTGATCTTTTGACAGAGGGAAAAGGGTAGAATGTTGCAACTCGAGCTAGAGTCGTAGAGACCTAATCCTACTGACATACCATTAACAAAAATCAGGAGTCTGAAAATGTGCCAGGGTCTACTAATGTTGGTCCAGAGAAGGGTAGGCTATAGTCAAAGAGGGGGGGGGGGGTGAATGACTATAGTGGAGTTTCAAAAACTTTTCTTATATTTAAAAGCTTTTGGGCAGCGGATAAGTCCCTTCTTTCTAAGTTGTTTCAAAATAGCTTAGGCAATCACATATATAGTATATAGTATAAGTAGTTAAATGAATGCTGAAAGTAAATTGACACAAGGCTTATAGTGGTTCAGGATTGGTGTAATCCCTTAATCCACTCTTCTCCTGTGATGATTGGAGGAACTCACTATTGTTTTCACAAACACAATAGTACGACTGTCCTTGACTTCACAAGCTTCACAATCTACAAGACTATCACTCCTTGACTACAACAGCTTCAGTGACTCAGTCTCTTTCACTGCTCCTTGGGATCAAATCCTTTAGCAGCTATCACAAACACAACTCCTTCTTAGATGGCTCTGATTCAGTTGCTTGGTTGATGTGAATTGAATTCACAAACTTGTTGATAAATCTCAATGCTTTGATGTTTGAATTGTAGCTCTCAGTTTTGTGTTGATCACTAGGTATTTCTGTTTAGCATAGATGGAAGGATATTCACTTTGATACAGTTTTTACTCAGATTTTTCGTTCTTTCTTGTTATCATGGTTTTCTATCAATGCCTTCTATTTATAGCCTTGATTATCCTTGATTTGAATTTTCGTCCGTTGGCTATATTAATGAGGGGAAGAATCCTTGATTTTATTCTTGATTTCCCCTTAATTATATTCTCCTTGATTTCAGTGATCGGATTTTTCTTCAAACGTTTATCAGAAAATCCGTACTTGATTGATCCTTTATAGATTATGCACTTAATGCTTGATCTTCTTTATCTTCTTCATATTTAAATAATCTGACTAAGTAAGGTTTACTCAGCCGTTCTTTGATCGGTCAAATGGTCCATCTGACTTTGCCGCTTAGATCTTCCTTTATTGCTTTGTCTTCACTCAGCCGAAAGTTAGTTTACTTTGCCGAATCACTGTTTCCTTCAATCCATTCAGTTTAGGAGAATCCTTGTACTTCACTGATCCTTGATTTGTGTGAGATCAGTGTACACCATATTTAAACACTAAGTTTCATCACTTAAAACATAACTTAGACTTATCCAAGGTCATCACAGACTTCCCTGGTTATTAGTCAAACCATAATATCTTCATTGCTTCTCTGCTGGTACTTTGCTGGCTTCACTCTGCCGAAAATCAGTTTTTACTTTGCCGTCCTACCAACTAGTACAATACTTGTCTGACTCAACTTATACAACATGTCAGACTCTAAGTAAAGACTTATACGTAGAATTCTAACTTATTTCAGGCATGCTATAACATCTAGTATGGCCATCATCAAAACATAATAAAATGTTCATAACAATTTTCCCCTTTTTTATGATGCCAAAACCCTCATAAGCCTGAACATAAGTATGACAAATAAAATAGGAATAAAAATCAACAACTTTATTCATCCATAATGGGCAATAAGATATTGCATCTTTTAAGAAGACAAAGGCAAAGAGAATTCAATTAATTCAGTTAAACATGAAGCGCTACTTCTCCTTTTCTTCAAACCGGATGCATTTGCCTTTAATGCCGTTCCCTTTATCAAATGAGCTTGACTTCTTTCCACTGGAGCTCTCAGGCTTTGAGCTTCCTTCCCCCTTTTTGGCAGCACCAAAATATGCTTCAAGATTTGAATTTCTTGCTTCAGACTCAGGGAGAGGACCTTAACTTTGCTCCAGAATTTTTTTATTGGCCGTATTGATGTTTATCAGATTGTCAAGTTGCTGGCCAGAAAATTCCATATTTTCATTCAGGTGTTGAATTTTATGAGTGTGGGCATTTACAGTGTCCACCAGAGGTGTGAGCTTGTTGTCAACCTTCTCAGCATGAAACTCATGGTTGGTTTGGACATGGTATGGAATAAGATGCTGTAAGTTGCAAAGCAAGTTTCCCTGTTTTTCCATCACCTCATCTGGTATCTTGGTGTGACTGATGAGGGCTTCAATCTTATGGTTTCAGGAGGTTTCTTCACTCCTTAAAGAAGCTTTCAGGTTTTGCCTGCTATGATATTGCTTCTCCATGTCTACAATCAGTGGTTGAATATCCAGATTGAAGATTCTTCTAGATCAACTTCCTCTGGCGTCACTTCAACATCTTCTTCTTCTTCACCTTCCTCCTGCTCTGGATCCACCTCATCCTCTTTCTCTTCTTCTTTCTCACTTTCTTTTTCGCTTCAACTTCAGGATCATTAAGAAGTTGATGGGGAATGCTCGCTTCTCCATCTGTAGAAGATGGCAAGTTTTCTTCTCCATGAGCTGGAGACTTGATTTCTCCTGCTGGTATTCCCTCTTGATCAATAGTGGGGGTGTTGACAAGTTCAGCAGAGTGAGTTTGATCAACCGGCTCACTCGGCTGTTTGTCAACTTTGCTGAGGCTTTTGAAAAGTACCTCTTGAAGAGTTAGATCATCATCAGATATCTCCATGTTTTCTAGATTAGCTTCAAGATGGTCACCTTCTGACTGTTCATCCTCTGTCTCAGCTTCTTCTTCATCCATCTTTTCTCCTTCAGATGGAGTGAGAACATAGCCTTCCTCACCTTCTTCCAGATAGGTGATGTCCTCTTGTTGTTTATCTTCCTCTCTTGCTGTATGATAGCAAAATAACTAACCGCTAGCTTTGACCGACAGATTATCGGGTCAACGGTAGTATAGTGTTCTCAAGGTCGAATCCACAGGGAGTAATGTTCAAATACCAAAGTCGACTTAGAACTTAGTTCAGGTCAGAATAGTGGGGGAAAGGTATTATACTTCTACAAAAGTAAAGATTGTACTACTGAGTTTACTTTTAGATATTAACGGGTATAGTCGAACTATGATCCCACGAGCTACTTTTACCCCTAAGGAAGGACTTAATAGGGAGCGTGTCTTAACCGACCTACATCCAATGTAGTTTAACGACATCCATGGGTGCCAACTCCTAATTCCAGCGATTAGACTGAACAACTCGATCTAACCACCCTATATGAAGTTAATTAATTCTCCCTTTAGAAAACCGATTAACCTAACATGATTAAACTCTAGAGTCGCTCGAACAAAGATGACAAACCTCTGTATTGGAAACGAACCTAACAACTAGGCCGAATCTACGCAACGATCCTAAAACCCCTTATCCCACATCTCACAGCAAAATGAATCTATAAGTTTGATATGTGTGACATTGAAATAAGTGATCAATCTAATTCAAAGATGTTAAAATAAGTTTTAGGACGTGAATTAATCATTTAAACAATAATTTACGCACTACACAACTCCCTATCTCATCCCTCTTAGGGTTTTCGCTCGCTTTCACATAATTCGACTACACATTAATTTAGCTACTCATAATTATGCTAATAACAGAATAAAGAATGTAAATTGAACTAAAAGCAATAAATAAAAGAAACATCATTACCATATAACTGCTGAAAATCTGATCCAGAAAGTATGAACAAATAGTTGCACCCAAAAAGTTGAATCTTTGATCTTGTAATGCAAAACTAAGCTATGAAAGATGTGCAGAATCAAAGGAAATTATCTAGGGAATCAAGGGATCAAGGGGTGTTTAATCTATGCTAAAATCGCCCCTAAATCGCCTAAGAAAAGTCTAAAGTTGGCAAAACATGAGTAGGGGCTGAATGAGCTGCGTATTTATAGATTAGGTCGAAATCTGGTGCTGTCGGTCCCGAACGCCCGTCTGGTCCATGTCAGACGCCCGTCCGCCTGGAAAATATGAAGATGTTAGGGCTTCGTCTTCATTGGACGGGCGTTCGCATTCCTCTGGACGCCCGTCTGGTAACTTATGTCTTGAGGCTTTTTGACCCCTGGACGCTCGTCTGTAAACCTGGACGTCCGTCTGTGTTAAATGAGCTTAGTGAATCTGGCTGAGCCTACCCAAACGCCCGTCTGGGGGTCATTTGGACGCCCGTCCAACTGAAAACCCAACTTTCTGAATGATGTGCCAACTCTCTAAACGCCCGTCTGGAATGGGCAAACGCCCGTTTGATGTAAGCTTCACGCCCGTTTGCCTTGTCTTCACTCCAAACTTAGCTTTTCTTCCACTTTCATTCAATTCTCGTACCACGAACATATCTCTCATTCCAAAACATCGCCTTCCGGGTCCTCGAGTCACCTAAGTCCTACAATAACATAGACAAACAAACACCATGCATAATTCCGCAAGACAAAAGTGCTCGGAAAAGAGTGAAATATCGTCAAAAATGCGGAGTTTACTATTGATGTGACAGTTTAACTTCCCGTGCATATAATTCTCGATATTACTCTCGAAACGGTCTATATCTACCCAAAACATGCCAATAAGGTGATAAACGGGGTTAAACTGCACACCAAAGTACAGTAAAGTTGACTCCCATCAACCACCTCACACTTAGCCTTTGCTCGTCCAGATCATGGGATCAACTTTACGATACATGCATAGCGCTCACGACATCAAGGCAAAAGTAAAGTAGACACTGAACGCACACCACTTGACTCTATCTTACCACGAAAACGAAGTGTGTGTGATATAAACCGAGGGTACACTCAAAATGATCACCGGCTTTGAATACCGACCAAATGACTACACACAACTCATACAGGGCTAGAATATCCACTAATCGAGGCAACCGAGGCTAAATACGGTCAAGTAGGACTTGAAGGGTTATAATGTCAAGCTTGGGACAGGGTTAATCGAAAGGAAATTTTGGGACTGGAGAAAGAGAAAAACACGAGTGAACCTAATCATTTCATGTATCCTTGCTTTAAAAACATACCAAACCACACCAAAATTCTTTCGATTCTTTCTATACTAATTTATAGACAACCACAACCTTAACATCATACATTTATTTACTCAAAACATCCTCCTTTGACTCCTTCTTTTTTTAAACTTTATTCAAACTTCTTCTCTTTTTTTTTTATTCTTTTTCATTGCTTTTCATTTTCTTTTTCCTTTTCTTTTCTCAACTTTATATTTTTCCTCGAACCAACAAGCCTCACAATAGATTCCTCGAGCTCCTCCCCTTCATTAGATTAGCTCGTACCAACCAACTCCTCTCAAAACATGCACCATCTCCCACCCCACACTTGCTTCAGCAAGTGTGTCTAAAGTAACAATTAAGTCCACTCGTAGGGTGATCAAAAGGAACGTGACCAATAATAAAGCTCAGGGTTTGGATAATACAGGCTAAGTAACCAAACGGCTCATTTCGGACGGTGGTCAGACCGTCCTATCAAGGCTTAGAGGGGGTATGAGGGTAAAATGTTGGGATTTAGGCTTATCTGGCTCTGGCTAGGTCGAATAAGCGCCATGACTCTCATCCCGTTTCCCGCCTAGGTCAACCTTTCTATTTCGCCTCGAAACTAGTGGTATAAGTGTCTATAGCAACCAGACTAAGTACAACCAAGGTCTACGTGCATTAAAAAGGGTTCTTATCGTCACAAAATAAAATCTCCCGGCATACATTACTCATTTACTAAGACATCTACCAAATCCATCTTGAGAAACATGCATATAACACGGTGTCAAATCATGAAAAGTTTTAAAATTTTAGGCCATGAACTTACTCGAAAATGGACATTAACTAAGCATATCACAATTAATGGCATATTTATCAATCGAAACAATAAAGCTAAGTCGTCTCCACCCCCACTTCGAATGAAGCACTGTCCTCAGTGTGTGAATGAGATAGAAAATGAGACTTAGCTTTAGACCCAGTAGAAAGGCGCTATCGAATCCCATAACAGTCGTGAGAAAACATGACCCCAATCCCTAGACAAAAACAAAAACAACCACAACAAAGCATGCACGGGACATGGTCCACGTGCCAAAATATTGGGTAGGGAAGGGGAATAATAATAAAATGTAGAAGGCCTTGTCACGTCAGAAAACTCGATAGGCAATATATGTAGCACATCACATAATAGCTTTAGATGGAAAAATCACCCACACGGGTAAAGCACAGAACATCTAGGCATCAAATATAAGGCCACAGAGGCACACGCATCATAGAAAGCATCACACGTGCATACATATCATAGTCAAGGCATAAATTCATATAAGAGCACATAGGCGGATATTCCTAGATTCCTTTCAATTCCACACAGTTTTATTAAGGCGGGGTTGCTCCCCCTAAGCGCCTTTGTTTTACGTCGTTGGCTCGACCGGGTGACGCTGAACAAACATAACTCAAAACAACTTCAAATAACTTACCAAATATGCACATAGCATGTCAACCAAATTCAGCATTCATGAGTTTAAACATGCTCGTAGATATCCCAAGGGCAATCATAAAAATAGTTGAACTAGTGAGCGGCTTATCTCATGCCACTTGTGCTGCTTTCTCTTGCCATCTCACACACTTTTTCCTCTACGGATTTGGCGATGGCTTCCTCCTAGACTTCTTGTAATCAGGTGGTTCATCAATCTGCTCTTTTCCCAGCTTGGGGAGCACCGGTGCAACGGGGGATCCCGATTTTTTCTGTGCCTCGATCTTGCCTCGATCGACGACATCTTGTAAGCGCACCGCATCTCCTTTTGACAATCTTTTTTTCTTCCTGCACGTCAGTACGCACCACACCACAAGAAAACAAAGACTCTGTATATAAGCATTCATCATTTATAGCATTTGGACCTCTATCCTTGTAAACTTTTAAACGCTCTCTCTCGCCCCCAACACCAAAAGAAATATCTCCACCCTTAACTTCTATCTGAGCGTCACTAGTGGTCAATAAGGGACGACTTAACAGGATAGAGGTCCTAGAGTCCATCTCCATGTCAAGAATCACAAAATCCACAGGAAACACGAACTTGCCTACCTGAACTAGAACATCTTCAACTACCCCCAACGGTTTCCTCACCGACCTATCAGCCATTTGTAGGGTCATTCCCGTAGGCTCTAAATCACCTAACCCATAATTTTCATATAAAGCCTTAGGCATCAAGCTCACAGAAGCTCCTAAATCACATAAAACATTTTCAATTACAGTATTGCCTATGGTGATAGGAATGGTGAAACCTCCTCTATCTCTCATCTTAGGGGGAATTTTACTGTCATAATCTGCTGAACACTCCTCCCTCAGCTTAACTACCTTACCCATTTTCTCTCTACTTGCCAACATCCCTTTCAAACACTTAAAATACTCAGGCACACTAGCGACTGCCTCTAACGGAGGGGCATTGATCTCTACCTTCCTAAGAATGTCAAAGAACCTATGCTGATTTTCAGTAAGAACTGGCTTCTTAGGGCCTTTAGGTGGGTATGGCAGCGTATTCTCATCAAAATCAGGAGGGGGAGGGGGCATAAAGTCATGTTTACCTCGAGCTTTTGGCTTGGAGGCCCAGATGTAGCCTCTTGTCATGTTGCTGGCCTGCTCGGTTCCTCCTCTTTTATATCCAAAACTATGAAATCCCGCTTCTCCATTGCTTCAGCTCTCTTGGATTGAGCTGCTTGCTCTGTCTCAGCTTCTAGTGCCCTCTCTTTCCTAGCAATCGTGAGATCTCTCTTGACAGCAGCTAACTCTCTTCTCATAGCTTCCAACTCAATTTCCATTATCTCTCTCTCTACTGCCTTAGTTTCATCCAAATATTTCTCTGCTTCGACCCCTCTCTTTGGCTGGTCCACTCCCAATTCTCTACTACTTCTAGTGAATATTGCATTCACTTGTCTCGGGTTCTGCTCAGCATCACTCAAATTCTTCTTCAGTGTGTTTGTGATTTGCCCAACTTGGGTTTCCGAATTCCGAATGGCGGAGTGAGTGCCACTTTTTGCTCAACAGCATTTTTATTCAATTGAGATCTGATCCTATCCAATCTTTCCGGGATTATCTCGGTGGGCGTCTTACGAGCACCGAATTGTTCAAATGTTGAGTGTTCTGATTGTTCTGGTGAAGATGAGCATTCGGATGCTGATATGTGCCAAAATTACTGTTTCTAAGTGGCTGATTTGCTTGCTGATTACCCTGTTGGCCCTGATTCTGATACCAGCCTTGACTCTGCCCCCAATTATGATTCTGCAGTTGATGTTGCTGTGTTTGAGATTGCTGATTCTGATTATTCTGATAGCTACCTTGGGTCTGATTTTGGTATGAATTCTGATTCTAGGGATTCTGGCTCCAAGATTGGTTATTTGGGCTTTGGTTCTGCATGAACCCTTGGTTCTGATTGTTATTGTTTCGATTCCAATTCTGCCCATGTTGGTTCTGATACTAGTTACCCCCATTACCTTGTCCAATATAGTTCACATTGTACTGCTGCTGCTCTTCCATGCCATACTCGCACCATCGGCCCTCTTGGTTATCAAAATTGAATTCCACTATTCTTTCGCCAAATTCTTGTTGATTCATATTTATTACGCCCATTGCATAGACATTCATCCGGCTTTGGTCATTCGATTGCCGGATGCTTTGTTGTACGGAGTAGGCATCAATCGTTGTGGATAAGTGGGTTTTTTCGATGATGCACATTCCATTTGCGAATATCCACCTCCACAAAGTTGGCATTCTTTGTGCCTTCTTTCGTTCTAACTCCATTCGGTCCATCTTTAGCACCATTTCTTGCATCTTGTCGTGCATGGCTGTCTCTCTATCAAGCTCTTCTTCAGTGACTTTACACTTTCCATTGGGGCTTTCTTCTTCTTTCTGCTCGACCCCCATTGTCCTTCTCCATCTGGGGCATTCTCTATCTATCTCATAGCTTGTTCAGGCAGCAGATTCATGATATCTCTGCCACTTGCGGCATTTAGCTTGTTCTTCTCCATTGGCTCTGAGGCGCTGAATAATATAATAACTTGCTCCACCATTGAAAAACCGTGAGGAGGGCATCTTTTCAGTAGACCCCTAAACCTCTCATAAGTCTCTTTTAAGGTCTCTCCCTCGAGACCGTCAAACGAAGAGATTTCTTCTTTCAGATCCAGAATCTTCGCCGGAGGAAAATACATCTTCAGAAACACTCTCGTTACATCTGCCCAGGTATGCAATGAATCATTGGGCAATGAATCAAACCAATCTTTAGCAGCTCCTCCCAGTGCAAACGGGAAGACTATCAGCTTTATTGCCTCTTCACTAACCCCATGATATCTCATCGTCCCACAAATTTGAACAAAATGATCTAGAAAGCTGTTTGGGTTCTCAGTCGACTTCCCGTGGAACAGGGCATGGTCCCCCAACATATTCAGAATGTTCTGCTTGATGTCCAAGTTGTTCGCATTAATTGGGGGCACTCTAATCGGATTGTGCCCTATAACTTCCTGAGGAGTAGTGACGTAATCTCGGCAAACCCTTGGTCGTTGTACCTGCTGAGCCATCTGTGGCTGATAGTCTTGTTGTTGTTGCTGTTGATAATACTGCTGCATAGGTGGTGGCTGATTATTTGGGTTTTGGAACCCCTGTTGATTTCCTTGATTCTCTAGCATCTGCAGTACTCGATTTACCGTCTCTTGGTCTAATTCGGGTCCGAAGTTCTACGTATTCTAAGTATTTTGTCCTCCCCTGTACTATCCAATCCTTCATCCTCCGATTAGGCTTGGGGTTCTCAATCGACTTAACACTTTGTGTTGTCCTTTCTTAACGGTTCATGACGAGGGTCCTCGGTGGAGTATGCAATGGTAATGTTGCGTTACCACCAGTGGTGTCTGAGGTTTGCCCTTGAACATTGTGCTCGATTAAGGGCTCTTTGCCATCCCTTTGATTTGGTGAATCCTCCATTCCCTCTGAGGAATCTGAAAGTGAGGGTAAGCTTTCTACTGTCCCTTCTTCTTCGAACAAAGGGTTCGGACTAGCAACTAGAAGTTGTCCTCGGCGTTGACTATTTCTATGACGTGCAAAAGCTTCAATTTCTTCTATTGGCTCGATAAGTGGTTCTTTGGAGCTTCGGGTCATTCACTGACAAAGAAGAAAGAACAAGAAAACAAAATAAAAACGACCTAAGCCCAAGCTTTCGGTCAACTTACAAGATATCAAACGTTACTCCCCGGCAACGGCGCCAAATTTCTTGATAGCAAAATAACTAACTGCTAACTTTGACCGACAGAGTATCGGGTCAACGGTAGTATAGTGTTGTCAAGGTCGAATCCACAGGGAGTAATGTTCAAGTACCAAAGTCGACTTAGAACTTAGTTCAGGTCAAAATAGTGGGGGAAAGGTATTATACTACAACAAAAGTAAAGATTGTACTACTGAGTTTACTTCTAGAAATTAACGGCTATAGTCGAACTATGATCCCACAAGCTACTTTTACCCCTAAGGAAGGACTTAACAGGGAGCGTGTCTTAACCGACCTACCTATCCAATGTAGTTTAACGACATCCACGGGTGACAACTCCAAATTCTAGCGATTAGACTGAACAACTCGATCTAACCACCCTATGTGAAGTTAATTAATTCTCCCTTTAGAAAACCGATTAACCTAACATGATTAAACTCTAGAGTCACTCGAACAACAATGACAAACCTCTGTATTGGAAACGGACCTAACAACTAGGCCGAATCTACGCAATGATCCTAAAACCCCTTATCCCACATCTCACAGCAAAATGCATCTATAAGTTTGATGTGTGTGACAGTGAACTAGGTGATCAATCTAATTCAAAGATGTTAAAATAAGTTTTAGGACGTGGATTAATCGTTTAAACAATAATTTACGCACTACCCGACTCCCTATCTCATCCCCCTTAAGGTTTTCGCTCGCTTTCACATAATTCGACTACACATGAATTTAGCTACTCATAATTATGCTAATAACAGAATAAAGAATGGAAATTGAACTAAAAGAAATAAATAAAAGAAACATCATTACCATATAACTGCAGAAAATCTGATCCAGAAAATATGAACAAATAGTTGCACCCAAAAAGTTGAATCTTTGATCTTGTAATGCAAAACTAAGCTATGAAAGATGTGTAGAATCAAAGGAAATTATCTAGGGAATCAAGGGATCGAAGGGTGTTTAATCAATGCTAAAATCGCCCCTAAATCGCCTAAGAAAAGTCTAAAGTCGGCAAAACATGAGTAGGGGCTGAATGAGCTACGTATTTATAGATTAGGTCGAAATCTGCTGCTTTGCCGGTCCCGGACGCCCGCTCGTCCATGTCGACGCCCGTCTGCTGGAAAATATGAAGATATTAGGGCTTCGCCTTCATTGGACGGGCGTTCGCATTCCTCTGGACGCCCGTCTGGTAACTTATGTCTTGAGGCTTTTCGACCCCTAGACGGTCGTCTGTAAACCTGGACGTCCGTCTGTGTTAAATGAGCTTAATGAATCGGGCTGAGCCTACCCAAACGCCCGTCTGGGGGTCGTTTGAACACCCGTCCAGCTAAAAACCAAACTTTCTGAATTAAGTGTCAACTCTATAAACGCCCGTCTGGAATGGGCAAACGCCCGTTTGATGTAAGCTTCCCTCAGACGCCCGTCTGACTTGGCTAGACGCCCGTTTGCCTTGTCTTCACTCCAAACATAGCTTTTCTTCCACTTTCATTCAATTCTCATACCACGAACATATCTCTCATTCCAAAACATCGCCTTCCAGGTCCTCGAGTCACCTAAGTCCTGCAATAACATAGACAAACAAACACCACGTATAATTCCGCAAGACAAAAGTGCTCGGAAAAGAGTGAAATATCGTCAAAAAGGCGGAGTTTACTATCGATGTGACAGTTTAACTCCCCGTGCATATAATTCTCGATATTACTCTTGAAACGGTCTATATCTACCCACAAAAAGCCAATAAGGTGATAAACGGGGGTTAAACTGCACACCAAAGTACAGTAAAGTTGACTCCCATCACTGTATCATCACTGATTTTCACAGGTTCGGTCAAGTTGCTAGTACCAGTCACAGAGGTGTTCTCTTGTGCCCTCTGGGATCTGTTTCTTCATCCCACTCCTGATCTGCTGCTTTCATGTTGCTTCCTTTTTCTTCCTCCAGTTGATTTAGGTTTCATAGATGCCTTGATGTAGGTAAACATTACCTTAGACCTGTGTGGAGCCTGCAGATTTGTGGGCTTTACTTTCAGTGTGTCAAACAGGTGTTGAAGAGGGAACCCATATGATTACCTCTCCCAGAAATCACCTTTCTTCTACAAACCCCTGCTTGGTGCCGTAATTGACAGGTCAATTTCCTTTTGAATTTGATCTTTCAACCTATTGAATACAAATGTTGCCCAGTCAAATTTTGTACCTTCGTAGATGATGGCCATCAGTTTGATCCATAACTCAGTTAGGTTTTCCATTGACCCTTTTCTGCATTTGATGTTCTTGGTGATGACCGGTGCAAATTCAGCAAATGGAAGTTTTAGTGCTGATCTAGGGAGGTTGTATGTTTTGCTGTTTTTCTTGGGGTTCTAGGCTATCTCAGCCCAGAAGTTTTTGATGTCAATCTTCACATACTTTACATTTTCCAGACCTATCATGGGTAGCTGTAGGAATATGTTGAGAATACCAGGCGTAATGACTACTTCTCTCCCAAAGATTGAGATTTTTATGCAGTCGTATCAGTCTTCTTTGTGCTGGGCACAAACTTTGCATTTTTCCAGAATGCAATCAAATTTTTATAGCAAATTCTGTTGATCAGGGGGTTAGGAAGGTCGTTAGCCCCATATTTTTGCACCTATCTACCAACCACTGGGCTTGAATGGCATTATCACAAAAGGAGAGATAATGTTTAGGCCTAAAGAGTGATCCGGTGATGATAGTTTTTTCAAAGAACCGCTCTGTGGGAGATAATAAGGATGATGAAGCCATTGATGTGTGATTAATGTTTTGAAAAGAATGCTTCGGTTTTTGAGAGAGTGTCCAAAGTAGGGTTTGTAACTTTCAAATGAGCATAAAGATTTCTAAAAAACTTCAAAGTGTTGTTTATGTAGGATGGTAGTGTGAACGTGGTTTGAATGTGGAAGGATTTTATGACATAATGGCGTGATTTTGTGTATATGAATCGGGATATTCGAGTGCAGTGGAGTAGTGGATTGAGGTAAGTAATGACAAATCCTGGGAATCGAGGCGTTTGTAATTAGAGAAAATAATATGGTTACCTCCATAATTGCAAATTGATCTCCACGTGTGTAATCTTCCATAGTATAATCCACCATAAATTCCTTATGCTCCACGTGTGTAAAAGTTAATTTTGTTCACACTTTAGTTTGCCCATGACTCCAATCTTCATTCCGGTGGAGTGCCTTGGCTGGTCACTTAGCCGATGTAGTGAATTTTTCATTGAGCTGCTTTATTCTACCGTTCCTAACAATCAGTGAGGTTAACTTCACCGAGTACCAGTGCCTTACCTGCTACGTCTCCTGTAATGGCAAAGGTTTAAGTAGCTGATGAAGTCACTTAGCTGATTACTCCAGTTAGCCGTTCTTTGGTACTTAGTCAATTTCAATCATTCCCTACTCAGTTCTTAGCATGCTAAATCTTTCATGACTGAGTGGTTTAGTGAAGCTGTCAGCCAATTGATCTTCAATGGGTATGTATTTTAGGATGACATCTCATTTTTCAACATGATCTCTGATAAAATGATGTCTCACATCAATGTGCTTTGTTCTTGAATGCAACACTGGATTTTCAGTGATAGATATGGCACTTGTGTTGTCACACATGATTGGGAAAGTCTTTTCCTCCATGCCATAATCCCATAGCTGTTGTCTAATCCAAAGTACTTGTGCACAACAACTGCCTGCTGCTATATGTTCTGCTTCAGCTGTTGATGTAGATATGGAGTTTTGCTTTTTACTGAACCAAGAGACTAGCCTGGTGCCTAGAATCTGGCATGTTCCAGAGGTGCTTTTTCTATCTATCTTTCATCCAGCATAGTCAGAGTCTGAATATGATGTCAACTTGAATCCTCCATCTTTTGTATACCAAATTCCAACATTAATAGTGTTTTTCAGGTATTTGATTATTCTTTTGGCTGCTAGAAGATGTGATTCTTTTGGTTGAGCTTGAAATCTTGCACATACTCCTACTGCAAATGCTATATCAGGTCTGCTTGCAGTTAGATAAAGTAGGGATCCAATGATTCCTCAATACATTTCTGATCAACACCTTTTCCAGCTTCATCTTTTCCAAGAATGACTCTTGCACACATTGGTGTATCTGCTGTGCTACTGGTGTCCATACCATACTTGTGTATTAGGTCTTTTGTGTACTTGGCTTGAATAATGAAAATACCATCCTTCATTTGTTTCACTTGAAGGCCAAGAAAGTAATTTAAGTCTCCCATCATGCTCATCTGAAATTTGCTCTTTATTAGGTTTGCAAATTTCTCACACAACTTTTCATCCTCTGATCCAAAGATGATGTCATCAACATAGATTTGTACTAGTAATGTGCTTGTTCCTTTCTCTAATTTGAATAGAGTTTTATCTATAGTTCCCTTGTTGAATCCATTCTTGATCAAAAATTGTGATAGTGTTTCATACCAAGCTCTGGGTGCTTGTTTGAGTCCATAAAGAGCCTTTTTGAGTTTGTATACTATACTTTGTCTTCTTTTCCTTTGAGTTGGAAACCAGGAGGTTGTTCTACATATACTTCTTCTTCCAAAAGTCCATTCATGAATGCACTCTTGACATCCATTTGATAGACTTTGAAGTCCTTGTGTGCAGCAAAAGCTAGAAAGAGACTGATTGCCTCCAGTCTTGCCATTGGTGCAAATGTTTCATCATAATCTATTCCTTCTGTTTGAGAATAGCCTTTTGCAACTAGCCTTGATTTGTTTCTGATAACTGTTCCTTGCTTATCCATCTTGTTTCTAAATACCCATTTTGTTCCAATGATGTTGGCTATGTCTGGTCTGTCAACAAGTTCCCAGACTTCATTTCTTTCAAATTCATTTAGTTCTTCTTGCCTGGCTATGATCCAATCTGTATCTTGAATTTCATCATCTATTGTATTGGGTTCCACTTGTGATAGAAAACATGTTAGCATATGCTCCAGTTGTCTTATGGTTATAACTCCAGTGTGAATGTCTCCAATGACTTGTTCTGCAGGATGGTCTCATAGCCAATTTAGGTCAGGTTGAAGTTGTTCTTCACTTGGTGCTCCTGCAATTTCAGGTTCTGCATGAGCTTCAAGTTCTGATGCTTCTTCTGTTGTAATGACTTGTGGCTCATCTTGATTTCCAAAATGCTGATTCAGGATGGAAGCTGGTATAGTTGTATTTGTATATACTTCCCTTAGCGTTGCTTCTTCTTCTTGATCTTGAAGATTTTCACCATTTGTATTTGGTTCATCAAATACCACATGTATTGATTATTCAATCACCAATGTTCTTTTGTTGAGTACTCTAAAAGCTTTGATGGTGTTTGAGTATCCCATAAAGATTGCTTCATTAGCCTTTTCATCAAAGGTGTTTAGCTGATTCTTGTTCAAAACAAAACATTTGATCCAAACATATGAAAATATGAGATATTAGGTTTTCTACCATTCCATATTTCATATGGAGTCTTTCCATGATATTTGTTGACGATTGATATGTTTTGTGTATGATATGTTGTGTTTGCTGCTTCAGCCCAAAATCTCTTTGGTAAGCATGCTTATGCAATCATTGTTCTGACTGCTTCTTTGAGATTTCTGTTTCTTGTTTCTGTTACACCATTTTGTTGTGGGGTTCCTGCTGCAGATAATTGATGTAATACTCCATTTTCTTCACAGTAAGTTTTGATAACTTCATTTAGAAATTTTGTGCCTCTATCTGATCTGATCTTGATGATCTTCAGTTCTTTTTCATTTTGAATTCTTCTTAGCAAATCTGGCAGCCTCTTCAGTGTTTCTCTCTTTTTGTTCATGAATATGGTCCAGGTGTATTTGGAGAAATCATCAACCACTACTATAGTGTATTTCTTACCACTTACAATTACTGGTGTGACTGGTCCAAACAGGTCCATATGTAACAAATGTAGAATTCTTATTGTTGATTGATAGGGCTTTGACTTGAAGGAACTTTTGATTTGTTTCCCTCTATGACATGCATCACATAGACTTTCTTTCTTGAATGTGATCTCTAGCAGGCCTTCAACTAACTTGTTCTTTGATAATGTGTTGATGGTCTTGAAATTCAAGTGATTTAATCTTCTATGCCAAATCCAGCTGGTTGATTGTTTATTTTTGACAAATAGACATGTTCCTGCTTTAGCTGTTTTCCAATCCACCACATACATATTATCTTTTCTTCTTCCTGCAAGAACTAATGTGTTGGTTTGGCTGTGAATCACTTTGCATCCTTCCTTTTTGAAGTGCACATTGTAGCATTTGTCATAGAATTGACTAATGCTCAGCAGATTGAAATTAAGTCCCTTAACATATGCCACATTTTGAATTCTCAAATTGTTCTTGAGCATTGTGCCTTCCCCATTAATCTTGCCAGGGTTTTCTTTTCCTTCAAAAGTGACTTTGGGTCCATCAAAAGTTTTGAAGTCAGTGAGCCATCTATTGTTTCCTGTCATGTGTCTGGAACATCCACTGTCTATGTACCAGACATCCTGTAAAACAAATTAATTATGTTTAGGTACCCAACACTGTTTTGGGTCTATACATGTTAGCATTCATGCCTCCTACTCCAAGTGTATATCCAAATGATCTTCTTTTCGGATAATTAAAGTCATCAACTTCATATGTATAAGGCATGGCAGAATAGCTTCTAATATTTCTACTAGAGGTATTCTGATACTTTTCTCTACTTTTTGGTGCATTTGCATCCATCTTTACTTTACAAGATGCAGTGGGAAACCTATGTTGCTTCATGTGTCCAGGAACATACCTAGATTGATTTTTCTTAAACACATGATGCATATCATGAAATGGTTTCTTCTTGTATTTTGGAGGTGCAACATTCCAATCATCCTCTGAAGGATAAAGTCTTCCTTTACCTTTCAGAAAATCCTTGCTTTTAGTTGACTGGATTGATGATTTAGTCTGTTGTTTCACTGCACTGAGTTTTGACTTCACCGGTGCAGGATGAGTGGTTGAAACTATGGTCTTTCCCTTTCTGAATTTTGGTCCATTGTTGGTCCTGGATTCAGAATTGTGTTGACCATTGTTTCTACTCTCATCCTGACTTGTGTAGCCAAGACCATATCTGGATCCAAACCTTTTTAAGGGTTTGTAAGCTGGTGAATTTAGTGGTGCAGTGGTGTTTTTAGCTGCTAGGTGAATTTCCTCAGCGGATCTGTTAGCAGTGGATGAGTTATCATCTGCTGCTTTTTGATTAGGTGAATATATCTCCTTAGTAGCTAGTTCAGCATTCAATTTGTCCAGTTGTTCCTTCAATCTTTTATTTTCTTTTTTCTGAGATCCTTACATTCATTTTCCAGAATTTCATGGTTCATCTCAATTTCATCAAATTTAGTCATGAGATTTTGGACTAGGGCTGCTGGATCTAATGGGAGAATAGAAGATTGTGCAGTGTTAGATGTGGATGCATTTGATGAAGAGTAAGAGCTAGATGTTACCTCTGTTTCATCAGATTCTTTGGCCATTAGACATAGACTTGCTTTCTTAATGTCTGAGCTGTCACCTTCATCTTCATCTAATTCTTTGGTCATGAGACATATTCATGCTTTTTCATTGTCTGAGCTGTCTTCTTCATCACTATTATCTGAGTCATTATCAGATGATTCTTCATTCTTTTCACTACTGGATTCAGCCTTGAGTGCTTTCTTACATTTCCTCTTTTCAGATGCTTTGTACTTCTTCTTTTCCTCATCTTTATTATTTTCTTCAGGGCACTCAGCCATGAAGTGACCTTTCTTGTTGCCATTGAAGCATCTATATTCATCATCTCTTTTCTTCATATCTTTGTTTGAGCTTGACCTCTTGTTTGATGATGAGTTTCCTTTGAATGGCTTCTTTTTGCTAAACTTGTCAAAACATTTAACTAACAAAGCTACCTGTTCTTTGAGTTCTAGTGTCTCTTTGCTGATGCAATTAGCAAAGTTAATTTGTTGTGGTTCTATCAGTACACTTGCTCTTTGTGTCTCTGCCGGAGCTCCATCTTCACCGTTCAATTCGAATTCATGAGCTTTTAGTTGAGACAACAGAGTTATGGTGTCAGTGTTTGCAAGATTTGTTGTTCCTCTGATTACTGAGGTTATGTTATTCCATCTTTCACGTAAGCCTCTCAAGATCTTCAAACACACTTCTTTCTGAGGATATGTGTGTCCAAGCTGTTGCAGTTCACTGATGATGCTTGAGAATCTGTTATCCATTTGATCAATAGATTCACCAACCTTCATTTTGAAGTTTTCAAATTTCTGTTTTGCAACAGATAATTTGTTTTTTTAACTGCTTCATATCCTTCATTTATCAGTGCCAGCTTGTTCCACATCTCCTTTGTTGTTTTGCAATCTTTGATTCTCATTAACATGTTGATGTCAAGGGTCTTCAAAATCATATCTTTTGCAAAGAAGTCTAGATTTGCTCTTCTCCTGTCATCCATGGTCCAATCCTTTTTGGGTTTGTCCACTTATTTTCCTTGATCTGCTCCTACGGTTACCACAGTCATGATCATGATTGGGCCATCATTAATTACATCCAGCATCTCCTCATGAGTTGCTGCAAGATGTGACAACATTCTTATTTTATATTCATCAAAATTGTTAACATTAAAATAGGTACTTTTGACATAAAGTTTGAGGAATCCATTAGTACAAATAAGATATATATGTGAATATATAGAAGGCACAGATTTGAAAACTACTTTGAAAATATGTGATCTCCTTGTTACCGGAAATTAGATCTGAACAGGTTCTGATACTAGGAACACAGCTCCGATACCAATTGCTGGTCCCAGAGAAGGGTAAACTATAGTCAGAGAGGGGGGTGAATGACTATAGTGGAGTTTCAAAAAAATTTCTTATATTTAAAAGGTTTTGGGCAGCGGATAAGTCCCTTCTTTCTAAGTTGTTTCAAAATAGTTTAGGCAATCACAGATATAGTATATAGTATAAATAGTTTAATGAATGCAGTAAAGTAAATTGCTGAAAGTAAATTGACACAATGCTTGATCTTCTTTATCTTCTTCATATTTAAATAATCTGACTAAGTAAGGTTTACTCAGCCGTTCTTTCATCTGTCAAGTGGTCCATCTGACTTTGCCGCTTAGATATTCCTTTACTGCTTTGTCTTCACTCAGCCGAAAGTCAGTTTACTTTGCCGAATCACTGTTTCCTTCATTCGATTCAGTTTAGGAGAATCCTTGTACTTCACTCATCCTTGATTTGTGTGAGATCAGTGTACACCATATTTAAACACCAAGTTACATCACTTAAAACATAACTTAGACTTATCCAAGGTCATCACAGACTTCCCTAGTTATAAGTCAAGCCATAATATCTTCATTGCTTCTCTGCTGGTACTTGGCTGCCTTCACTCTGCCGAAAATCTGTTTTTACTTTTCCGTCTTACCAACTAGGACAATACTTGTCTGACTCAACTTATACAACATGTCAGACTCTAAGTAAAGACTTATACAGAGAATTCTAACTTATTTTAGGCTTGCTATAACAGCTAGTATGGCCATCATCAAAACTTAATAAAATGTTCCTAACAACTAACTTTACCACGGTGTCTGAGTCTGGGTAATCCTCAGGTTCAGAAAACATCATGTCAGGATCCTCTTCAGGATCATCAGAATCATAATCCAAAGATGATATTTCAATTAACTAACAAGAAAACTCACTCGGTCGATACGTGCTATACTCCTTCAAGTTCTCTTCAGGCTCTTGCTTGATTGCTTCTTTCTCCTGTTCCAACTGTTTATTTATAGTCTCATAATGCTCTCTTGCTTCAGATCTAGGGTACATGGAAATCGGTGTGATGTTCACTACTAATCTAGGCATATTGTTTGACTTGTTTGCTCTTTTTTTCAACTCTGATTTGATCGAATTTCTGAGGTGTTCTGATCTTCCTGCGAAAAGACAAAATAAAATAAGGAAAAGGTCAGCAACTTCCGCTTCAGTTGGTTGTGATCCCAACTGCTGCGGACCTACTAACTAAAATCAACAGGGAATAACACAGAATAACTGAAACTGGACAGAAATAGATTTTTCAGGCCTCGGTATCCCGGGGGTTAGCCATGGTAAACCTGCCCTGGAATTTCTTTTTCTTGACAGATTAATAATGCAGGTTTGATACAGAACTATTCAAGACTCAAAATAAAATAAAAACAACTTCTTAATAAGAATTAAAACGTTTATATTTACAATTGGACATTGTCCCCGGCAACGGTGCCAAAAATCTTGATCACATGTAAGTCACTAACGTCAATATTACTAGCAAGAATACTAGGTACATCATAGTATAGTAAATGCGAGTCAGTGTCGATCCCACAGAGACAATGCAACTATAAGTATAAACGGTTCTAACCTAATCAAAAAGCAACATAGAGGCGGTCATTGACCAAAATTGACATAAAAGAAAACAAATATGGTATATCTCTCCCTCTCATCACCGATCTACTAACTTGGATTAGTTAATCGTTATGTTTACTTCCCCACATAATTTCCTTAAATTAATCGCGAGCCTTCGTTTTAATTATCATTATCAGCTACGGGTGCAATTCCTACTCTTATCTACTCCGACAACGGCAGTAGACAATCTATACTCAAGAGACCCTCATTAATTGGTCCGTAATAGCCCATACACATAAAGAACTAGAATTGCCGATATTGAGCGCTAACTCATACCGCTAACCCGCCTAGACAGCTGTCGACATTGACCAGCACGTTCCTAGGGTCAATTCAAGACTATGTCCTAATTAACACTTCACTAACAGTCCTTCATGTTAATTTATGAATTATGAATACTATATTGACCAGACATATTACTTATTTTAATTATTCCTGCCGATCAACGTAGCTGTAGTGAATCCCCGTTTACGTTTTCTAAATATTGCCTCGGTAAACCGGTATAGACCGCCGGGTTACCGAGGCCATATTTTCCTTATTTCTAGATCTACATTGCTCAGTACGATTAAAATAAGTAAATCATGGGGTTGTTAAACATACAGATTATCTAAAACACATAAATACGAACAGATCTACCATATTGAAGACAATAAAGGAACGTTCAAAGCTTCATACCTTCAACAATGGTGATCTTGCTTGAACTACTCAAGCTAGAGATGATGGAAGAAGGGAGGAAACCCGAAACAACTCTTCAAAGCTTAAGAAAACTTTATTTCATCAAATTTGAATATTGTAATTGAATATAATTGAGTGCTTATGAAAACTTATACAATAATCTGTAATTGCAGCCTTATATAGATACAATGACCGACTTAAGACTCTCTATAACCCTAACCGACTTAGATAATGCAGCAGAATCAATTTCATGTCGAACAAGATGCCGGTTTACCGGGCCTAGCCGTCGTGTTACCGGGCCTACTTTACTTCTTTTTCTTCAGCAGGCTTCTTCTTAGACTTCAACAACTTGGCCCAATGTATTTCTTTTGGTTCAGATCCACTCTTCAATGCTCCAGATCTGGTACATCCTATATAACACGCAAAACAAGACAAAACAGTGCCAAATCTTCTGGGAAATAGCATAGATGCAGAATTACGATCCTGGAAACTCTCACATAACATTTGACATATATTCCACATAATAACGAGTCTATCTATCCTCTCTTGAGGAGAATTTGAGGTGAGTAAAGGTAGAATTATTGGTAACATTTAGAGCATTATCAGAGGAAACCCATTGTTTCTCTGTTTTTGAGTAGTTTTTAGGTGTTAGGAGTGATCTTGGGTGTCAAAGCGCAGAGTTGTGGCTGAAAAAGTGAGTTTTAGTGTAAGCCTGGCCTGTGCGCATGCACTGGACTTAATGCGCACGCATTTGAGTTGAAAATTGATTCAGGATTGATTGTACGCGCGCATTGGACGTAATGTGCACGCATTCGTTCTTCAAAAGATACAGGTTCAGTTGTGCGCTCACATTGAAGTAAATGCACCCGCATCGTTCCAGATAGTGATACAAGATCATCTGTGCGCACGCATCGGCGGTGATGTGCACGCATTACCCCAACATAATTCATTGATTTTCCATGACCCGATTATATGTGCACGCATTGCACAATATGAGCACGCATTTTCCCCTTCTATAAAAAGAACTCCGGCCCACCCACTTCATTTCCACGCGATTTCAACCCTAATTTCTCATCTCCTCCGCTATCTCACCCTTGAATTCAGGCGAAAAAACTCTCACACCTTCAATTTCTCTCACCCACAACTTCCATTGTCTTCCTCAACCTATTTTTCTTCACCAACTCAGCGTTCTTCTGCTGTGTTTTCCACCATTACCTACGTACTGAAGCATCTCCGGCCGCTTCTGATTGCTGCTGCACCTTGCTACGCTTTCCATGGCTTTTCTACTCCAATTGATCCTCTCTTTAGTTTGGTAAGCATGGCTTGCTCTGTTCTTGTCAAATTTCAATCTTAGGGTTTGTAATAAATTCAATATCACCCCTTTTGTTTCCCCTTTGACTGTTTTTCAGTTGAATCTTTTTGTGTTGGTTTGGCTTTGGTTCTTTGTTTTGGTGCATGTTTTTGGTGGTGCTGTGGTTTGGTTGTGGTGGTGTTGCTCTTGGTTGGGGTTTGTGTTGTGTTGTTTGTGTTTGGTTGTATTTTTGGGAAATCCTGGTTGGATGATAACTGGGTTGGTTTGGTGTTGTGTTGGTGTTGTTTTAGTGGTTTTCCTCCCTTCTTATCTTACCCTTAGGATTATGGCTCCACCAAAGTCCAATCCCATTTCTTCTTTGGCTAAACGAAAGGGTAAGTCTATAGCCGTGAAGCCCTCAAAAAAGCCGAAGACTAGAGGTGGGGCATCCTTAACCATTAGGGATGCCATGAGTCAACCTAAAGCTAACCCCCTAGAGGTGCAACTAGACCAATTCCTTTTGAGCGCCGTTTTATTGATCCTCTCACCTGTGACAACTATAATAATTCCTTTCTCACAAAGACGGAAATTGTTGAGTGATGTTTTGATACCATTCATGTACAAATAGAATTTGATGACAACATCACGGACCGTAAATGGAATGCTCTTTTGGCTACTCCTTCCTCTCCACCCATTCTCACCATCGTACGCTAGTTTTATGCCAATCTTTCAGCCCTACCCAACTCACCCTCTTCAGTCATGGTTCAGGACATCACCATCCCTCTCTCACCCAAGGCAATAAACAAACACTACTCCATACCCTAAGTACCCTTAAATGATGACTACCAAAAGGCCCTAAAATCTTTGAAAGTGTCCAATCCCAACTACCGTGAGGAGGGTAGGTTGGCGTTTTTCCCGGACGTCCCATTTGTGTTCAAAGCCGCTAAACCTACCCATATCTTTATCACTGAAATGCCCGATGATACCAAGTTTATGATTAAGTTCATCCTCAATCGCCTTCACCCGAGAATGTACAACACCAACCTTTCACTGCTGACTTTAACCTTCTTTATGCTTTTCACTTTAACATCCCAATCAATGTTGGGAAGTTCATCTTTGACCAGATCATGGACATGAAAGCCGAAGGTAAGCATAGTTTGCTCTTTCCTCACCTTATTTGTGACATGGCCACCAAGCTTAGGGTTCCGAGTTTCAATGATGATTATACGGAACGTAAGAACCCCGAGCATGTCATACGTCATAGTTCAAAAGCCTACACTCCACGTACACGTTCCTCTCGTCCCACTCCACCTCTATGTCCGTTCTTACTCCTTCCACCGCTCCCTCTCCACCTATAGACGTACCCTCTTCTTCCACGGCCCCTCCAACACCTCACGCTCTCACTCCTTCTTCCTTAATTCCTCCACCCCTTCCTTCACTTTCTCCCTTTGATAGGAATATGTATTCTTTCACTGCCACACAGAGAGCATGGGCGGAAGATCGGAGGCTTGTTCTTAAGAGCATTGTCACGACCCTTCAGACTACAGTAGGTAAGGCCACAACCGCTAAGCTGCGTACCCCCGCTATCTCTTCCTATGTTTACCCTAGGGAGTTTGATGCTTTTGTTACTCAGGTTACATACCAGGAGGGGGGAGATGAGGTACTCAGGGTGTTGTTGAGGCGAGTTCAGATGAGGATGTCTCAGATGAGGGTGACGTTTCTAATGATAGGGATGGTTCTTTTGATGATGCTAAGGGAGCTCAGATGAGGATGGTAGTTCTTTTAGTAATGATTAGGAGGGTGATTCTGGTGAGGATGGTAGTTCTTCAAGCGGTGATAAGGATGCTCAAGATACCACCACCCAGGGTACATGTACCTCGAGTGAGACATAGCCAGCACAACCGATAGAGACAGCAGGACATGATACTTAGCTAGAGGTTATGGTCAGTGTTCATGGTGGTTCAGTGGTGATAGAGAGAGGTCCATCCACTAGTTCGGCTGCTCTGGTCTCAACTTCGACATCTTTTGATGTCGATGCCGCCGACTCTGTAGACCTCTACATAATGACACCTCCACAAGAGGGCTGGTCTTTGAGTTTTTCTTTCATTGCTCTTTCACGATGTATATCCTAGGCTAGTCTGTTATATTTTACACTTTTGGTTTGATGAATACTAGATTTGATGTAAGCCCGAGGGGCACTACCCTTGTTTCTTTCTTCTTTCTTTTGTACGACACTTGGATGATTTCAATTTGGCCTTATCTTTATGCATGGATGATGTTAGTTTAGTATTTACTATCTTTTCTTCACATGCAGTCCAAGTCGGTACCCTTCCCCCTTCGGTTTCATAACGTAGTGTATGTGGCATTGCTTTTTGATTATCTCTCGTTATCTATCATATATCTTTGGCATGGTGGCTGTTCCCCGTGCATGTGTTTCTTTGTTTTTTCTCTCTTATTGGTGTAGCTAATTGAGATGGAGCTTTCATGGATAATGTCACACACATGATTTGCGCCTTTCTGCCAGGTTAAGCTAAGCCTTCTCTCTCTTTTACCAGTCACACACTGGGGACAGTGTTGCATTTTAAAGTGGGGAGTGTTAGGCTTAGCTATTGTTATGCGCTTTATTGTTCATTTTTAGCCATTGTGTTGTATGCTTAGCGTTTGGTCAGTACTTTAGTAAAATGCGAGCTATTTTTAAAATTTTTCAAGGTTTTGATGTTGCATTCGTATGTTGAGTCTTCATGTTGATAGGATAAATGATTTAGTGAATCTTTAAATGCATGTTACTTGGCTTACTACCTTACCTTGTGAACCGGATTTTCACGCATGTATAGCTTCAATTTCATGAACCCGGTAACTAGTGACCAATTATGATAGACTTAGGCACAATTCGGCTACCTAGAACTCATACCATTAACTTCAAGACGAAATAGAAAGGCCAACCATGGTAGAGTTTGGGATGACAATTATGGCGTTTCTTTGATCCGACTAGAGCCAAATAGCTATCCCGTGACATATTCCACAATAACCCCTCTAATCCTTGGTAGGTTGGTTAGACCCCCATCCGACTTTTAGCCTTCGTGATTTAGCCTATAATTTCCCGACCTCAAGCCTTATTTGTAGTTTACATTCCCTTGGACACCCTACGAGTCAAGCTTAATCGTTTCATTTTGAGCACACTTGCTAAAGAAAGTGTGGGATGGTAGAGGAGTACGTATGTATAGAGGAGTTGATGTTTACGAGCCATTTCACGATTTGGAGGGTAGGAGCTAATTTTTATATAGTATGTACGTGATGGCCTTTGATCAATCCTATTTAAATTGTATATTGCAGTTTTCAGAAAACATTCATTATTAAAAGTGTAAAGTCAATGAATTCTTACAATAAAGTTCAAAATAAAAAAAAATTGTAATAAAGGTTGAGTCAAAGAAAGCCAAGTATAAAGGACTCATGCATTGACTTGTTATATGATGTTTGGTGTTTGGGATGAGTCCTTAGTGTAGAAACATGAATATTTTACATTTTTGCCTCGTTACACTTGAGACATAGTGCGATATGGCTTTTTATTTCATGAATCATGTTTCTAGTTTGGTTGTGAGCTAGATAGAGAAGGGTAGAGCTAGCTACATTTTGTTTTGATACAACCCATGATTAAGCTTGCTCGTTTTTATCTCTTTCTTGATTATTCCCCAGAAATTCCCTTCGGTTAGCCCCGTCCCTAGCTTAACGTTTCAACTTTGCAAGCCCTACTTGACCTTGCTTAGCCTTGGTTGTCCCCAATTAGTGGAGATGCTATTGAAGTATGAGCCTATGGTGTAGTCGCAATAACCTAGCATCCATAATCTAAACCGGTGAACCGTGGTAAATGTAGGAGAAGCTATTCATACACACACATCCCGTTTGCTTGATAAGGTAAGGTTAAGTTGCATGCATTTACTCATTTACTTGTCGGGTATCTTTGATATATGATTGGCTTGACCTTCACATGTAACGTTGACTCTTTGGTTTATTTTAAAATGCTAATTTTGCTCGAGGGCGAACAAACTCTAAGTGAGGGGTGGTTGATGATAGTCAACTTTACTATGCTCCGGTGCATATTTTAGCTCCCACTTACGACACGTTTGGCTTATTCTGGGTAGTTTTAGACCATTTATAAGGGAAAACCACTTAGAGCGTGCATTTTGGCAAATCATCACATAGATGGTAAACCTCGTCAATTTACGGTGTTTTTGGTCCTTTTGAGCCCTATTTATCTTGCAGAGTTATACTCTGTATGTGTTTGGATGTTATGATGCAGGATAAAGGTGCGCGTAAGCCCGGGAGTTAAGGAATTTAGCTTATAAAGGCAAGACCGAGGCTCGAGAATGGAAAAGTTGAAGAAAAGTGAAGAATTAGATGTTCAGCAGTGAATGCGTGTGCATCAAGGAAAATGCACGCGCATTAGACAAGCAGAATACAAGCCTGAGAGAATTTCACCCAATGCGCGTGAATGGAACATAACGTGTGCACATTCGAGAAACCAAAAGCGCAGAAAAGATTCAGAGAGCATTGTACGCGCGCATGGAACAGAATGTGTGCGCACTAGAGACAGAACAGATTCAGAGCCTATTGTGCGCACGCATCACAAATAATACGTGCGCATTCACCCCAGCCGACAAGAGCCAATGCGTGCGCATTGAATCAGATGTGTGCACATTATACCGTTTTTCAACACAATTTTGGACACGTATAAATAGAATTTTGCCTATATTCTAGAAGGAACTTCTTACACTAAAATTTACCTTGAGCTTTTTCCTCATACCCATTTTACTTCCCTTAGGTCGAAATCCCCCTTTTCACCCTTATATTTATTTCTACACTAGATATTACATAGAATTAGCTTAATCTAGATCATGTTTCTTTTTTACACTTGGATTTTGTCATTTTGGGTCTTCGTCGCCATCAATTGAAATTCGGTGGTGTTGGAGCTTGATCTAATCCAGATTTGCTACGATTTTTGTAATAAATCTTAGTTTCTATCTCATTTATGGCTTTAATTTCATCTTTGATTGTTAGTTCTTGTTTAATTATGAGTAGCTAAACATATCATATCTAAGTCATGTGAAGATGAAGAAATCGCCCTCTAATTGATGAAATTTGGAATGGGTAGTGCTTAATTGATGCTATATTAACGAATTCATGTCTTAAAACATGTTCTTACTGCTTGAATTAGACTGTACACCTAGCTCATGATCACACACATCACTTTTATAAATGTATGTTGCGAAGGGGTGTAGGAAAATGGGTTTTAAGATTATTTCTTATAATCAATTGAGTTGTTTAGATTGATTAGGGAGTGAGGTTCATCGGTTGAGAAATCGATGAACTCTAGCACTTTAATCTTGTTTCGGTCAAATAAATCCTTAAAGATGGACTGTTGAACTGGGGAAAGGGTGTTTGTTTGTTACATGACGTCTTAAAACACTATCTTAGGAGTTTGCACCCATGAATGAGTCAATATGATCATGAGGTTGGTTGGATGGTTAAGCTCATTCCCGATATAGTCGATTAGAGGGGTGAAAGTATTCAATTGGATCATGTCTTGGTTATGCTTCTCTCTTATAAGTACATTTCATTTAATTGTCATCGTAGTACAATTGATAAAGTGAACAACCTTTGATTCACCTAAACTAAGTTCGATAACAACATTGGTATTCATTTGATTCTCCGTGGGATACAACCTTGCTCAACACTATGGTGCATCCGACCCGGTACACTACCGGTTATGTTGTTGGACGTCACTATTTTGGACATCAACCACTATCGTCCATGAATTCTATGATTATGTGGTGGTGAACCCCGAGTCTCAGGTTGCACTTATTCGGGGGTTTTATATTGATTTCTCATTTGAGATTATCCATTCCCTCTATGGCATTGAGAATGCACCACTTCATAAGGAAGAGTACACTTCTGATACTTGGGAGTGCGATCTGGTGCAACTGATGGATATAGCTGATCATTTCGGTATCCAATAGGACTATGGAGCTGATGGATTCCCAACTACCTTCCAATCGAATGAGTTGGATTGGAACGCCAAGATGTTGCACCGGTTTGTGATTACTGTTGGTCCCGTGAAAAGGCTAGACATAAGTTTAGAGGGGGGTGAATAAACTTGTCACCAAAAACTAAATACTTGAACTAAATCTAGATTCAGTTTTAAAATTGTGTGTAGTTAAGCTCACTTAGCTGAGTAAAGGTCAACTGACTTTTTCTCAAAATGAGTTAACCGGCAGCGGTTAAGTTTTTTCCTTTTCAAATGATCTTGTTGTATCTATGAAAAAGATTGTATGAAAAACTGAATTCTGATGAATGTCAGTTTGTGTTCTGTGTGCGTTTCAATCAGTTTGTGTGCTTGATAGATCAATGCTTGAACAATCACAAAACTGGAAAATAAATAACTGTAAGTAAAATGCGTAAAGAAAATAAATAAGTCAAGAAATTTATAGAGGTTCCAGGTGGTGTAATTATGTCAGTCCTATTTTCCCCTGTGATGTAGGAGGAAAAATCCACTATAACTCTTGAGGTAGACCGGTTACAAAAGTGCTAGACTGATAGTCCCTAATCCCTAGCTTCACTATCTAAGCAACTAAAGAAGAAGTTCAATGGCTGCTCTGCAACTGCTTCACCGGTCCTTAGAGGGTTGTATTGCCTCTTCTCCTACTCCACCACAAACACAGTCTACTTAGATTGCAAAAACAACTGTCCTTGGCAAATCCTAGACCGGATTGCTGCACAGTCTCAACCTTTGATTTAGAATCAAAGTTAGCTTCGAATCAAGTAAGTGATTGTTGCTTGTGGGTCAACAAAGTGTTGATATGTTGATAAGTCTTTGTAGCTTGCACACTTAGAAGATTTCTGGATCGATAACTTTTTAGCCCAAAATGATAGCTTGAGTATTCAGACTTGCGGTAATTTGATTCCGTGTATTTTTGTTGTGTGTTTTTTTATCCTTGTTGCAAAGTCTTGTATTTATAGTATAAGAGCCAACGGTCATCTTGTTTGAATTTTTGAGCGTTGCATTGGATTCACCGGATAATGCTATCATTTGTCAGATATGTCAGTGTCCTTCTGACATATCAGACATTCATCCAATAAAATGATTTCTTTCCAACGTTCCGTTTTTTCCTTCAGTTCTTTGGATGACTTCAACTTGAAAATGAGTTTTTAGGGTATTTTAGTTTTCAGCTGGTATAACTGAGTTTGTCAGTTCTTAGAGTGTTAACTGAGTTTCTACTCTTCCCCAAAACATAGTACTCTGTTATTCATCTGATTATAATTGACTTGATCAGATTACACCATATAAAATAATATCTTCTAAGAAATCATTGTCCTCTTATGTATCTTAGGTCTTCATACAAGATCTATAAAGTCAGTTCAGGCAATCACAAACATATCTGAATTATAGCTTTATAGTCTCGGCTTATAATCTTCATAAACTATGTATGAATCCTCAGTTCTTTAAACTTTATAACGGAGTATGTGTCCCTCAGCCTTCATTACTGAGTTTGTTCCCTCAGCCTTCAGTTTTTATAGGTAAGACAACTGAATATGTTCTCTCATCGAACTTACCTTCTTTAGTCACACTAATAAAAAAGTCAGCTGAGTTTGATCCCTCAGTTGTAAAAATTGACTTTATTAACTTTTCAGTTATTGATTGATTTCTGACTTCAGTTTTGATAAGGGTCAGTTTCAGTTTTGATTGGTGATCAGTTTTCGGTTTTGAAACCCATCTATTACAGTGCTTGTCTAATTTAACTTATACAATAATCAAACTCTAGTAAACCTACACATTCATTTCAAGAATCTTTTAGCTTTTCACTATAACAGCTAGTTCCAGCACTCAATCAATGGGGTTAAAACAAATAAGCAAACAAATAGATTAATTATCATCAAAAAATAATTTTTTTTCTAACAATTACCCATCTTGTGCCAAATTCTCATAACGATTCTGTTACTTATTGGCAAGCTGAGCTCATGTACTTTCTCAACACCCAGAGGGGCATGAACTTTGGCTTGTTTTTACTGATTGAGGTCAAGTTAAGTTATTAACACGATGCCTACTAACACACTAGCAAGAGAACTAGGTTCAATTGTAGTATAGCTAGATAGAGTAGAGGTCGATCCCACAGAGACTCGGCACAAATAAAACACAACTTTATCCTATTAGAACTAAATTGAAAGGGCGGTCTATGACCAACTAAATGCAGTAAATAAAGTAGTGACAACCACAAGGCACAAAAGACCACAAAGACAGACTAAAGACTACTAAAACACGGATAATACGGTTGATATTATCTAAACAAATAGTATTGATTACGCTAGTAGATTATAACTCCCCCATGTGAATTAGGATGATAACGAGACAAAACAAACGTTAAAGATTAATTATTATGACTACGGGAGTCATCCCCTAAGGTAGATTTAGCTCCATTTAGGCCCTCTAAATCATCGTGCCTCCATTATGTGACTTCGCTTTTTAATGCCTCCATCTCATATAACTTCTGACACAATTACGAGACTAGGGATGCCGGTATCAACCGTAACCTCATCTAAGCAACATTCCTAGGGTAAGGCGTACTTCTTAGATGCCGATTCAATCTATATCCTAAGTAACAATCACTTTTTGGGTTTCATGTTAAATTATGACGACGAATAACTAAGTTGATCAGGTTTAATTACTCGTTTTAATTCCAATTCAGAGAATCGACGAGTCGGCCGATCATAATATTGCCCTACACATCACCACGCTCGGTCGACCGAACGACAGCACTCGGGCGACCGAATGACATGCCTCGGTCGACCGAACACAGTTCTGTGTCGGAACAAATCATGATTACTTCTTAACGTTTCTAACCTAAACACAAGGGTTCGTAAAATAATCTACATCACGCAATCAATACAAATAAAACTACTCCATAATAAAATACATCAGATATAAGAATAAAGATTGCATAATTGAATAGTCATACCCTCGAAGACGAGAGTGACTCCCACTCTTTAATGCGCTCCCCAACCGGAGAATCCGACGAATCCACAATGAACGAACATAAAGAAAAGAAAACTAAAAACTTAAAAGCTAAAATTGTATGAATTGTTTTGTGTTGTAGTGGTGTGTTTTTCTCAGCATCGTGGCTGCTGTTTAAATAGGAGTTGTAGCCGACATAGGGAGAATCCAGAAGATTGACATGCATTTTTCAAATTAGGCTCGGGTGACCGAACCTACACGCTCGGTCGACCGAATGGCATGGCTCGGTCGACCGAGCCTCCCTCTCTACGCGTTTTCACTTTGGCTTCGTCTGACTTGTTCCCCACTCCATGCTTTTGAATTGATCTGATTAATCTTTTCTTCAATGCTCCGATTTTCTTCTCTTTTATCTTGAGATTTCTTGATTGCGTGATGATTATCTTCCCAATTCGTTATGATCTGCAAAATCAGTATTTATCACATAATTAATTGCTCTTTTATAATAAAAATAGCTAAATACCAATTATCACATTAATAATCACTTATCATTAAATAATAAATATAAACACTTGATTTAATACTTAAATATATATAATTAACTCCGATTTAAGGTTATAATTGATGACATAAATAGGTATATTTTAATCACAAAGAAAAAGCCCCCACTTAAACTTTGCTTCGTCCCGAACAAAGCATCAATAAGTCATTCCCAAGACAACATTTTCTCGTGGTCAACTCATACTTACACAAGAAACCCGAGTCAACTCATACCACCATGCTCATAAGATAAGCATTATCCACTACCCGCTATGAATCAAGTGATTGTGTGCATGTGCATTGGTTTTATATAAATGTAGCGAGATTAGAGCTTATGCAGACTTTATATCAAAATTCACCAACATCAGCATTCATACTTCTTATGCCTCGCAATGGTTAAAGCACTAGAACAATAAGCAAGAGCGTATCTATAGGGTTTTTGGAGTTGGAGACCGAGTACTACTCAAAGCCTCTAAAAATTTGAAATTTTTTTTTTTCAATTTTGTATATTTTTCGAATACTACTAATCTCAAGGAAGAAAACTTTTCATCGAGTATCCCCCTATCTGAGATTAAGCATAGCATCGAATATTACCACAAGCGGGCTACTTTGGTAATGTTACTACAAGCCCAAAGTGTTTTAATGCATTGTCAAAACACAGTACGCCCCAAGCTTATTACTCCGCTTTTGTTGGCTAGAAGATCGAATACATCATCGACCAATATCGACACTAGGTCCTCATAACCAATTATCTACGCAATGTACACATACTTCTTTCAATTATTATAGCTCATGCGGTACTAAGCGATTCACATGTTGAGTAATTGAACAATACCTAACTACTTGCAATTGTTGGCATGAATATCCTTAAGTCTACTAACAATTTATCGCAAAACTATAATATGACCACGTACTCACGCAACTCGGTTCATTTCCTATTAATTCTAGGTATAAGAACTTCACAAGTTTAAGGGTACGAGTTAAACAACTTGGCATTTATCCATAAAATTTTTAAATTTGGCTCAATATTGTCTCAAAGATTCCGCTCCTTGACTTTTTCAACATATATTTTCAACATACAGCTAAGTCCCTTGCCCCCCACTGAAACATGGCATTGTCCTCAATGACAAAAATAAATGAGAGTTCAAGATGAAAGACTTAGCTCTAGAAACGGCTCCCAAGTAAAGGAACAATATCAGAGTAATCATCGGCACATTGTGGAGAGACAGACACATCATGTATAAACAAACAAGCTCCACGAAATCGTCAAATACCATGTCTATGGAAGTTATAAAATAACGTGGCAGTAATTAGATATAGATATCTAAAAACAGTTTAAGCCACTTTACTTTATACTGCCATGGACAAGACCAAAAGGATTTAAACCTAAATAAAAACTCACATGACGGCTATCAAGGAAAAACCTCGTTTATTCCGAACTTAGACTCGAACATGGCGAGATGAAAAACCGTGATAGGCGATGCTACTTTATTAAAAAGAAAAACGAAAAAGATAGGAATACGTAGTAGTTCTAAGTTTATAGTCGCTAGCTCGACTCAGCTCAAGATGGTTTATTCATAGACAGGGTCATCGAGGTACAAAACCTCCTCCTCTCAGAAAGAAAGCGGAAGCCCGTGATAATGCTTAATATGATGTCCATTGACCACAAATCTGGACTCGTCTTTGAAATTGAATAGCTCCACCGCCTCAGGAAGGAAAGACTTGTTGTACTTGAAATGGGCCATACCATCTTGATTTCAACTTACCCGGGAAGAGTCTTAAGCGCGAATTGTACAAGAGAACCAGATCACCCACTTGAAAGGTCCTCTCCGTAATTTTTTGTCATGAAACTTCTTCGTGCGCTCCTTGAAAATCTTGGCATTCTCGTATGCCTCTAAACGAAACTCCTCCAAAGCGAGTTAATTCTAACATCCTTTTCTCACCGCCAACGCCTCATCAAAATTTAGCATCCTTGTTGCCCACATGGCCCGGTGCTCCAGTTCCACGGGTAGATGACATGCCTTTCCAAAAAAAATCCTATACGGTGACATTCCAATCGAGGTTTTGTATGCAGTCCTATAAGCCCATGAAGCGTCGTCTAAACGTAACGACCAATCCTTTCTAGTTGTATTGACAGTTTTCTCCAGGAAACGCTTTATCTCTCGATTGGTGACTTCTACCTGTCCACTAGTCTGGGGGTGATATGCGGTTGCTAGCTTATGTCGAACCCCATACTTAATCATCAGCCTTTCAAAAGGTTTATTACAAAAATGACTACCATTGTCGCTTATAATTGCCCTCGGCGTCCCAAACCTTGTAAAATGTTCTTCTTCAAGAATCTAACCACAACCCTAGCATCGTTAGTAGGGAAGCAATGGCCTCAACCCATTTGGATACATAATCAACAAAGAACTAAGATATATCGGTTAGATAATGATGAAGTGAAAGGTCCAACGAAATCTATTCCCAAACGTCAAAAGCTCCACTTCTAAGATGCTCTTGAGTGGCATCTCATTCCTCCTTGAAATATTACCTGTCATTTGACAAGCATGACATGCCTCTCTGCATATTGGTGTGCATCCTTAAACAATGTCGGCCAATAAAACCACATTGGAGGACCTTAGCGCGGTTTTTCTCCCCGTAGTGTCCTCCAACTTCATAGGAATGACAATGCTTCAGATATCATTATACTCTTCTTCGGGCACACACCTTGAAAAATATTATCGATCCTAGCCTAAACAAATAAGGCTCATCCCAATAATAGTGTCTAAGATCTTTAAAGAATTTTTTTCCTTTCTTGACAAAGTGAGATTTGGTGGTAGGTACTTTATGTATAGATAATTGACAAACAAACTAAACCATGGTTGCTTCTTCTCCTTCACAACCTCAATTCGCGAAGAAGCTGCAAAGACAATCATCATGTCCCCACGATGGTGGTGATGGAGAAAAGTTGTTCATCAGAAAAGATTCTCCTATCTCGTAATTCCTCACCATCCTCTAATTGTAAGCACGATAGATGATCGGCCACCACGTTCTCACTTCCTTTCTTATCTCGGATTTCTACGCCAAATTCTTGCAAAGCAGAGAATCCATCTCAACGATCTCGGCTTTGAATCTTGCTTTGCTAGAGATACTTAAGAGCCGCATGGTCGATCCCCACGCAGTGACTTTAGATCCTACTAAGTAAGATCTAAACTTGTCAAAAGCAAAGATAACGGCCAAAAGTTCCTTCTCCGTTGTGGCGTAATTTCTTTGGGCAGCATTCAAAGTCCGACTTGCATAATAGATAGGTCTCAAGATCTTATCTTTCTTTGACCCAAAGCGGTGCCTACAACAAAGATCACTTGCATCACACATCAGTTCAAACGGAAGATCCCAATCTGGTGCGACTAGAATGGGTGCAGTAATCAGTCTACTTTTTATTTCGTTGAAAGCTTTTATGCACTCATTGGAAAACACGAATGGCAAATCCTTGGCCAATAATTCGGTAAGAGGTCTAGAGATTAAGGAAAAGTCCTTGATAAACCTACGATAAAATCCGGCGTGGCCTAAAAAACCTCGCAAAGTTTTAAGATTAGTAGGTGGAGGTAATTTCTTGATCACCTCAACTTTGGCTCTATCCACCTCTATACCGTTCTTTGATATGCGGTGGCCTGGTACTATACCTTCCGTAACCATCAAATGACACTTCTCCCAGTTAAGCACAAGATTCGTCTCTTCGCATCTCTTCAACACTCGTGCTAGGTGTGTGAGGCATGAATCGAAATCGTCTCCAAATACGGAGAAATCATCCATAAAGATTTCCAAGAAGTCTTCCACCATATCCGCAAATAATGACATCATACACCGTTGAAATGTTGCGGGGGCGTTGCACAATCCAAATGGCATTCGATTATACACAAATGTCCCATATGGGCATGTAAATGTTGTTTTCTCACGATCTTCAGGTGAGATGTGGATTTAATAGTATCCCGAATACCCGTCAAGAAAACAATAGAAAGCATGCCCGCTCAGTCTCTCGAGCATTTGATCGATGAAGGGAAGAGGAAAGTGGTCCTTACGAGTTTCATCATTTAGTTTCCTAAAGTCTATGCACACTCGATGACCAGTGATTAGCCTCACAGGAATTAACTCATTCAACTCGTTGGCTTGCACCGTCAATCCTCCCTTCTTGGGAACTACATGGATAGGGCTTACCCATTCGCTATCAGCAATTGGAAATATAATTCCCATTTCTAGCATTTTTATAACCTCATCCCAAACCACGCCTTTAATTGTGGGGTTAAACGCTTTGAGGTTGTGCAACCGCTTTCTTCTCAAGGTCTACGGAGATCTTGTGCATACATACGCTAGGACTAATACCTTAACGTCAGCTATGGTCCATCCAAATGCTCCGCGGTACTCTCTCAGAACTCTCATTAGTTTCTCCTCTTGTAAATCCGTCAAGGATGAAGATATAATTAGTGGCAAGGTCTCATCTTGAAGAAATACATACTTCAAATTCGCAGGAAGAGGTTTTAAAGTCAAATTTGTGGGAGGTTCTTCCAAAGATGTCTTCAACTTTTGACCTGTGAGTTTGAGTTTGAAGTACTTATGCCACGTTGGTCTATGATAGAATCTTTCAATCTCCGCAGAACTTACTTCCTCTACAGGTCTTGGGGTCCCTCTACTACATCCTGGCCATATCATCTTCTCCTCCTCACTACTCACGCACTTGACTTGACTTCATCTTCTTCTTCTAAGACAAAGATCCAAAAATCCTTGATACTTTCATGTTGTTGAAATTCTTGAACGATCCTATCAATGGAATCCAACATGAAACATGCATCCTCTCCATCATCAAAGTTGCTTCATAGTGTCGAAGACATTGAATGCAACTCTCTCTTAAATTCACTCTTAACACCAACTCGCCTTTGTAAACATCAATTAGCGCTCTACTAGTGGCCATGAAAGGTCTCCTAATATCAATGGTACTTCGTGAGTTAGCTTCCATATCTAATACCACAAAGTCGACGGGAAATACAAACTTTTCAACCCTTACCAGCACATCCTCAACCACTCCACACGGTTCCTTGACAGAACGGTCAGCTAATTGCAATGTGATTGAGGTCTTCTTAAGATCTTTCATGCCTAGCTTCCGAAAAATGGATAGTGGCATCAGGTTCATGCTTGCTCCTAGATCACACAAAGCTTTGTTTAAACATACGTTACCTATGGTGCAGGGAATGAGAAAGCTTCCCGGATCTTTGCATTTTAGGGGTAACTTATGTTGGAGAATGGCTGAGCACTCCTCATTAAGGCATATGGTCTCTAAATCTAGAAGTTTCCTTTTAGTTGAGACGGCGTCTTTTAAAAACTTGGTGTACTCAGGCATTTCAGCTAGTGCTTCAACTAGGGGTATATTGATTTGTAACTTACTAAACATATCCACGAATTTCTTATACCTCTTATTATCAAACATAGGCTTCGGCTTTGGTGGAGGATAAGGTAGAGTTGAAGGATCGACATCAGTGAAAATTGGATACTTGTTATTGTAAAGTTCAACTCTAGGGCCAGCAGGTTCTTTATATGTTGTTTGCTTAGGCAAAGACTCGGAAGTATTGGTCTCATTGCTTGGCTCACCATCCTTATCCTTTGCGGCTTTCTCTTGCAGGGATGGTGGAGTTACTTCTTTTCCACTTCTTGTCATGATCGCATTCAAATCCTTAGGGTTCTTCTCAGTGTTTCTTGGCAACCCTCCAGGAGGTCTAGTTGAGACTTGCTCAGCTAGTTGTCCTATCTGGTGCGTGCGGTTTTGGACTAGAGCTTCTTGATTGGTTACCTTGGCATCAGTCTTCTGACAATATTGGCTAAAGTTAGTGGCTAATTCAGCCATAGATTTTGAAAGTTGTCCCATATTGTCAGTGACGACATTACTCGCTTTTTTTCTATCGCAGACTTCCCAACCAAAAGTTTTAGTCTCATTGTGGTACATAAGTGGTAGGCGGTTTAGGCCTTCTCTCCCGCATTAATGTCACTATATCGGAATCCGGGATGGTTATGATTAGGCCTGCACCCTCCCCGATATAATTGGCTTCTTCAAGTATCAAGATTCTCACTTTGAGGTGCTACCTCGATTCCAAACCTTTCTCTACCCTTGTCATCCTCTCTTGCATCCCATCTACCTTCTGTTGATAATGAAAGTTGTTCTAAGATTTTGGTAGATGCACTATCATCAAATATGTCAGCGGCCATCTTCACAGTAGCTATGTCATTGCCTCCCCATTGGCTATTCATCGCTATTTGCTCCATCTTCCCTTGTGCCTCCTCAGGAGATAAAAGAACAAACGCTCCATTGCTGGAGACATCTACTCTAATTTTCTCAGTCTCTCTCAACCCATGGTAAAAAGTTTGCATTAAAAGCCAAAGAGAGATGTCATGATGAGGACACTTCCTCATAGCTTCCTTGAAAGCGCTCCCAAGCTTGATCAAAACTCTCCCAGGTTGTTGCTTAAATTCTAGGATGTCTTGGCGTAACTTAAAGGTTTTTCCCAAGGGAAATACTTATTCATGAATTTTTGCATGATTGTTCCCATGTAGTGATAGATCCAGCCTCTAAAGAGAGAAGCCATTGCTTAGCTTTATGTTTCAAGGTGAAAGGAAAAGCTTAAGGCGAATGTTACCCTCCGGGATTAATTTCGGTTTCTTTGTCTTTGACGATTTCCAAGAAATTCGTCACGTGAACACCAGGATCCTCATTTTGGATTCCATGAAAAGTGGAATAGTTGGTCACTATTTGAATTACATTAGGCCTAGGGTGATAGACTTCGCGAGATCTTGCGGTGTGCTACAATAAGCGGGAATGAATTGTTCAATAGTGGGCGTTGCATAACTTTGCAAAGTGCGCCTCGCTCCTTGAACTAGGGCTTGGTTCTCACTATTAGCATTTGCATTCACATTATTGGCATTATTGATAACATGATTAATAACAGATTAGGTACCTGGTTTGGATTGACCTGGATTTCCTTCCATTTTCGCTTGATTCGTAATGTTGAGAATGATCGGTTGTATGTCCTTCTTCCACTCCTTGCTCGCTTTCCTCAAGATTTGGATCCTCTTCTCCTTGCTTAGCCGCCTCTAGCTAACTTCCTATTCCTTCTCGCAAATTTTCCCTATTTCAGGATTATAATGTTCAAGCGGTTCCTTCGATTTCCGAGTAGCGTACTATAAAACAATAAAAAAATTAATCACTAGTAAAGGCTAGGCCTTTAACTAACTAACTAAAACAGACTCGAAATAAGTTTGAGAAAAGAAAACGTAAATAAAAGCGAAGCGAATGTTTTAAAACTAAAGACAGAATCGAAAAGTAAAAGAAAATAAATTCTCGGTCGACCGACAAATTGTGGTTCGATCGACCGAAGTTTTTTTTTTTTTTTTTTTTTTCGACAATGTTTAATATCTGAGACTCTTATTCACGAATATTCACGAATCCGATTCTAACAAAATAAGCTATATCTTAATTTAATGACTCGAGTCCCGGCAACGGCGCCAAAAACTTGATTGAGGTCAAGTTAAATTATTAACTCGATGCCTACTAACACACTAGCAAGAGAACTAGGTTCAATTGTAGTATAGCTAGATAGAGTCGAGGTCGATCCCACAAAGCTGACTCGGCACAAATAAAACACAACTTTATCCTATTAGAACTAAATTGAAAGGGCGGTCTATGACCAACTAAATGCAGTAAATAAAGTAGTGACAACCACAAGACACAAAAGACCACAAAGACAGACTAAAGACTACTAAAACACGGATAATACGGTTGATATTATCTAAACAAATAGTATTGATTACGCTATAGATTATAACTCCCCCATGTGAATTAGGATGATAACAAGACAAAACAAACGTTAAAGATTAATTATTATGACTACGGGAGTCATCCCCTAAGGTAGATTTAGCTCCAGTTAGGCCCTCTAAATCATCGTGCCTCCATTACGTGACTTCGCTTTTTAATGCCTCCATCTCATATAACCCGACACAATTACGAGACTAGGGATGCGGTATAAACCGTAACCTCATTTAAGCAACATTCCTAGGGTAAGGCGTACTTCTTAGATGCCGATTCAATCTATATCCTAAGTAACAATCACTTTTGGGTTTCATGTTAAATTATGATGAAGAATAACTAAGTTGATCAGGTTTAATTACTCGTTTTAATTCCAATTCGGAGAATCGCGTAGTCGAAGCCGATCATAATATTGCCCTACACATCACCACGCCGTCGATCGAACGAGCAAAGACTCGGGCGACCGAATGACATGCCTCGGTCGACCGAACACGATTCCAATGTCAGAACAAATCATGATTACTTCTTAACGTTTCTAACCTAAACACATGGGTTCGTAAATTAATCTACATCACGCAATCAACACAAATAAAACTACTCCATAATAAAATACATCAGATCTACGAATAAAGATTGCATAATTGAATAGTCATACCCTCGAAGACGAGAGTGACTCCCACTCTTTAATGCGCTCCCCAACCGGAGAATCCGACGAATCCACAATGAACGAACATAAAGAAAATAAAACTAAAAACTTAAAAGATAAAATTGTATGAATTGTTTTGTGTTGTAGTGGTGTGTTTTTCTCAGCATCGTGGCTGCTGTTTATATAGGAGTTGTAGCCGACATAGGGAGAATCTAGAAGATTGACATGCAATTTTCAAATTAGGCTCGGGTGACCGAACCTACATGCTCGGTCGACCGAATGGCATGGCTCGGTCGACCGAGCCTCCCTCTCTACGCGTTTTCACTTTGGCTTCGTCTGACTTGTTTCCCACTACATGCTTTTGAATTGATCTGATTAATCTTTTCTTCAATGCTCCGATTTTCTTCTCTTTTATCTTGAGATTTCTTGATTGCGTGATGATTATCTTCCCGATTCGTTATGATCTGCAAAATCAGTATTTATCACACAATTAATTGTTCTTTTATAATAAAAATAGCTAAATACCAATTATCACATTAATAATCACTTATCATTAAATAATAAATATAAACACGTGATTTAATACGAAATATATATAATTAACTCCGATTTAAGGTTATAATTGATGACATAAATAGGTATATTTTAACTGTCATCATTTACACAATCAGATTCGGCAGGTTGCTCAAATGAATAGAGAGATTTTTCCGTATGGCAACCTAGTTGATGCACTGGCGATGGTAGTAGAATGCCCTGTTTTGGCTGCGGATGAGAGATTGGAGCCACTACCTATTCTTGACAGTGAGTCGGTCACTCACAGGACGGCGTAGAAGACCGCTAAGAATAATGGCATAAGGATGATTTAGGACTCAACAAGAGATCCAGACTGAGGTGACTAGAGAGTTAGAGACTATGCACGCCAAGATCGATGATGTAAGTAACCTAGATGATGCATTTAATGATGTTTTGCCCCCATTTATTGTGAGTTTAGTGTTGTTTTTGCATCAAATTGAGCAAATATTGTGATGATTTGGACCACCTTTTGTATATAGTAGATTTTCTAAAAACCAATCATTTTGGCACATATTAAGGCTTATTAGCCAATTTTGTTATCGGATTTACGCGCGGTATCTTTGTGTTTTTCTTTTGTAGCACAAATACCAAGGCTTGGAGCTTGATTTTTGAAGTTTTGAAGCTTGAAGAGTGATTAAGGAGCATTTTAAAGCATCAAAGGCAAGAATCACACTTTTGAAGAGTAAATGGCCCACGCCATTCACTAGTGGCGCACACCGAATGGTCTTTTGATGCAAACAGAGAGTTCTCCCGTATAAATGGTGCACGTCGTTTATGAATGGCACATGCCAGCATTTTTGAATCACTTATGATGGATAATTAAATGCATGATGTCAGATGCCAACTACCTTGTCAGATCCGGCGCACGCCATTTACACGTAAGGAATCAACGGCGCATGTCGAAGCCAATGGCATACACCGACTATACAGATTCAGCAACTAAAGATCTAATTCAATCTCTCACCTACCATATCTCTCATCAACTCCACTCTCACTCATCTAGAAGGCACCCAAACTCTCAAGGCTCTCCTAGACAAAGTCCACGTATATTTAGCTTTTAATTCCAATTATGAACATTAAGAATCCTTAGTTTAATCTCTAGATTACTTTGGTGGGAGCAAGATTATCACTTTTGTGTATCAAACTCCATTGAAGTCTTTTGAAGTTGAATGAATGTTTCCTCTTTCAAGTTTATATCTTGTGATTGCTAAATTCTTAGCCTTTATTTTGATTTAATTGTTCTCATAAATATAAATACTAGCCTTGACATGTTGATGTTCATATTCATTAGTGGCTAGTTCTTACTAACCAAGAAAATGTTGTAGGGATAGTATAATCTCTTTTGTTGATTAGGAATGATTGTTCATGTTGCTTAGCTTCTTTTGTTGTGAATCTTTTCCTACTTGCATTGTATTGTTTGTTTGTGTTGGAGTAATTAACTAAGGCTTCTTGATGACGGTCAACTTGGTATCATATTATACCATCAATCTACCCTGCATTTGTGTTCTCAATGGTGATAATATGTATGAAATCATGGGTTAATTAGATAAATGTGATTAAGCCACATCCGGGGTGACTAAATTGGTATTATGCTTATTAACCGTGTATTTTATGTGTTATTTGCTAGAAATAGAAGCTACTATGTGTGCTACGATTTTATTGTGAGATGGACGAGTGTTCAAGCATCATTTGGGCTGAATAGGAGAGATTTAATCGATAAAGAACTGAACGGAGCTGAAGGTTGAAGTGTTTTGAGTGGAGATTGGACCGAGAATCTGATTGGTGATCTTGCAAAGGTGCAGTTTTTGAAGCATTCGAAGACGAATTGGGCTTGGACTTCTACATGAAAGTTGTAGGGATAGAAAGAAATATTTGAACACACTTTGAATCACCCAAATCGGAGTTACGTAGGCCAAGTTATGGTCCTAATACCAAAGTTGGGCCAAGGGTATTCCAAATTAAATTGGCGAGAATGAAAAAGACAAAAATACCCCGGTAAATCGGGAGTTACCCTCGATTTACCGAGACCTAAAATCTTCCGTAAACGCATTTTCTTGTCGCCCAAGGATTGAGTTTACGCCTAAGTCGGTTTATACACCTATATAAGTCCATTTAGAGCTGTGAAATTGTATTCTATCATTCATTCATAGATCTATTCATCCACTAGATACAATGTAGTCTTTTGGAGATTAAAGCTTCTTTTCTTCTTTTCTTTCTCTTAATTAAATCATGATTCTTTCATTATTGAATTTTGCTTGGTTTACGATCATCATGGATCGATTCGAATCGCCGGAGGGGGAGAGAATTGAAGAGTAGATATGTTCTTCGTTATGGGTAAGATCTATTCCAGTGTTTTATTTCTTTTCTTAGATTCATTATTGTTCTTGTGATAGATCTAGATTATGCTTGCATCTAATCATCTATGAATTAAGTAAACGAACCTTAATCTTCATTTGATTCGTTCATATTAAACGCATAATTATGGATTGTGCTCTTCAGATCTGCGACGGTCTTTATCGCTAGATCTGAACATCTAGTAAATCCTAATTATGTGGTTCGACAGGAATAATTAAAACAAGTAATAGGTCTGGCCAATCTAGTATTTGTAATTCATAAATTAACAGGAAGTACTGATAGTGAAGTGTTAATTAGGACATTGTCTTGATGGACCCTAGGAACATGCTAATCAGGGCCGATAGCTGCCTAGGCGGGTTAGCGGTATGGGTTAACGCTCAATACTGGCAATTCTAGATCTTCATGCGTATGGGTTATTACGGACCAATTAAGGTGGGTAGCCAGCATATAGTTTATGTACTACCTCGGTTGGAGTAGATAGGGTTAGGAATTGCACCCGTAGCTAAATTATGCACACGAGTCAAACATAGATTAAGGGGAGATTAGTTAGGAATAGTGTAGTTATTACCTTTTTGATATATGATTGATGACTGGTTTAATTATTTGCATCTCTTTTACTTATTGTTTCTGGTTGACCTATAAATCGTGGTTGTGTTTAGCATTATTAAATAATAGTCTCTGTGGGATCGAACTTGACTCGCCCTTGCTATACTACGATTGACCTAGTACTCTTGCTAGTACGTCATGTCTATTAGTGAATTGCACACGTGATCAAGTTTTTGGCGCCGTTGCCGGGGAATATTTATTTAATTGTTAGGCATAGACATTAATTTATAGTTAAGCATTTTTGTTAATTTTTTTCTTTTCGATGATCGAATAAAAGTGGGAAGGTTTTTTTTTCATCACCATGTTCCTAAGGCTGTTGAGCAAATGATGTGCGGGAGTTTTTTTACTTCGCATGATTATTCGGTTATTATTTTGAGTCTTGAGTCATTTTATTTTTATTTGGAGTCGTATAATTGTTTTTGTTGTTTTAAGTAATAGAGATATTATGTATTGGCTTAAATTGTTTATTGCACTTCTTCATTTTATTTGTGCTTTTTACTGCCACATGACATAACTATTTTGTTACTTATTCGCGTCTCGTGGTACTAATGGCCTTTGTGCAAGAATTGTTTGTATTAGCTGACCTAGTGAAGATTACTCCTTTGGAGAAGACAACTTTGGTTCCAGTTCAGTGACATGATTTGCTTCAAACAGTTAGCCGAGTTCTTCTATTTTCCAATGCTAAGTGTTCTTCTTTTTCCTACTTTTTTTTTGCTTTACTTTTCACATTGAGGACAATGTTGAGTTTTAAAGTGGGGGGGGGGGGGGGTAGGCATAACACTTAGTTTGAAAATTTGGGACACACTTACACTTAGTTTTGTGAATTTAGATTTTTTGATTTGAATGAAATAAAAACCTTAAATCGTTGTAATTTCTTAATTACATACTTAATTCATTAATGATGAATAAGGGGTTTGTCAACTATTTTAAGCAGTGGTTTATTAATCATCTATCTTTCTAAGCACGTATAACTCATTTTTCAGTATGTAGTATAGATGATGCATTATTCAATTTAGTATGGAAGAATGAACATGTGCTATGTTGCATGAAGTAGTTGTTGAAAGTAGTGCCCGAAAGTCAATTTATGAAATTGTTTTTATAATTAATAAATGACAGATTTCTTCTGATCTTATTACTTGCTTCGTGGTTATAAGTAATACACTATTGAAAACCCCAAGTTGTATCATATATAGCCATATAACATAGTGTGTGTCACATATGAGGATTGAGTTTATGGTGATACACTTGAACTATTAGTCCATGGTGAACTTAATCAAAGTATGAGGTCTATTGATTAAACCCCCATTAATGTGCCTAGAACACTTTATGGTGTGACCGTCTTATCCGGACCGTCGATATTGATTATCTAAGTGGGGCATTTATATATGATGTAGTCATATAGAATGGACCGATTTAATTTGCATTTATCATATAATTTCGTGATTGAATAATCTTATTAAATCACAAAATGATCACATATGGATTAACCTTAATCCTGATGTGATTGCAGATGCCTGCTTGTTTCAAGATAGGGTTTGATGTGTTCGTTAAGGATTGCTAAGAGGCGCAAATCGAATCACTTTCACGTAGGCACTATTTCGGAATGAGTCGAGAGTGTGTGTCTCATGAGATATAGAATCCATTCCTTCCTCGCAGAAGTAGAAAGACAATCCCCTTATTTGTTGATCCCGAGAAGCAGATCGATCGGCCGAGTTCGTATTAGTTATGAACTAATTGATCACTAGTGTGTTAATGGTAAATAAGGATGAGATGTAATGAAGAAGGTTTACGGTAACATTCCCGCTTCATTTACGGATAGCCTATGGGGTTAGTGCGTATGTAATGATTATATCAATGGACACTTATCGACTCAACGCTTTGAGAATAAGTTATATTTATAATCGATAGAGTTCAATTCGGATTTATGGTGGCGTAATTCGAAATTAATGAGTTGAGTAGAAATATTACGTTCAATGAATATTTATTCAATTTATTGTGATATCTGGTTATGAGTCCATTATCCTCAGGTTGGCTCCTAACATGCGAGTGTATTCTCATTTTGTGGAACCTCGAGAAATAAATTAAATAGTTGGTCTATTTAATGAATATGCGAATATTATTTATTTAGTAAATAATATGTAAAATAGAAAATACGTTTTCTATTAAAAATAATGCATTAGTGGCGCTATATTTTGTGATAAAATTAGGAAAATAAATTTTCCTAGATTATGTCACATGTGTAATGCGTTAATTATTTATTTTCCAGATAATTAATGAAAAGAGATGAGAGATTGATTTTTGGGAATTATCTCTTATTTTATGGTGAATATATTTTCCTTATGTAAATAGGTAATTGTAGAGTGAAGAAGATAACTCTCTTGACTACTTATTTTCCCATATAAACAGAGTTCCTCTAACACAAATTACATGATAATTTGCGTCACTTATAATAAGAAGGAAGAGAAAAATTAGTTTCTTGTTCTAGCCATTATGAGGAAGAAAAGCGGGTTTTTTTTTCTTAACCATATTCGAGGAGGTTCTACTACGAGGATCGACGTCCACTAGTTGTCGCTTGGAGATACAATCCGGAAGATCAGGGCTTCTTTTCTGTTGGGTAAATCTTTAACTGTCTTGTAGTTAATTAATTAATTATATGAATTTAATCGTGGAAAAATCGCATGTGAATTTAATTCGTAGCTTCTGCGTGTGCATGATCGAGTCTCGATCGGTCGTGAATCGAATCGACGATCCAATTATGGGTCGGATCCGGATTCGGGTTTCTGTATAGCCATCATGTGGTAGCAGAGCCAGGTTGAAGCGATTTTGTGATTTTGATTTCATAATTAATTAATACGGAGTGGAATTGAATAAAAATTGCATCTTTTATACAATTATTATATATATGTGTGTTGAATGTTTATGGTTGACGAGATGGATTGGGGTTGGTACTTGTTTAACGTTAGATCTATTGTAAACCCAATTTTTTCCGGGTATAGGAAATTATGTAATTTATTTATTGTAATTTAATTTCTTAGTAACTAGAATTATTTATTTTTTGGCGGAACTATTGTATTTACATAATATCGAAGATCATCATCACATCCAGCACGGCATCGCGGTGGTGAAGATGCGAGTTCTGCATCATGGAGGCCAAAGTTCGATTCTCATGGATGTGATTTTTGTGAATTTTTTCAGAAAAGTTACAGTTTTGGTGAATAACACAAAAATAATTTGAAGCTTCCGGGATTCAAACCCATGTTGCCACGATAGAAGGAAGACACAGTCACCAACTCGGCTGGGAGCTTGTTTGTTCAAAGAACGGAGCAGTTTATTATTATACATAGCGGCGGCAGGATCAATTAGAGAATAGTAAATCCTTTAAACGTAGGGTTTATTTTTTTTTATATAATTATAATATTATAGATTAGATATGGGGGTACCAACGATCCATCTCAGTGGTTTATTTCGCATTTATTTTCTTATGTGATTATTTATGTGATATAACCATGTTATGCATCATATTCATGAATTCCACTCCTAGCGCATGCATACATGTAGAAAATTAATTTTTGCATTAATTAGACATGTATGCACAGGGTAAGTAATTTAGATTAATTTAGATTAATTTAGGTAATTAATTAAATTAATTGAACAAATGGAATTTTATTTGGATATAAAATTCACATGATAAAAATAAAATTTACAGGGTAAATTTGTTTTTAGGATCTAAAATTCTTTGCGAATTTTGATTATGTAGTGTCTGCATAAATAGGATTTAATAACCAAAAATTTAGAAAGTCATGGAAAAATTGGACACTAACTAGACGGTATTTAGAACCGATAAGTTGGTGATTTCTTTTCATGATTTAATGTTTTCGATTATTGGAAAAATTCTGAGATCCTAAATTTTTATCACGACAAGATTATGACTATAAAATTTTACGAGAATTTTAATTGTGTAGTGTCAACACAAAAGATTTCTAAATAATTGATAAATTGGAAAATCATAAATATAGTGTCACTAGTTAGACGGTATTTGGAACCGATAAACTAGTGGGAGCTTTGAATTTCGCGACTTATTTTTTTTCAAATTATTGGGAAATTCATAAGTCCTAATGTATTAGGATTATAAAATTCTTACCGAATTTCAATTGTGTAGTGTCTACACAAAATTTATAAATCCGAGAAATTGGAAAGTCGTGAATTAGTGACACTAGTTAGACGGTATTTGGAACCGATGAACTAGTGGGAGGATTAATAATAAATATTCATGATTTATTGTGTTTCAAATTATTAAGAAATTCTGAAAATCCTAATAAGACTACCTATTTATCAAAATAACGAATGGGAGCGGGGAAGGTGAAAACTGACCCCATGGCCTCTATTGTTGACACAAGCACGTGAGAGAATGGTGACGCCTCGTGCCACTTTGATTTCGGCCCGTACGGATGGCCTTCACCGCCATCAAAATTCAAGGCTTGGTTTCCGAAAGGATAGGATTTTGAGTACTCATCGGGTCACTGACCTACCCTACAGTGGCATACTCGGGGCGTACTTAAAAATCTGAAACAATATGTCACACTCACAAGGATATTTTTTGAAATATCTTGGCTGAAAAAGGAATGTAATCAACAATTAAATAGGAGATGTTCGATTCTTAAATGGTTTAATTGTTGAGAGAGATTGTCTGAATTTAATCATCACCTCTTTGACCTACTTTACGGCGAATCGAGGCGTGAGATTAAATCCTTGGAATGGTAGGATAAAGCGCATGCATGACATCATGTTTATAAGTCCTAAAATCATTATATGTTGTGGTGTATGATTTGATTTATATTTTTGTCATAATTTATTTTTCAACTACATATTATCTCAAGGTAACTAAACTGCTAAAATGATTATAATTGACTGATGATGAATTCGTGTAAGTGTAAAAGTAACAAGAACGTTGAACTCAATAATCAAGAATGCAAATTATTTTTTATTTTTAGGAAGAGGATGTTCCTTTTGAGCCTATAAACTTAGGTGACATTGATAATTATGTCACTTCTTTGTCACTCGTGTTGAGCGGAGACAAACTACAATTAGTTCAAAGATAGCGAGAATGATTTGGCATCAATCTCACTAGACATCCCACAGTTCACAAGTAGTGTCTACTCAAATGAACTGCTAGTTTTCGGCTATTTCCTTTAAAGAAGCCATGAATGGGAAGGCGAATGTCTACAAGTGTAAGTCATCTAAACTAAATTAGTTAAAGGCTAAACCGAAAATATTAATAAAAGAAAGTAAAGGATAAGGAATGTAATTTGGATCACTAACCTATGAATCCTTAGAGACTTTCTTAACCAAGAAATTTGACTCAGAAGCTAAAGTTCTTTTGTAAGAATAAGGTAGCTGGGCATTCATGATGAAGAGTAGACAACGGGCAGTTATTTTAGCTAAAAGAGTGTGAGGATATAAGGAAACAAATTTGGATTTTAATCCTTGAATATCGTAGAAATTCAATTTGCTTTTTGATTTGTTGGAACAAATTGATTCACTTTCACCTCGAATATATATTTGCCTTATAGAAAATGAATATGACATTTGTAATACGAATCCAATACTCAGACTTTTGTTTGATAAAGTCAGAACCATTAACTAATGCTGAAAATGTATACGTAACACATAATAACTATTAAAACAAATGGTTTCCATATTAAGATAAACAACTCTTCAGCATCTATTAATTAGAGCATATATCCTAAAGATAAGATCTGACGACTGGCTAAGGGTGATTCCTATTTCCCAGTCTAAGAACACTATCTCAAAGGAAAAATGACTAAGTAACTTTTCAATTAGGAAAAGATAATAGAGCTGAAGAAGTATCATAACTTGTTTGTATTGACCTTCGGGGTCTTATGAAGGATACAAGCTAGTGGGAGCTTTTGAGTAATAGACATTGTGTCTAATGACTATTCAAAGCGCCGATTAGTTTATCTAAATATTTAGAGGAATCTCGATATTACAAGAGAAGCAGTATTCGATGCTCGGATATAGGCTATGGCATGGTTTTGACATCGATGCTTGCCCTACCTCCGAGTGAAACGATTTTTTGAAAGGTAAACCATGAATTTCCTTATATAGTTATTGATATGATACGATTAATCGCTTAACTCTGTTAAGATACTGATAGCAAAATAACGGTTCGCATGATCATGTAAAACCGAGAAGTCTACCTTAGAGGATGCTTATGAATTTGTGGATGATGAGTGGAGTACATTTACTCCACTTCCGTAAATAGAGGCATTTAGCATTAGTGCTTGAAGGTAGGACTGAAGATTTTGCATACACATTCAGATGGGGACTTTTTGTGAAATATCTTAATGCAATAAGTGAAGGTTGGTTATAAGATTCTAAAGATCGGATAGTGACGGTTGTACTATCACAACCTTTCTAAGAGAATGTATATATAACAACCTTGGACCTTGAAGTAATGTTACTCAAAGAGTTACTATCTGATTTAATCAGACCACATCCAACATTGGTTGTTGGGGGTTACGCTAATAAATACTACTGAACCGGATCAGAATGTCAATCCACCCAAATGCAGTGGGTGTATGGTTTATCCATTGACGCGCCGTGATAATGCAAAATTTAGAGTCTGCTGAGGGTAATTGATATTTGATAACCTATGGTCTTTTGGAGGGACTGTATAGGATTCTGATAAAAGGAGGTTGGTTTAAAGCCATAAACCTATAAATGGAGTTTTGGTACTGTAGTTCTGTTCACAATCTTGTAGAACCACCTGAGTGTCTCTGGCCCAGTGGGATTAATTTGACCTACGTGAAGAATAGATGAAAGAATGAGAATGTTTATATTTCAAAGCAAAGCTAAGTGGTCTAGGGGTAATTCCCTGACAAGTAGAGAGTTAAACGGGGGTGATGCCCTGAAACTTTCTCACCATTCAGCCTTTCTTGATCTGTTGGAAAGCAGAAAGATTACCAGGGGTGATGCCCTGAAACTTTCTTGCCGTAAAACGGAGCTTTAATTCATTGAACAGAAGGGTTTTATCTTAAAGCAAATGATTGATCGACTACCTATTCTTATACCCATTGGAGGGTTAAAGCAAACCTATAGGTCACTGAAAGTCATATGTTCTAAATATATGGACTTGACCAGTATATTGATAAGTCTTTCGTAGACAGAGTATCAATGTTGGTAATGTAGTGCACATTGGTGTACGTAACGATAACACTGAAACAGTTGTGAACAACATAGGTGTGTTATCTGAAGTCGGAAACTGACGAGCCAAAGCTTCTCTGAATTAGAGAAGTGGATTATATTCTTAGAAACCGATTCGGTCGAGTTCATGAGAACCATTTGTTAGCCATATCACATCCATCTTATTGGTTAAGATGATGATGAATTTTTGAATGCTAGATTCAACGAGAGTTTTCCTACCCAACCCCTCATAGAATAATTCTCTTAGTCTTGGATATAGAGAAAATAGGATAAATTCTCTTTTGGATAGAAAGTCAGAGTTATTGAAAGTCAATAATGATCGAATCTTGGATTCGGACATTGAGTAGTGATATAGTGCATCCTCAAGTACCTTGAGAGAACGATAAGTAATATGAGTCTATATTCGGGTGAAAACACGAGTATTGTTGACTTCTACACCGATTTTGATTTCTGATCAGATTAAGAATGATCGTTAATTGATCTTGGGATCAGTGTTTTCTTATAGTGATGGAGCTATAGTCTGGAGCAATCTGACACTACCAATTTGACTCTGTTAGTCGAATACATAGCACTTTCGGAGAAGCGGCTAAAGAGGCGATGTGGCTTGAGAAGTTCTTTGTTGGATCGGAAGTGATTCCAGTGTCGATGAGCCGATACCGCTTACTCTTGTGAAAGCTTGATTGAGAGGTAGCTCATGCAAATGATCTTCGCGATCACAAGAGGTCAAAAGCATATTGAGAGAGTACCACGATCAGATGCAATTTATCTGAGAGAGGTGACGTTTTGTCCAAAAATATCGCCTCGAGCCGACAACCAAACTGATCTGTTTACCAAGTCATGTGGCATCTAATGTCACTGATAAACCCTTGGCGGGTATGAAATTGGGAGATATGTCTCATCTGCTTTAGAGCAAGTGGGAGGATGTTGTGGATAGATAGAATAAGGGTGTGGTGCTCTAAAAACAATTGTTGTTTGTCTTTACGGGCAACTGGGAGATTGTTAGATGTAGTGCCCGAAAGACAATTGTAGCTTGTCTATATGGGCAAGTGGGAGATTGTTGGAAGTAGCGCCCGAAAGACAATTTATGTAATTGTTTTTATAATTAATAAATGACAGATTTATTCTCATCTTATTACTTGCTTCGTGCTTATAAGTAATACACTCACCGAAAACCCCAAGTTGCATCATATGTAGCCATATAACTTAGTGTGTGTCACATGAGGATTGAGTTTATGGTGATACACTTGAACTGTTAGTCCATGATGAACTTAATCAAAGTATGGGGTCTATTGATTAAACCACCATTAATGCGCCTAGAACACTTTATGGTGTGACCGTCTTATCCGGACCATCGATATTGATTATCTAAGTGGGGCATTTATATATGATGTAATCATATAGGACTGGACCGATTTAATTTTCATTTCTCATATAATTTTGTGATTGAGTAATCTTATTAAATCACAAGATGATCATATATGGATTAACCTTAATCCTGAAGTGATTGCAAACACCTGCTTGTTTCAAGATAGGGTTTGTTGTGTTCGTTAGGGATTGATAAAAGGCACGGTCCGAATCACTTTCATGCTGGCACTATTCTGGAATGAGTTAGGCGTGTGTGTCTCACAGATATGGAATTCATTCCTTCCTGTGGGAAGTAGAAAGACAATCCCTTTATTTGTTGATCCTAGAAACTGATCGATCGGCCGAGTATGTATTAGTTATGAACTAATTGATCACTAGCGGGTTAATGGTAAATAAGGATGAGATGTAATGAAGAAGGTTTATGGAAATATTCTTGCTTCGTTACGGATAGCCTATGGAGGGTTGGTCTGTATATAATGATTATATCAATGGACACTTATCGACTCAACGCTTTGAGAAAAAGTTATATCTATAATCGAAAGAGTTCAATTTCAGATTTATCGTGGCGTAATTCCGGAATTAATAAGTTGAGTAGAAATATTCTGTTTGATTAATATTTTATTCAATTTATTGTAGCTACTAGTTAAAGGTCCATGGCCCCCGGGTTGGCTCTTAACATGTGAGTGTTTTCTCGTTTTGTGGATCCTCGAGAATAAAGTAAATAGTTGGTCTATTTAATGAATATGCGAATATTATTTACTTTGGTAAATAATATGTAAAATAGAAAAGACATTTTATATTAAAAATAATGGCATTAGTGGCGCCATATTTTGTGATAAAATTAGGAAAAGAAATTTTACTAGATTATGTCACATGTGTAATTAGTTAATTATTTATTTGTTTGATAATTATTTAAAAGAGATAATAGATTGATTTTTGGGAATTATCTGTTATTTTATGGCAAATAACTTTTCTTATGAAATAGGTTCTTGTAGTGTGAAAAGGATAACTCTCTCTTGACTAGTTATTTTCCTATATAAAGAGAGTTCACGCTAACACAAATTACATTATAATTTGAGCCACTTATAATAAAAAGGAAGAAAATTTAGTTTCTTGTTCTAGCCATTAGGAGGAAGAAAATCAGGTTTTTTTCTTAAGCATATTCGAGGAGGTTCTACTACGATGATTGGCGTCTTCCAGTCGTCACTTGGAGATACAATCTGGAAGATCAGGGTTTCTTTTATGTTGGGTAAATCTTCAACTATCTTGTAGTTAATTAATTAATTATGTGAATTAAATCGTGGTAAAATCACATGTGAATTTAATTCGTAGCTTCCACTATGCATGATCGAGCGTCTTGATCGGTGCTGTGAATCAGAACTGACGATCCAGTTATGGATCAGATCCGGATTTGGGTTACTGTATATCCAGCGGTAGTGACTTATTAATTATTATTTTACCGTTGCATTGAATATTTGAGCACACAATCTGAGTGAGAAGTATTTAGATGAGATGAAGAGTTATCCTAGATCGGGAATCGATATTTCTCGGTGGATATACTTTAAGCAATTGTTGTTGGATGATGGTAGCAACTTTAATGCCAAACAAGGTAAACCAGGACAAAACGGGCTTGCGAGTGAGAGAGAAAAAAAAGAGTGAGAAATCTGCCCAAATGAAAAAAATGTATATAATAAAGGCAGTGAGGGAAGTGAACTCGTAGCAAAAAGGGCACGACCCTCGCATAAAAAAGAACAAAGGAGGACCTACGAGTAATACTAGGTCCCCAAGTCTGCCTGGCCCAAGTAAGGTTTCATGTTGTTTGCCTAAATCTGAAGGCAAGAGGAGCAAGTGTGCACATTGATAAGTAAGGATTGTGGGTCTCTATAACTTCATTCTTTTCTTGAATGCATTATCACAAAAGATTTATCACACGACACATTGATGCATTGGTAGGTCATGATTAATGGGGAACTTATGGATGTGTGCATGATGCATGTTTTGCAAGAAATCCTTATTGATATAATGTGATTACATGCGTGTCCTTTGTTGTTTGAGAGTTATCGCACACACACATCGGTTCTACTACGAGATATTGCTTAATGAATTCTTGATGGATATGTGTTGACCCTCATCTTATTTAGAATTCTTGAATGAGTCCGTTCTTAATTAGTTTGTATATAATTGTTTGTGGGGTTTGTTTGATTTTGGTTTTGCTCACGGACGATCAAAAGCTAAGTGAGGGGTAGTTGATGACGGTCAAATTGGTATCATATTTTACCATCAATCTACCCGGATTTGTGTTCTCAATGGTGATAATATGTATGAAATCATGGGTTAATTAGCTAATTGTGATTAAGCCACGTGCAGGGTGACTAAATTGGTATTATGAGTATTAACCATGTATTTAATGCATTATTTGCTAGTGATAGAAGCTACTATGTGTGCTATGAATTTATTGACAGATGGACAAGTGTTTAAAGCATCATTTGGGCTGAATAGGAGAGAGTTAATCGATAAAAAACTAAGCAGAGTTGAAGGTTTAAGTGTTTGGCGAAGATTGGACTGAGAATCTGATTGGTGATCTTACAACACCGTTTCCAAAGCATTACAAGATGAATTGGGCTTGGACTTATACATTCAAGTTGTAGGGCTAGAAACAAGGATTCAACACACTTTGAATCACCCAAATCAAAGTTACATAGGCCATGTTATGGTCCAAATACCAAAGCTACCCTCGATTTACGAGACCAGAATCTTCCAGAAACACATTTTCTTGTCCCCCAAGGATTGGGTTTACCCCTAAGTCAGTTTATACACATATATAAGGCCATTCAGAGCTGCGAAATTGTATTTTATCATTCATTCATAGATCTATTCATCAACTAGATACAATGTAGTCTTTTGGAGATTAAAGCTTCTTTTCTTCTTTCTTTCTTACAATTAAATCATGAGTCTTTCATTATTGAATTGTGCTTGGTTTATGATCATCATGGATCGATCCGAATCACCGGAGGGAGAGAGAATTGAAGAGTAGATGTGTTCTTCGTTATGGGTAAGATCTATTCCAGTGTTTTATTTCTTTTCTTAGATTCCTGATTGTTCTTGTGATAGATCTAGATTATTCTTGCATCTAATCGTCTATGAATTAATTAAAAGAACCTTAATCTTCATTTGATTCATTCATATTAAACGTAGAATTATGGATTGCGCTCTTCAGATCTGCGACAGTCTTTATTGCTAGATCTGAACACCTAGTAAATCTTAATTCTATGGTTCGGCGTCAGCTATGTTGACCGACGGGAATAATTAAAACGAGTAATAGGTCTGGCCAATCTAGTATTCTCAATTCGTAAATTAACAAGAAGTACTAATAGTGAAGTGTTAATTAGGACATTGTCTTGATGGACCCTAGGGCGTGCTAATCGAGTGTCGATATTTGCTAGAGCGGGTTAGCGGTATGGGTTAATGTTCAATCTGGAAATTCTAGTTCTTCAAATCACGTATGGGCTATTACGGTCCAATTAAGGAGGGTAGCAGGCATATAGATTATCTACTACCATGGTCGGAGTAGATAGGGTTAGGAATCACACCAATAGCTAAATTACGCACACAAGTCGAACACTGATTAAGGGGGGATTAGTTAGGAATCGTGTGGTTAGTGCCTTTTCGATATATGATTGATGACTGGTTTATTTGCATCTATTTTACTTCTTGTTTATTTATGTTGGTCAATGACCACCCCTATCCGGTTGACTTATAAATCATGGTTGTGTTTAGCATTATTAAATAATAGTCCCTGTGGGATTGACCTTGACTCGCCCTTGCTATACTACGATTGACCTAGTACTCTTGCTAGTACATCGTGTGTATTAGTGAATTACACACACATGATAACTTACACTCACACACACACACTTAATGGAGCCGAAATGAGATGTTAGGTGTAGTAAAAGGTAGGAGAACCGGAAGGTAAAATCGACCTTAAGTGGCACTCGTTTTTTATCGAGGGTCGTTGCTCTTGCATTGCATTCAAGTTCATATCATGTTGAATCATTAGGTCTAGGGTACTTAGACCAAGGAGGAGACATATGGTTTTTCATAAACTCGTATGAGGGGAATTACTAGCTTAGGAATGCTCTCGATCCACATGTTTAAACACCCTTTGGTAGATTGGTAGGAAATCATTCCCATGATGCTAATAGAGGTTTTCTTGATGTATGCATTATCTTGGTTAGGACTTTTATCATTTGAACACCATTTGTAGTAGTTGATTCTTAGATACGTTTACTTTCTTGCATTGTTGTGACTTAGATCAAGATAATAATAGCTTGTTGGTGTTTGACCTCCCAAATCCTCGTGGGATACGACCTTGACAATAAGACTTGACTAAAACTGACCCGGTACACTGCCGGTGAGATAGGACACCTAGAAAAGTTCGTTCAATCGACCATATGATGACTCACCTCCACATTCCTCCTTATGCCCCACCACCGAGAGCCCCTAGACATGGTCCATCTTCTTCGGGGCCGGCCCGTCTCTGGTTGCACCACCTCGTGCCGGACGATGACTCGATGACTTCGGGAATAGATTACTTTTTAGCTTTCTAGTACTTAATCTCCATTGTTGTTATTTTTCCTTTTTATTTTATTCCCGCCTTTGTATGGCATTGTAATTTCATCTTATTAAAAGAAATATGAAGTATTTTGAATGGCTTAAATTGTTTGCACTACTTACTTTGCTTCTCGCCCATTTTAATATTTTATGTACTCGTGCTATCTCGAGTGCTTTACCCTATTTTGTATGTTAGCTCGATTTTAGATTTTCTGATTCCAATTGACGTTTGCCCCGATACATTGAATACGGATTCATTTACTTTGCTACATGCTTAACCAAAGCTAAGTTCATTTTTGTTCTTAATCTTTTTTCATCATTGGGGACAACGCTTCAATTAAGTGGGGTGTAAGGCGTCACTTAGCTTTAGATTAAAATTTCATGAACTTTTTTGATTTGTCACAACTCTCTTCAAGCATTATTCACCTCTAAGTCTTTTCGAGTTGTTTAAGGTACAATTGCAAAGATATGAAGTCTTTGATCTATTGAAGCTAATTATTTACATATTTGCTTCATGATAATGGATAAAGCTAGGTCAACCACGAATTAGTAGCGTATTAACCGTATATTCATTTATGAACCGACCTTTTTAGGCACAAATAACTCACTTTCTTGATTATGTAGTTAGATGATGCATTATTTTGACTAGTGTTGACTCTATTTTTTTCGTGTTTTGTTTCACCTATGGTCATTTAGGTCAAGTTGTGGATCTTATCGGAGGCTAAGGAAAACGGATTCGTAGTTTATCAAATAGTGGACCATGAGGATAGATAAATTTTTTAGCGTTCACCTGCCAATATAAGAGAAAAAGAAAAATTGATCATTATTTCTTTCTCTTTGGAAGGACTGAATAAAACTCAGAGCGTAAGATGCACGACCCTCACACAATAAATAGACTGATAAACACGAGCCTTAAGTAGTACTCGGTTGTCCACCTTGCCCAATTGACTTGACCGATGCAATAAAAAGAAAACTAATCAATAAAATCAATAGCATAAAGGGACAAGCATTCTCGTTATCTGCTCGCTAAACTTGAGTCATTATAATGTAATTCTGTCTGCGTCACTAAGAGTTGCGAGTTATCACACACACACACACACACACACCGGTTCATGGCTTGAGTATTGTTTAATGCGTTACTTATGGATATTTGTTGACGTGGTTCTTATCGTGACTTGGTGACACTTAGCATTTTATAATTAACTTTTATATTATTCTAAGAGTTCATTTTCTTTCACCATTTTGCTCGGGATGACCAAAAGCTAAGTGGGGGTAGTTGATCTGCTGAAATTATTACTATAAACTATACCATTTTACCTCAAATTATGCTCAAGCCCGATAAGTGATGATTTGGATTATTGTATGAAATACGGGTCAATTGCCTAGTGTCGGTGCCTTGGTTGTCGATTATGCATTTATATATTTTACCCCTGTGTATATAGTGTATTGAGTCTCATTTGTGTACTTTATAGGTATACCATATTTGGAGCTGAATAAGAGATGATCCGAGTTTGAAGACATCATTGGGCGAAGTTAATAAAGTCTGTGAGGAGTGCATTTGGGCAGAAAAGAGGCAAAAAGCCACTGCTGTGCGTAAACCCTAGCCATAATTGTGACATCTTAGAATACAGCCCGAAGTTGCCATGTTATGTATTAAGTCGGCTAGGTTTAGGTTTACTAGGTAGGTTGTGCAGACTCTATATAAAGGTTGTGCGATCTATTGTAATATATACTCGAATATACTACCACCCCTATTATTTCTTGTTGTTAGACATTTTTGGATTTAATGATGAGTGCCGGACTAGCTCTTATATAGCAAAGGCAAAAGATGTCTAGATTAATTATATAGGTTTACTAGAGCTTGATCTTTCTATAGTTTTGATCAAACAACCACTTTGTAAATATAACGCCCGCTCCGGACACGAGCCCTTATCCGGAAGAGAAGCGTTCGGGCGCGTATAGCATTAAATAAATCTAATATTATACGCCCGACCTCTACGTCGTCGTATCAAAATAAAGCAAACGGAAGCTAAAAGACTCGGGTAAAAACATAAATGCTACTAAGAATAGAAATTAACCATACTAAAGATGGATATTTAAGATTACAACGATGAAAAACCCAAAGACTTACAAAATACGAGGTCTTAAAAGTAAATGTACAACAAGTCTAATAAACCAAGCGCAACTAATCTAGTACAACCTTTGCAAGGAAATTAAACTAAAAGCTTAGCCAAGACTTCAAGTCTTCAAAAAAAAGTCATCATCTACACTTGGTCAACTTTGTTCGTCTTCTCACCCCACAATACATACAAAAATAAAATGCAAAGTAGGTAAGTACAAAGTACTTAGTAAAAGTGAGAAGCTACGACAACAATTAAGATTTATAAAGAAAAGATATTTAATCGTTTAGTTATCTTTATGTGACCGACTCAATCTAGGGTTCATTTCATGTCCATCAACATGAATTGACTAAACGTTTCTACTTAGCTTATCTATGTTACAACCGCACTCAAGGGCACTACGCGCATCCACCTTAGCAGAATCCCTCCGTACTTAGGGTTTTTGCTGACTCCTCTGAGTTCTTCCACCTCAGGACACTCTTTTGCAACATATCAGTGGATCACACCAATATCCATGAAGTCTAGAAAAGGTAGACTCCGATAGCACGCTAGCGTCTCGTGAGTCCCTCTGTGCCAGGGTCATTGACCTCTGAGATCCTCCACCTTCGGAGGTAGCACATGCATCGCGATTTAGCTTTGGTGCCTAGCCAAGAGAGACATGTTGTTTAATCTTTTACTAGTCAAATACGTTGATTATTAGGGTGATTAACTAGCCACCTAAGTGTTTTCAAATAATCTCCCTCACACAAACTACTCTCTTCCTAGACCACTAGACATGGACAAGTCTAGCAATTACAGACATTGATGAATGCTAACTCATCAAAGCACAAGCCTATCATGCTCTTCCGACGGATCGAACTTCAACTCCCTTTAAGAGTACATTCGGTGTTTTAAGCTGAGCGAATCGAAGCTCAATTCAGGCTTGTTTATATTTATTCAATGTTAATATATCATGTTTAAGGGTTTAAAGCAGTAAACACATGAGTATAAAACACTGAAACTAAGTGGCTTGATGAAAACAACGAAAACAAATAAAACATGTCAAGCGCCCGTTTAAAGACATGGGCGCCCGTCTGGAACCTCACGGGCGCCCGTCCAAGGACCGGGCGCCCGTCCACTATACCAGGCACGCCCGTCCACCTAAAAGCGAGTTTCAATCACGAATGTAAAACAACACTTCAAGCGCCCGTCGGAAAGCCAGGCCGCTAAATGCGAAATGTACCCCAAGTAGGCGCCCGTCCGAGAGAGGCCAGGCGCTTCGTCCACTGGGTTCGACTAGAACTCTAAAATCTTCAAATTCGATCCAAATCAGTTTCTAACCCAAAAGTATAGCAATTTTCACATAGTAAAGCGTAAATAAACATATCTAACTATTCCAAGAACACCTATGATCCTTGATCAACGAAAAACACATCTTCCTAGCATTAAAACATCTTAAACACCTTAAAACTTGATCTAAACCTTATAAGCGATAATTGGAATCAAAGGAAAAGCCTCTTACCTTATTTGCTGCAACACCGACAAACAAAACACCAAGCAAGCTGCAACATTTGTTGATCCTCAACCCCAAAACCTATCGATCAACAAGAACCTAAAAATCCTATTTACGTGCGTAAAAACGAAGCTGAAAAAGTGCGATGGCTGAAGATTACTTGGGTTTACTGCTGCGAACCTATTTTTAGATTATTCTACGCTTCAAGGCGATCGTTTTACTACTCATGGCTATGCGAGCAGCGCTACGGATCAAAGATCACGAATTTTCCAAGAATCGAACTCTACGAATACGAAATTGGGGGGCTAAACCGAAAACTTACGGAATGGAGATATTTTATTTTCCAAAGTTGCGTCTCTCGCTGATCACTTTTCTCTCTGCGGCATCTTGATCGAATGAACGGATTGGTCACACGGTTGAAGATTACATTACGTCTTTTCTGGCATCTTCTGCGTTGGTTTCTTCTCTTGGTGCGCGTTCATCTCTTTTTTTGACAGAATAGGCGTGTAAATAAAAGGAGTGATTGGAGATTATTTCCTTTTTATAGCCAATAATTAAATCCTTTATAATTAATAGCTAAATCCTTTAATTAATTCCTTTTAATTAAATACATGGGACAAATAATAATTAGGTCGTAGTAAATACACCCAATGACTATTTTACCCTTTTACGAAAAGTCGGGATGTTACATTCCTCCCCCTTAAGAGGAGTTTAGTCCTCGAAACTCAGAATGTAACCGAGAGGTACTTGAACTATGAACTGCGAAGCATTTAGTCTCACAACTAAATGCGGTCTTCTTCTCCTTCCATCTTCCCAACTCCTTCCACCTGCTCTTGAAGTTTGTCTCGAGGTGGCGGCGATCTACTTCAATCTTCTGTTGGCTTCTTGTATCAACTCTGGTCTCAGATACATTTGTGGCTCCACTTCATCCCGAAACTCGTGTTGTGGCTCGTACATCTTGGTTGCTCACGAGATGAAATGCAATTGCCATCCCGTGGTTTTCATTCTTCATTGTCCTTCCCAATCTTCCACATTCGGAACCCAAAGATGATTCCGATGCCAAAGATCGCCATCTTCATCTAACTTGTGACCAATTCTTTGGTTGGTTACGACCATCACTTATAACCGTAAACAAGCTGGATCTTTGTCTTGCCTCTTCCATGAACTCATCAAGCGCCTCGAATCTTGCAATCATCGGTTTACCACTCCTCGCTTGCTCTGACGACCTATGTCACGAGTGCTTGAGCTTCCAACCGACTCACGACTTCTGGCATACTTGACTTCCTTCGATCTCAACTACCATCATGGCACCACAAGCTGGCTGAAGAGCGGCAAGGATCCCGGTGAGAGACTTACGAGACTTCTTGGGGATGCATTTACCATACTTTCTCTCGACGGTCCGATTCAATCCTTATGCCAATTAGGGTAAAAGAAATTGAAAGGTGACAAGTTGAGTACCAGGTGGTATGTCAACTAGGTAAGCCAAGGAAGGGTACAATGCACTTGAAATAAGGAAGGTTGCTTGGGTTACAAGCGAGAACAAAATGATTCCGTGTTGATGAAAATTGAAGTTGGTTCTAAAATAAAAGATGAGGCCTTTGTATCATAACAAAAGATGGCCACTAGAAGGACAACAAAGAACACCTTGCTGAGATGAAGTTCTTTAAGAGAGTGGAATTCGCAAGATACGGTGGTCTACAAATACTTGAGGCAACTTGAAAGGATGGTAATAGGCTTGTATAAACCTTTAGAAAGTGGAGGCGTTAAAGAAAACATCACCAGATGGACTTGAAGATATTCTCAATGTATGAAAAGAGAACACCGAGCTTGAGAACATTAAGGAAGTGACCTTGATTGTTAATCATTTGGTTAACAAAGATGGATGTTAGCGGACTAGGAAAATCTTGATTCCACATGAGTTTCGTAGAGAAACATCACACAACAAGAAAACAAAATAAAGGTGCAAAGGTCGAGCACCAAAAGTGGCTAAAAGGAAATTTAGAAATCAGAGAGAGTAAGAATCTCGAACATGAAGTAGCTATGGAGGAAAGCGAGTACACCAAAAGGTCTCGAGAATAAAATAAACACTTGTCAAGAAGTGTCCAAGTTTGCGATAGTCAAAGAGAGGTTATTTCAAGATTTAAAAAAATAGAAATTTCCGTCAAGGAATTGTAAGGCAATATCAAAAGTTTGAATAAGTAAGCGGCAAGCAAGATTTTTGAATGAAGAGGAAACGACACTTACGAATTGTCGGATAAGGTTTGATTTCAAGAATTAATTCAAATTTTCAAAGGAAGTATAAACGATATTTGACGATTCAAATCAGCGGTTCAAGGTTGCACTACTCGAGAGGAATAGTACCTTTGCCAAAGAATAAATGCTCGGGGTTATTCCTCGTGTGGGAATGCAAAGGTTAGAATAAAATGGACTTTCTTGATGATGACAAAATTGTAGTAGGAATGCCAATACTGACGATGGGCGGTCAAAAGGTGTACATGGCGGTTCATGGCTCACGAATGGCACGAAAGAGAGTTAAAGCCCAAGGGTACAAGGTACAATAATCTGAAATGGAGATCAAAAGTTTAGGAACTCAAAAGTTGGTTGGCTAGACAGGTTCAGAAGGCACCTTTGCAAAGACTACCTTCTGCTTGAAACTGGTGTAGCATAAATTGCTAGAAGATTAAAGGTAAGTAACTGAAAAGGAATGCCATGATAGGCTTAAAGATTGGACCAGCAAAAGAAGATATGCATACCTTAAAGGAGCAGCGATCGAGGTGAAAATAGTTACAATATCGACACTACCCTTAGGAGGGAGCGAGAATAAACACAAGTAAAAGACATTCGACATTAAAAAGGTTCAAACAAACTTGAATTTGCATGAATGATGGGAGTGCAACAATTTAGAACTTTGAAGAGAATTTGTTTCTTGATTTGAAAAGTAAGAAAGAATGAATTTGTTGAAAAGAAGGGTTTAAAGCGATATGTTTTTTGAAGTAATTTATGACAACAAGCCGAGAGGATCTGTTGGGTTTAAAGATCTCAAGTGAGGGATTACATGAGAAATAAAATACCAGGATAAGGTATAATTACAAAAGGGCACGAAAAGGGTCTTAACATCAAGCATGACATGTTGGAGGATAGCATCTTGGTTTTCGTTTAACACTGCAAAGAAAACTATAACGTTAGCTTTATAAGCATCCTACTAAAAAGTTTAACTCAGGAAGAGATCAAACTTGGGAACTCCTAAACATAACAGATCGTAACTTACTACCCTCTTAGCCCAAACTCTAAGTCAAAGAGGTGAAAATTCCTTTTTTGGTTCTTTGTGTAAGGTTTTTTACTGGATCTGATATTATCTATTTGTACAGAATAAACGAAGAAGAAATCGAGCATGATCCAAAGAGAAAAGATTTAGATAATAGGGTTTCCAGGTGATATAAAAATATTGAAATTTGTGGATGAAAATAACTTGGTCAAAAACAGTTATTTCAGCGATTGCACAAGCTGCCAGAATTTCCAGATTAATAAACACTGTGTTGGATTGCAAATCGAGATCAAACAAAAGAATCTGAACTTAATTCCAAAATAAAAGCTGTAGATAAAATTGTTATCTGCAACATATCAAAAATTTAGGTCATTTGAAGATGTTTAACTTGTTCATAACAGAAAAGAAGTAAAGGTGCTGCTGCAGATTTTCTGGACAGAGTGTCGGTATAAACATGAACTTTCTAAACAATCCATAATGATTAACGAGTTGATGTAAAAATAGAGATTGTAGATAAGACAGTAATATACTTTGTTGAAAATTTGCAGAATTTTTAGAGTAGGGAAAACTGTCTTATGTTAAAAGGAAAACACGAAACACAAGCATTCACTCATGTTAGGTAAATCCAAACACGAGGACAAAGAAAAGTATGTGCCAAAGTAAGAGACCTTTAACAATATGAGTTGAAGCAGTGAGGAGTACTTGGAAATAATAGAGTTACACATGGAGTTAAAGTGTAGAACCATCTCAAGCAAAGCAAAGGTCAAAGAATGTTGATGAACTCAACCAAGTGATAGTGAAAAGAGAAAGTGGAGGACTCGTAGAAGTGAATCAAATATCATTCTCTACAAAGTTAGGCCAAGATAAAAGTAAACTTAGATATTCATGTGTAGAAGGTGAAGAAATTTCAATAGGAGAGTAGGGAAAATGAAATCAACCAAAGGACCTCGACTTTAAGGTGTAGGCATAAGACTCAATCCCAAAGCATTACTCAAGGGAGTTTCACAACCTTATGCAACAAGCTACGATTTGGAACTTCAAAAGAAGAAGAATTTCTACTAAGGATACTAGAAAGAACAAACTGAGGTGATCACATAAAAGATGTGAGCAGAGAACTCAACTTAACCTCCGTCTAAGGCGACTCTTCACTTGGTCTTGATACAACCTAACCACGGTTTAAGGGTTTTTAGTCTTACGAGGATTACCACCAAGATCAAGTTCTAAAGGTCTAAAGGATTCTTATCTTAAAGGAAAGAAAGCCTAGGATAGAAAGACGCTTTCTCTCGATTACCAACTATAACGCCTCCGCTCCGGACACCGAGCCCTTATCCGGAAGAGAAGCGTTCGGGCGCGTATAGCATTAAATAAATCTAATATTATATGACCTCTACGTCGTCGTATCAAAATAAAGCAAACGGAAGCTAAAAGACTCGGGTAAAAACATAAATGCTACTAAGAATAGAAATTAACCATACTAAAGATGGATATTTAAGATTACAACGATGAAAAACCCAAAGACTTACAAAATACGAGGTCTTAAAAGTAAATGTACAACAAGTCTAATAAACGAACTGCAACTAATCTAGTACAACCTTTGCAAGGGAAATTAAACTAAAAGCTTAGCCAAGACTTCAAGTCTTCAAAAGTCATCATCTACACTTGTCAACTTGTTTCGTCTTCTCACCCCACAATGCATACAAAATAAAATGCAAAGGAGGTAAGTACAAAGTACTTAGTAAAAGTGAGAAGTGAAAAGCTCGACAACAATTAAGATTTATAAAGAAAAGACATTTAATCGTTTAGTTATCTTTATGTGACCGACTCAATCTAGGGTTCATTTCATGTCCATCAACATGAATTGACTAAACGCTTTCTACTTAGCTTATCTATGTTACAACCGCACTCAAAGGCACTACTGCGCATCCACCTTTAGCGAGAATCCTCCGCACTGCTAGGGTTTTCTTTGACTCTACGGAGTTCTTCCACCTCGAGGACACTCTTTTGCAACATATCGAGTGGATCACACCAATATCCAGAAGTCTAGAAAAGTAGACTCCGATAGCACGCGCGTCTCGTTGAGTCCCTCTGTACTTAGGGTCATTGACCTCTGAGATCCTCCACCTCGGAGGTAGCACATGCATCGCGATTTAGCCTGGTGCCCAGCCAAGAGAGACATGTTGTTTAATCTTTTACTAGTCAAGTATGTTGATTATTAGGGTGATTAACTAGCCACCTAAGTGTTTTCATATAATCTCCCTCACACAAACTACTTTTCTTCCAAGACCACTAGACACGGACAAGTCCTAGCAATTTACACACGTTGATGAATGCTAACTCATCAAAGCACAAGCCTATCATGCTCTTTCCGACGGATCCGAACTTCAACTCCCTTTAAGAGTACATTCGGTGTTTTAATCGAGCGAATCGAAGCTCAATTCAGGCATGTTTATGGTTTAAAACAAGAAACACATGAGTATAAAACACAAACTAAGCTGAAATGATGAAAATAAAAAAACAAATAAGCAGTCAAACGCCCGTTTAAAGACATGGACGCCCGTCTGGAACCTACCGGACGCCGTCCAAGACTCCGGCGTCCCGTCCACTATACCCGAGGCCGCCCGTCCTAAAAAGCGTTTCAATCTCGAATGTAAAACAACACTTCAAACGCCCGTCCCAGAAAGCCGACGCTCGTCTGAAATGTGCCCTAGTAGACGCCCGTCGAAGAGAGGCCGGCGCTTCGCCCACCTGGGTTCGACTAGAACTCTAAAATCTTCAAATTCGATCCAAATCAGTTTCTAACTTAAAAGTATAGCAATTTACACATAGTAAAACGTAAATAAACATATCTAACTATTCCAAGAACACCTATGATCCTTGATCAACGAAAAACACATCTTCCTAGCATTAAAACATCTTAAACACCTTAAAACTTGATCTAAACCTTATAAGCGATAATTGGAATCATAGGGAAGAGCCTCTTTACCTTATTTGCCCTAACACCGACAAAACACCAAGCAAGCGCAACGATTGTTGATCCTCAACCCCAAAACCTATGCGATCAACAAGAACCCTAAAAATCCTATTTACGTGCCGAAAAACGAAACTGAAAAAGTGCAGTAATCGAAGATTACCGGGTTTACTGCTGCGAACATATTTTTAGATTATTCTACTCTTCAAGATGATCGTTTCGACTACTCATGGGCTGTGAAAGCAGAGCTACGGATCAAAAGATATGAATTTTCCAAGAATCGAACTCTACGAATACCAGAAAACTAGGGCTAAACAGAAAACTTACGGAATGGAGATATTTTATTTTCCAAAGTTGCGTCTCATCGCACTGATCACTTTTCTCTCTGCGGCATCTTGATCAGACGAACGGATTGGTCACACGCAGTTGAAGATTACATTACATCTTTCCTGGCATCTTATGCATTGGTTTTTTCTCTTCATCCGCCCGTTCCTCTGCTTTTGGACAGAATAGGCGTGTAAATAAAAGGAGTGATTGGAGATATTTCCTTTTTATAGCCAATAATTAAATCCTTTATAATTAATAGCTAAATCTTTAATTAATTCCTTTTAATTAAATACATGGGACAAATAATAATTAGGTCAGTAGTAAATACACCCAATGACTATTTTACCCTTTACGAAAAGTCGGGATGTTACTGAGAAAGAGGCCACCGACTTGTTCAACAGACTTGTCGAAGTCAAGATGGTATCTAAGTCAATAGGACTGTTAGCAACCCTTGATGGTAGAAGGTTGAAGGTTCAAACTTCATTAATGAAGGTGAGGGTTCAAACTCGATATTGAAGGCTAGTGGATCAAATTTAGTAATTCAAGTCAAGGTTATAGGATCGAGAATTTAGGGAAGTCTGTGATGACCTAAACTGATCACGTATACCTTGTGTTGAAGGTCTAAGTTCCATTAAATTTGAATGTGTTTGGAACTTGGTTATGTTGAAATGGCGTACTCGACATCATAATAAAAATTTAGATGAGAAGCGATCGGTGAAGTGTTTATCAAAACACAAGAAACTAAAAAGTCAACGGGTAATCAAGGACATCACAGACTTATACATCAAATATCTAATGAATGTTTAATTCAAATAATCCAAGTTTTTCTAGAAGATTAAATGGATAAGGATGACTTACAAGCCTTGGATTAATTAGTCAATCAATGTCCAAGATGAAAAGAATGTTGTAAGATTTAAGAGCCATATTAAATGGAATTATATCATTGGTTGATAGGTCGATCATTGGAAGGACACTTTATCAGTGTCGATCAGTACAAAAGAGGATATTCGAGAATTTTTAGATGATCCGTAATGGTTTAACATTCAAATTCAAATTCAAA